>OZ005661.1:94437612-94707612 GCA_963930645.1 Salticus scenicus
GGGAAGAATTTGTATGTACCGCAAGAGCGGCCGCAAAAATCCTTCGATTGACTTGCAAATTGGCGCACACGTTCCAGCTTTGCATATAAATAGCTGTATAATTTTTATTGCTATATTTTCTATAAACTGTGTACAGGGACACGCCAAAATTCTTAACATCACGGCGTATGGGGTGAATTTCGTTGAAACGCATTTTAATATCATTACTTTGGAATGAAGAAAATGAAACTAGAGTACGTGAGTAAGATGTTTAAACTTATGTTGTTTGAAGAAAATATGTGCTCTTAAGCTTTCTAATTAATATACAGGACCTTACAAAAGTGTTCTGACAATGTCACTTAGTCATCCATACGATGTTACATTTGGAACAATTATTAATTTTAAACGCAAAATAAGCTGAATATTTTTTACTGGTGTATACAATGTTTATAGTTCGTTTACAGAGACACACAAAAGAATTTCGTAACATTAAATCCTATGGACAAATTTTTATTTAAGCGCGCACTTTAATGCGTTTATGCTAAATTGAACTTAATAAAGTTAACATACATTATAAAGATTCTTAAAATCATGTTTTCTCTTAAAAAAGGTTATGTATAGACTAAATAATTTATGGGACCACACAAAATAAATCCGAGTATGTACTGTAATCATCCAAATGATGTCAAATTAGTTTGAAAAATTAATGAGTTATAATTAATTTGGTTTATTCTTATTATTGGCGTTTATAATGAGTGTGGCTACTTTTCCGGGATACATAAAGGAATTTCGTACTATTACGATCTATAGTCGGCATTTCTTAAAAGTGTATTTTAACATGGTTATACACACCATCAAATATAATGAAATTTTATTAGAATTTTAAAAGCATGTTTTCCTGTTGAAAATATTGGGCATAGAATTGATAATTAGTTTAAAGGTTACGCAAAGTATTTCCGATATGCTATGTAATTTTTTTTGTATGAAATTTGGTATTTATGAATTTCAGGGAAATAATACAAGACCGTCGTTTATTAAGAATACATATTGTTGCGTACTTCGGGGTTCGTAAGTTGTCCGAGAATGAAAGGCGAAACTTGCAAAAATTCAGTGATTTATTCACAGAAAGTTCCAGAAAAA
This sequence comes from Salticus scenicus, assembly GCA_963930645.1. Lineage (NCBI taxonomy): Eukaryota > Metazoa > Arthropoda > Arachnida > Araneae > Salticidae > Salticus > Salticus scenicus. Next base: position 94,438,732 of record OZ005661.1, read on the forward strand.
TACAGGTCTATAAACCAAGTATCAGCTTCAATTCAACCAGTAAGCATAGCTTAAAAAACAGCCGTTAACAGCAAAACAACAGTACAAACTGTTTATCAATAACACATAAAGCAAGTCTCATTCAAAGAGGCTCAAAGCAAAGCAAGCATTTGACGAAACTGACACAGATCTGAGATTGGCCGCCTTGGCTAAAAAAATGCTCCTTTTATACTATTCTATCGTACACAGAATGTTCTGGAAAATTATCGTATCTCATCAGCCAATGAGATTAGAGCTTCCATATTTGGTATATCCCTAATAAGGATTTTCTCGCCAAGGTCGCCAAAAAAATCGCCAAGGAGGGTAACAGTCGCCAAATTGGGCGCCAAATCCATTTCTTCCCTTATATGATGCTTTTTAATGCGTTTTTAAAGGAAAATTAGGCTATTTTAACGCTAAAACGACTAGAAATGCACAAAATTAGCATTTTATCGACTTACTAAGCCTCTTTGAAAAAATTTATACAAAAATAAATGCAATTATTTACAATTCCGTAACACTTTATATAATATACAAATAGGTATACAAAGAGAGATACAGCGGGGGGTTGACGGGGGCGACAGCCCCCCCTCAGGAATGTATCTGATTATGGTAATAAGTTGATCGAATCAATATATACTATTATATAATAAGGAATAAATAAAAATGACCTATTGAAAAATGTGTGATGCAAATAGGACGTTGAGGCTCCTGATCTGCAGATCCACTAGTTTTAGAAAACAGAATTTTTCTGTTGAGAAAATACAGAATTATTCGGTTATTTAACAGATATAAGGAAGACCCGTGTACCTAGGGCCACCCCACTTTATTTGAATAATATTTAGTTTTAAGTTTTAATACTCAACTGGGCGAGTAACAACACCAATTACTACTTTTACAACTACTTTGTAACACTTGAGTAGAAAGTTTTGACAAGTTACATGTAGAAAACGTTTTTACTTGGTTTTAAGTAAAATTTTGCAGTGCATCTCTTACTTTGCTATTTTACAAAGGTAAGTCAAATATTTTTCTTTCATTTCTAGTGTATAATTTTGCTTCTTATATTGAGTAATAAATGAGATATTTAATTAGTCCTCTCTGCATGTGGATTTTTTAGTGGAAGTTATTTTAAATGAAGTTACCAAAATTTTTACTTAGGACTATCCATGGCCCTAGGTACAGTTGCAATCATATTCTTCATCTTGTTACAATTTAATTGAAAATATTTTATAATTATATGAAGTATATTGTTTTATGGGGGATATTGCGTCAACCCTCCGCCAATCATAAACTTCAACCGTTGAACAGAGGTGTGTTTAGACCTTTTAAGGAATACTACAGTAATTACTTGTAGTAATTGAATGCTGGCAAACCCTGGAAAACCAATCACTATATATGACGTTTCTGAAAATGTTGCCATGTCCTAATCCGTCGTCCTTTACTCCACTAAACATACTATCAGGCTTTCATGTATCAAGCATATGGCCAGTGAATCAAAACATATTCACTGAGGATGAATATTTAAGTTCATATGTGACTGAGCGACAGACAAGGTCCTTCATAAATTTCCAAAGAAAGATTTTCTTGGAAGAAAGTGAACCAAATGAAAGAGTTGGATGTCTCTGTTTCATGACCTGTTGAAATTTCGTAACCTTTAACACCTAACATGGTTTCGTGTGTCATGCTTGAACAGGTACGAACCTAAGCAAATGCAAAACCTTTACCTAAAGCAAAATCTCGTACATAAAGAAAAAATGTGGCCAAAAACCACACTGCAAAAAATATGTTCTATTTTCTGCCAGAAATTCTCAGTAATTTGAGAAAATGCGCGTAATTTACGGAAAAATTACGTTGTCAGAACGTATTTTCTCAAATTACAGAGAATTTCTGGGGGCAAATAGGACATATTTTTTACAGTGCACTGTAACAAATATGTTCTATTTACTGCCAGAAATTCTCTGTAATTTGAGAAAATACGCGTAATTTACAAAAAAATTACGTTGTCAAAACGCATTTTCTCAAATTACAGAGAATTTCTGGCAGTAAATAGGACATAATTTTTATAGTGTACAACTACGAAAATGTAAAAATGTTTTAAAATCATTATAACCAATTGCGTCCGCCTTATACATGCTATGGGTGCGCTGTAAAAAAATCTGTTAAAAAAATAGAAAATTTCTGTAACTTTCTTACAGAAATTTTTTGTTTTCTAAAACTATACAAATTTAGTGAAAAATTATATCGCAAATTGTCAAATGAAGCATTGTCCATGTAACTAGATAAAATCTGTAATAACTGGTACAGATTTTATCGAGTGGTTTTATATATTTAATGTTTTGCATGCGTAGAACGTGGTATTAAAGCAAGTTTGGAAAGTGTTAAGTAGCCGCAAAAACTGTGCTGCTCTGGCTGCGAAGTAACAATGTCGCCCACTATGCGGCGGACTCTGGTTTGAGACACTGGCTGGTTAAACCGGAATATTTTATTTAATGTGACTTTATTTATTTATTTATTTATTTATTTACCGTGTTCCCTACTGGAAAAATTTTGATGTGTACGAATATTTTCTCTATTGTTCTGTTATGACAAATGTCTGTCAATGTATTTTTTTCATACCATACAGATATTTTCTGATAACTTTTATGACAGACATTTTCAGTAATATAACAATTTTTTTTTTTTTTTTTTTTTTTTTTTACACTGTTCACTACTGGAAAAATTTTGCTGTGTGCAAGTAGTTTCTGTATTGTTCGGTTGTGGCAAATTTCTGCCAATGTATTTTTTCCATAACATATGGATATCTTCTGGCAGTTTTTATGCCAGGCATTTCTTGTAATATAAATTGAAAATATCTGGCATAAATGTTGTGTAATAAAAACCTATTATTTCTGTAATATAACAGTTTTCTATTTTTTTTTTTTTTTTTACATCGGGAATCAAATGTTCAAGCAATGAGAAATTTAATTAAATTTTCGTTTTTTTTTTTTTTTTTGATGAAACAAACAAACAAAAAAAAAATAGTAGATGAAAACAAAATAATTATTAATTATATACATTTTCCTTTCATCAAGCATTTTATGACATAATTATATTCTATAACTGAAGCGCATTTATTTTTATGCGAACAAAAATTTATAATTACACATTTTTTCTCATGATTAAAGGTTTTCCAGAGATTATTTTCATCGGTGTTTCTGAAACTCATTTAAATTACGCAAGTAAATAGAAATATGACAGTGAAATAAAATTTTAGAAAGCGAAAAAAAAAAAAAAAAAAAAAAAAAAGAATAAAAAGAAAGTGATTCACTGAAAAAAATTTGACTGGAAGAAATTAGTGAATGCAGGAAAAAATGATGAATTTGTTTTAATTCATCCAGATGTTTAGACACTTTTTAATTAAAACATTTTTGGTTGTCAAAGACAAATGTAATTTATTTGAGAAGAATATTTGAAATGAGGGTTTCGTAATTTTAAACGAACAGATAAAAGAAAAAAGAAGAGCAGTTTGAACAAAACTGTTTTAACTTTTATACTTTTATTGCACTTTTAGTTAATGAGCAAAACAAAACGAATGATAAAAATTCTTTTATAATTGATCTGGAAATATGAAGATTACATAATATGTAGAATTATGGAAATATTCCTCTTTATGTTACTAGTCTTTGTTGAGAGAGATTAAAAAGTTGGTAGTGTGATTTATTTAGTAACTGGGTAATGTCAATAATATATAACTTCGCTAATCGGATCTAATGTAATAATAGCATTATTTTTTCTATAATGTGAAACTCTCATCACTAACGCATACAGATTATAAATAATTATAAGATAAAAAAAAACTTTTTATATACCATGTTTTAAATTTTCTGATGAATCATAGAGCTCTTGTCAATGTGCATAAAATTTTTAAAGTGATAATGAAGTCAATTTTTGTGAGATGCATAATTCAACTTTTTATAAATGTTTAACGTTCACGTTTAATTAAATGTATTTATTTTTATGTCGAAAGAAAATTAACTCGTATTTTTTTTTTTTTTTTTTTTTTTTTGCAACAATTAAATTATAGCTAATATTTTAATGACTATTTTAACGCTATTAGGATGTTATTATTTTCATATTTTAATTAATTATAAGAAAACTAATCAAAAATTCGAAAATCGGAATTCCAAGTTTTGTGTTGTCACCGGGTTCTGAGCTACTGTGATATTTTCAAATGTGTAGCTAGTAGGGAAATTATTTAAAATTCGATTGCAAGATTTGTACCGGACAAACAAACAAACAAACAAGAATTGAAGTTAATAAAAACATGGTAAAAAAAGCACTACAGAACTGGCGTTTAAAAGTAATAAGTACACAATTTTGAATAAATACCATAAAATGTAAGGACCCACAACATTTCTTTCGGGTCGAAAGAAGACCTTTGTTGCTTTGTTTGCAGCACTCGTCCCTACTTTGTTCGCCTGATGAAGGGCCGTGTCTTCTTTATACCCGAAACAATTGTTGCGAGTTCTTGCATTTTAGGATGTTTGTACAAAGTTTTGTAACACATACACAGAAACATAGAGTCATTTTCTAAAAGTAGTTGTGTCATATTCAGGATATTTAAAAACGCGTACATTCATCAAAAACCAACGATCGTAAATTTTAACGAATCCATTACTTACTTCTTATGTACGTAGAAGAAAGTAATAAAAGATTAGAAATATACTAATAATATAAAATATTATATTACTAAGAAATTAAATAAAAGATTAAGAAAGCATTAACATGGCATTTAACGTTGTATTTAACGTTGCATTGTTTGTGGAAAACAAAAGATTCAAATTATATGTAATAAGTTCATAGTAAATTGCCTTAAAGCAAGCGTGTTTAGCACTTTAAAATAAGCGATTGCTTTTGTATTTGTTAAAACTTTCTCATTCACCTTCTTATCCATGCCTTTTATAAAACACAATAATTTCTCTATATATTAAAAAAAAAGTTTCTGTCACTGGAGTCAATTTTTTTTTTTTTTTTTTTTTTTTTTTTTTTGTCTGCGAGAGCAACTTCTCGCGTAGGGCAAAGTGCTCTACATCATGAGAGGTATCAATGTGTTCCGAATACTTCAAGGAAGGCATTTCAGGCAGTTAGAAATCTGTATCATCTTAATACGCAAGCGAAGTGTGACGCCACTGACCGTCTGTGTATGCAAATGAAAGATTTCCTATGTTAATCGCCCATTGGATTTTTCGTAAAAAATTATTAAAAATCGAGGAAAATTATTTCCCGATTTTAAACTCCGTATTTGGGTATAAATATGTATTAGTTATCGTATGCATGTATTAGATTGAGTTATTTTGCGGTCAAATTGATAAAATTTTTATTTTAAATTTCAAAACTCTGTCATCCTTGGTTTTTTTTGTATTTGGCGATCAAAAACGTAATATGAAAATATACATGCCAGACGCATATTTTCGTAATAGTACGAAATATTGCTTCATATTATTCATTACTCTCTTAATATAAGTTGTTAAAATAACCATGATTTTTGAAAGGAATTAAATATGTTCGCCAGATAAGTTGGCAATATATACATATATATATATTTTTTTTTTCTGCCAAGGATGACAGATATCAAATCTACTCCGCTGCAACATATGAGTATCTTACCTCAGACACTTTATTTAGACAGAAATTTTACTTCAAATTATGATAGAATATTTACCATTTTCCTTTTGATTAGTATATTAGTTGGATATTTATTGTGTAAATGTGATCCTTTGAAATGAAATGTTTATGTTTTCAATCAAATATGGAAGTTTGCCATTTTTTTCTAGAGTGTTGAAAATTTAAATTAAAATTTTATCAATTTTACAGGAAAAACAACTTAATCCAACGCATGCACACGATAACTGATACATATCTATACACAAATATGGGGATTAAATTCGGGAAATAATTTTACTCGATTTTTAATAATTTTTTACAAAAAATTCAATGGGCGATTAACATAGGAAATCTTTTTCTTGCATCCACCGACGGCCAGTGACGTCATCACTTTGCTTGCGTATTAACGAAGTTATTAATTAAATACTTCGGGTTTATAAAGGTACTCTATTTGCCATTAAAGAAATAATTTCTCTTATTACATCATTTTGCACAATGACGTTATTCCCCACAGGGAAATGAAAATGTTATCACTGGTGTAAAAAAATAAATTAAATGGACTTTATGCATCACACGTCACTGCGGGTATATAAAAGTGTCTACGCCAATCGCTGAGCTTGAAATTTTTGTTTACTGCTGTATTAGCCAATAGCAGTCGCTGAGATAGGAAAATACCCGCAGCCGGTGCCACTCGAGCATAAGGTCCATTCCGCAAATATCTTTTTTTTCCCTACTTTTAGAAAATTAATTTTATTACTGGCAATATATCTTATGTATATATATATATTGTGTGTGTGTGTTTTCTTTTTTTTTTTTTCTTTTTTTTAAATAAGGAAATAATATCGTGTCTGTATAACTGACCGCGGTTCTTTTTGCCATTAAAGTGTATTTATCTTTTTTATTTAAAAACATATTTTATAATACTTCTGGTATATTTTGGCAGAGAAAAATATTTAGATTTAAATTCAAACTCAATTATAAATTAATAAAATCTGGAGTGACTCCATTCCAGATGCTCGATGTCGAACGTCGAGCATGTCTGGAATTTCATTCGTCGGTGACTCGCTCGTACAACTAGTGGGGCACATAGTAAGATTGAACTTTGGTGTCAAGTCGAAGCCATCTAGAATGCCATTCCCCAGGATTACATTCAGAACCTGTATGATTCAATGCCACGACGTGTACAGGCTCTCATTGGTCAGCGTGGTGGACACACAAAGTACTGATTTCAAACGTTCTTTTTTTTGTACATTTGATCGTTTATTTGTACCGCTATCAGTAATATATGGAATAAATTTCATTAATTTCTGAGAATTCTTTCATGGTGCTGCAATTTTCACAAGCATGAGTGTTAAGTTCATCGGTACATGGTAGCCCTAAAGGATTATGGAGTAGATAATAAACTTATTTTTAAAAATATTCACTGTTAAAAATATTTTCTCAAAAATTAATAGAATTGTGTCAAAATAGGTCCGAAACAAATATACTCAAATTTGAAGTTATACGAATTACAGACTTCGCTCCTAAACCAAAGCGCAAATAACACGTTATTTCGAAGCCCTCTCTCTTAACCTAAAATTGTCAGTATACCCTCTAAATGTCTTGAAGAATATATATAGCGTTGCTTGTTTAAATATATTATGAAATATACTACTTTCCCTTGCTGAGATAACATGCTTTAAATAAAGTGCTATATTACAAAATGATTGTTTTTTTTCTTCGCGGCTATGATTATTTATTGAATCTGGAATTGATTTGCGAACTGTAGTAATTACCAAAACTAAATGCAAAACCGGTGTACAAACGATAAATAGACAATAAGACTTCTTCACACACCATAAATTTTAAGCCAGAACGACCGGTTTCGAAAGGACGTAGCCTTCCTTCATCAGGTGCAAAAAAAACACATGCTACTGCCTTGGAGGTAAAAGCAAGACTGAAAGCAGGGCAAAACCCAGAGGGGGAGGAGCAACACAAACAACCAATAGGAAGCATCAAGCATCATGGTTGTTTGTGTTGCTCCTCCCCCTCTGGGTTTTGCCCTGCTTTCAGTCTTGCTTTTGCCTCCAAGGCAGTAGCACGTGTTTTTTTGCACCTGATGAAGGAAGGCTACGTCCTTTCGAAACCGGTCGTGCTGGCTTAAAATTTATGGTGTGTGAAGAAGTCTTATTGTCTATTTATTGTAGTAATTAGTGCAAGAAAACATCTTCATAAGTCGTGTTACTTTTCTTGTTAGGGTGCGATATTTGCTTCAAACACACGCATTCCTAAAAACAAAGATTTCTTTAGTACTTTATATAGCCTTTACCAGCCTTAAATATATGTATAAAAATTATTGGCTAGAAACAAAAATTCGTGCAGTTTAGACAGTTCATAGTGTTTTGACAGTTATACGGGTTTCGAAGGCTAAGTAAAAAGCTTAATTTCTCTATTTAGATTAGTGCTCAAACGAAGGATTTTCCTTTTTTTTTTTTTTTTTTTTTTTTTTTATTACAAGTAATTTTAGAAGACTGTGAGTGGGGTAAAATTAACCGAAAACTGTACTGTTTTTGAATACAACTTTACCAAAAATTCAAATTAAAATTTTTTCAATACCTTCGTTCAAACACTAGTCAATTGTATTTTGAATAAATGTTCAAAATTTCACTAAAATCATTGCATTAGTTTTTTAGAAATCGTGTCCACCTTCTTTCTGAAGTGCTTCCAGAAATGTGGACTCACTGGCTGTACTTTCCAAACATTTTAATATAAATTTTAATCAATATTGTGTAAATATTGCTCTTTTATATACTTAACATTTTGAAAAAAAAAAAAAATAAATAAATAAATAAATCACTAAGGTAGTTTTATATTAAAGTTGTACCAAAAATAGTCGCCAATAGAAATATATTTATTTAAACGTTTCAATTATAATAATAGCCTCATAATTGTCATAATAGCCTCATTTTTTATTTATTTATTTTTAAAGTATGAATTTAAATTAATCGTATAGGCTTTTTCTGGGGGGGGGGGGGGAAGGCAGGCAAAAACCTGCTTCTGTACTAATAGAAGAGAGTAGTTATCTTTCTCTTTGCCTGCATGCAACATAGAGAAAAAAAAAAAACATTAAATCATTAAATTCATTTTTTTTACTTATTTTTATTTCATATTATTTCACGCGCACTTTTTATTTCCTAATTCAAAATTATTAAAAAAAACTTTTTCGATATCGCTTGTAACGATACTGATTATTATTATTTTCTTTTCTTTTTCTTTCAATAATAATAATAATAAAATATTTTGATGAAATTCTGGCAAAAGCAGAATTTACTTTAGGACGGAGGACTATTATTTTTTTTTCTTCCCAGTTATAGCATCGCTTTCAAATTATTCAATTATATTTTCGATAAATTTTAGATTTCGATAAATGTCCAAGTATCGAAAAATGATTTCGACAAATGTCCAACTATCGAAAACGACAACGCAAAAATCCCAGATTGAGACTAATAGGCCCTCAGTCCTAAAAAAAAAAAGAGAGAGAGAGAGAGGGTTTTTTTTTTTTTTTTTTTTTTTTTTTTTAAAGCCTTTAGAAACTATGTATCCCCTTAAACCTGAATAAACAATATATATAATTGGAAAATATGAAACCAATTTAAAACCAATTACTTTACTGTAGAATACATATTATAAGTTATTTAAATGAAACCATTGATCGTGTAAACTCTATTTCCAATTACTTATAACCAAATACCAACTATCGAACAGTACAATACTGCAAACTTTGTCGACTAAATTTAATTAAAATTTCTGTTAAATTCAATCACAAAACCGTATACTGATCACACTTATGTCAATATAATTTTATTAAGTAAAGGATAGTAAGTTATAGGATTTGTATGATAGGTATTACGGCATTATACTTCAGTATAATCTAAAGATATAATCATTTTTTAGACAAACACATATTTATACACTTTAGTAGGATTGGCATTTTTATTTCATTTTTTATTTATTTATTTATTTTTGTAATATTTTGTTTAATAATATTTATCATTTGATAATTCTATTCTGAAATAACATAAAAAAAGAAATATTTCAGAATACTTATAATAATTGAAAAGTACTTTTGGTTCTTATAATATAGCAAAATGAGTTTATTATAAAAATTAAAAATTTAAATTTAAAATAAAGCAAAATTTAACTTTGTTTTGAATACATTTAACGAAAGAATTTTAAACAAAATGGATATATTTATTGTTATGTAGATACTGACTTATTTTAAAATATGTCTTGGAAAAATTCATAATATACTTGTTTTCAAACCGTAAACCCCCTTTCAGAGATGAAAGTGTTCCATCTTAAGACGGAAATCTTCCTCTAGTATTTTTTTACAATTGTTTCTATCCTGTCTAATCACAAAAAAGGAGAAAAAAAAAAAAAAAAACGCATTTTTTTGCCCCTGTTTTCTTCTGATTTCTTTCTTTCTTTTTTTTTTCTTTTTGTTGTTGTTGTTGTTTTGTTGTTTTTCGAACACATACAACTTTTTGCACACTGATTTATTTGTTTATTTATTTAATTATAAATTGTTCACTATAGGTAGAAAACATTTTTTTATTTACGTCATCTAAATCAGTAAAATAAATAAATAAATAAATAAATAAATAAATAAATAAATAAATTCACTATATGACAAAATAATTGAATTTTGATAAACAGAAAATTAAAATCTCAAAATTAAAAATTATTTTAATAAATATATCATATTTTTTAGATGCCACTAACATAATATGATATTTTTCGTAGCATAGAAATTGTTAAATATGCAAAAATTAAATGAATAAAATAGAACAGAATAAGTAAAAATAAATATAAATAATGTTAAGACCCCCCCCCCCCTCCCAGATCTGCACATGAATTATAAAGATAAAAAACAGTGCATCTATTTAAAATGCAAATACATTAAAATCTACTGATATTTTATACGTTTGTTACATTTATTAAAACTTAATACATGTAAAAGTTTAGCTATAATATATTACTAATATTGAAATCAGTAGTAAGAATCATACTGTTAGACAAATGAGCAATATACTGCTTTTTAAATGAAATTTCACATATATTTTGCTTCATCATAATATTACGTTTTATTAATTCGGTTGTGTTAACATCACAACCTAGTAGAAAATTATTGTATTAGATACAAATATGGTCTAAGAATATATAATACGATACAATTCAATGCAGAATTTTGAAATTTTCTCCAAAAAGCTGGGCTCAAGACCTCTTCATTCTGAAAGATAAAAACTTATTCTGAACAGTTTATTATCTTAATGATATAATTTTAATGATATAATCAATACAAATATTAAATAAATGTGGCGATAATCTGCATCCCTGTCGCACACCTCGATTTAAAATAATAATAAATCAAGATGTGCGAAAAGGATGTAGCTTATCGCCATATCTACTTAACCTCTGTATTAATTATATCATCAAAATGCGGAAAAATATCAAAACATGAATAGGTTTCGGAAAAATTTTATTTAAAAATATACTATTTGCAGACGACTTCTGTTCGTTTCAAGATACACTGTCAAAAAAAAGTCCTGTTTGCTGCAGTTTGCTGCCAGAAATTTTCCGTAATTCAGAAAAATACGTCCTATCAACGTATTTTTTCGTTGATAGAACGTATTTTTCTGAATTACAGAAATTTTGTAGCAAACTGTAGCAAACAGGACTTTTTTGACAGTGTAGTGAAGATAATTTTTAATGTGTTAATTTTTACTCCAGCCAAAACTGGGCACGATTATAACTTAAATATTTCAAAGAGTGAAACAAAGGTGATGCCTTTTGAAGGTAAAGAACCCATAAGATCATAATGGAAAATAAACCATTTGAACAAATATCACCTTTTAACTATTTAGGATGTGACATATCTTATAATTACGACAATGATATACAGAACGAGCTAAATAAATTCCAATACATCTGCGGGACCACAAGAAGAACGATAAGAAATACAAGAAAAGATACCAGAATAAAAATTTTCAAGACAATGGCGATACCAACTCCTCTATATGGAAGCGAGACTTGGACGCTCAAAAAGAGTAATGAAAGAGAAATACAATCTTCAGAGATGAAATTTCTAAGAAAAGTAATGGGATGTTCTATAATGGGTAAAATAAGAAATGATAACATCAGGAAGGGACTAAAAATTAAGCCAATAATACATACTGAAATAAACTACAGAAATCAGTGGAGAGAACATTTAGAAGGAATGGGTACTGACCGTATACCAAAGGCAGCCCTAAAATATAGGCCAAGGGGGAGAAGAGACAGAGAAAGGCCACGTAAAAGATGGATTGAGGCCGGAATAGGCCTCAATCCATCTTTTGCGTGGCCTTTCAGAGGTGTTGATGATGAAGAAGATGATGATGATAATTTCAATTGTAAACGTGATTAAATACAATTTAAATTAATATTATGTACTCACTTACATCACAAAAATGTTTCGCAGTCTACTAGGTGATATGATTTGACATTGAATCTGCAAGTTCGCATAACGTGGTTCGGAAGATTTAAGTTTAATTTAGTTCGTAGCAAAAGTTAGTTCAGTAAATTATAAAATTTAACTGAAAGCAAAGAATAACAAAGCCAGTAATCAAGTGATATTTAATAAAATTAGGTCATTTATGAATTTTAATACTAAGCATCTTTTGTATTACGTTCCATATGATTACTATATATACTCACCATATAATTCAAATTTCCGTATAAGTCGACTCCCCCACGTACTTTGAGGGTAAAAGGTAAGGAAAAAAAACCTCGCATATAAGCCTGTCCCGATATCTGAAAGAAGTTTTATGGAAGAAAATGTAACACACACATGTTAATAATCATATATACAAAATATTGTTAATTAAATGAAGATTATTTTATTTTTAATCGACGGACATTTAAAAAATAAGCTCTAAAATCTTTAAGTAATGTTTATAAATCTCTTACCAAAACGTACAATTACTTACTTTAAAACAATGATGGAAGCATAATTTAAAGCACCATGCTTGCATTTAAAGAAATTAATCTATACTGTCCCTGTAGCATATATGTATGCATATGTCCCTGTAGCATATATAAAGAGTCGAACTCAGACGCAGCTTTTTGTAGCGTAATTTTCATATAATAATCTTTTATAATAGTTTTCTGCAATTCAGTAAAATAATTTTTTCTTTTCTTTTCTTTTCTTTTTTTCAAAATACTGTTGCCAAAAATACGCCACAAAAAGACCTCTATATGGTGACATATATGCATATGCTATGCTACTAACTATGGTAGCATATATACTTCCATAGGCACTAGAAACCATGATATATAATAAATATATTTCTTTTTGAACCTCACAAATAAATAAATAACAAATATAGAGCAGATAATCTTGGGTTTCTAGACGACGACATATCTAACCGTCAATTTAATACCAACGCCAGGTTGCTTGACTTTATTTTTCTTTAATCATATCATGAAAACACAAGAACTGCCTTGGTATATTTACTAACGATAACAATTTACTTAACAATTGCAACAATAAATAACTATACAATAGATGATGGATTGTAAAAGAAAAAAGAATCTGTAAAGAATCTACTACATTGTTTTCATTACCTATTATTGCACATAATATACATTCTATCGTTGTGCTAGACAATATTCTAATGAAAGATCTCTGACTAAAGTAGTGGTTCTCTTGTTGCTTATCAATTCACATTTGTAATATATATATATATATATATATATATCTTTCTTTAGTAATATCATAAATGTAAGCAGTTTATTTTGAACATCTATCTCTACTTGTCATAAAACGTCGAATTTGATTTTTATCATTTTTCTTTTTAAAAAACAGTGTGTTAAATAGAAAATAAATTACGTAGTTTATCAGGACTCGGGTAGTTTTTCCTGTAGTAACCAACTAAAAAATACGAATGAACATCTAACAGAATGTTAATGCAGCAAATATGAAAAAATGGTAGAACCGTTTTTGAGTCCCCATTTCCAAAAACTGAAACTGGTTTAACAGATCAGGACACCTATTAATTTTCCTGTAGTAACCAACTAATGCATAGGAAATGACATCTAACAAGGGCTTTATAAAATTACTAGCAGGCGTTGCATTACTATATTTAAATTAATTCTCAAAAAAAAAAATGCATATAACTTATTCTTATAAAAAACCTCATGAAATTTAAAAAAGAGATAAATTGAAACTTTAGTCTTTTGCGCCATTCCGTCAAGAGGGAGGGGGTTTAACAACATTCCTTTATATTGCGTGTTGGAAACACAAACTAGCCAAACACAAAAAAAAAATCACATTCTTCAGATAATTTAGAGCAGAGTTACTACTCGAAACCTATTTTTTACCCCTTTCTGATCCAAAAGGGGAGAAGAGGGATATTTCGCAAAATCAATTTATAATGCGTTTTGGGTACACGCAGCATATCCACTCAACAAAAAAGTTGCTTTTGTGAGATAATTTTAAATGCTTGGAGTTACGCTTGGAAACGTGTTTTTTGCCCACCCCCCTCCAAAGGGGAAAGGGAAAATTTTAAAAATCCATTTATAGAGTGTTTTAAGCACACATAACCAATCAATACACTGGTAAATCACCTATCAGAGATAAATTGGAAAAAGAGTTACAATCGAAAAGGTATTCTTTACCTCCTCCTCCAACCCCAAAGGGAAGAAAGGGGGACACTTCGCAAAATACCTTTATAGTGCGTATTGGGTACACATAACAAATTCAAATGCCAAAAAATCGTCGTCTGCAATAATTTGGAACGCTGGAAATTACGCTTGGAATCTGAATTATGCTGAATTGCGCTTGGAAAACTGTTTTTTTTTTCCCTGTACCTCCATAGCAAAAAGAAGGAGGAATTTCGTAAAATCCTGTCACAGTTGGTGTTTTCAGCAAATAACCAATCCACAAAATAAAATTTGTGAATGCAGCTCCCATATATTCCCCAGGACAAATTTAAAGTTAAAAGGGGGCTCTCGAATCTACCCCGTCGTAAATTCTCCCCCCCCCCCCCAACCTAAAAAAAAAAAAAAAAAAAAAAAAAAAAAAATCACAAATCACATACACACTCAAAATTGGATTTACAGATACACTTCAGAATATGAACGGCCAATTTCAACTTCTATGCGCTCTTTTTGGAATAGTTCTAGTGTAAAGTTTGGAATTTGCCAATCCTCTTTCCCAACACACGCGCACACACACACACAAATGTTTTCCACTCTTCCTCCCTTAAAATCGAATATATATATATATATATTTGAGTCGTCTCCCATGTGCAATTTCTTCATCGTGAAGCAGTTTGGAGCCGAGTTAAGCTCTCGAACGTGTTTTTGCCGTTCACCCCCTCACCCAGGTGAAGGTGTTTGTATTTGCTATACTTAAAAGCAAAAATTATATAGATATGTTTCTTTTTTTGAGATATGAAGGATTACATGAAATCCCATTTTAGACATTGAAAACACGTTATGCTTCCCATTTTGGGGTTTGACTGCCTAAAATTCGAAAAATTTGTTTTTAGGTATTTGTGTTTCTTATATTTTAATGTAAAAATCATACGGATATCTATTTTTACTTTACGAACATACTATGTAAGAAAAGTATTGTTACTATATCAAAAATTCGACTTTGATGTATCGATAAGGGTTGAGGTAACCTAAGTTCATTTTCACTATTTTTACGATGATGCATGTATGTGTGTGTATGTATGTATGTGTATGTGCGTGAGTGAACACGGTAGCGTCTTAAACACTTTGTTCGAATCAACTGAAAGTCGCTACATATGTTGCAAGTAGCAGGAGCCCTATTGAGTGTGGTGCATCCAGCACATATAGTTTTTTTACAATGACACAAAGAAAAATTCTTTATCACTAATGACCTAAGAGCTCAAATTATTAATTATTTAAACTGCGATAGTGTCTGAGCGACATATTCAAATACACTGAACATTTTTACATATGTTATCGGTCACTTCTAGTTCTTTTTACAGGGGCACAATACAAATTTCTTTATCTTTTTTGCTGTTGAGCCCAATTTTTAAAGTGTAATAGCGTTTAAATACGATATTCGATGAAGCTGAAAATTTATATACATATGTATTGTAGGTCACTGTCTCACGAACTGTATGGATTTTGGTGAATCGAACATTTATAGATTTTTACAGGGACACAACGAAAAAAACTTTATCATTATGATCTGTGGGATCAAATTATTTTAAGCACAATAGCGTTAAATTAAACATCGTACTATATGAAGAAAAATACTCAAACACCCTATTATATATTTTTCTTTTGCTTAATTAACGATTCCGCTCATTTTACTTTATCTACACAATAATTAATTACTTACTGTTAACGTTAATTGCTAATTTTCGGATAGTCGAGTGGAGTCACTCCAGATTTTTTTGATGAGATATAAAGGGTTATGTGAAATCACATTTTGCCCCCAACCCCTCCCTTCCCTTAGACACTGAATTTCTAAAATTCCAACAATTGGTTTTTAGGAATTTGTGTTAGCTATATTTTAGTGCCAAAATCTCACGCAATATGTGTTTTTTTGTTTGAGATATAAAGGATTATGTGGAATCACATTTTCGCATGTGAAATCAGGTTTTGCCCCCTTCCTCCCTTTTTAGCCGAATTGTCCAAATTCTGAAATTAGTTTTTAGGTATTTATGTTAACTTTATTAAAAAGCAAAAATTTTACTGATATGTGTGTCCTTTTGTTTGAGATATAGAGGTTTTTGTGAAATCATGTTTTGCCCCCTCTCCTCCTTGGGGGGCAAATTTTATAAAATCGTATCTTAGTGAGGGTCTATGTTACAGAAGGAATGTTTTCACTAACTCACTCACACACTTACTGACTAACTCACTCAGGACAAACGATTATATATCTATATATATATAGATAGATAGATAGATTTTGAAGAAAAATAGAGCCGTTTTTCAGATAACACTTTCAATCCAAATCCGGTTTTTCATGTCACATTTTGGGTTTTCTGATTTTCATCAAAACTTTGCAAACTCATTTCTACATTGGATATTTCTTAATTTTAAAATTTGGTTGTTCCATTTTTTTTTTCACTTTTCGGAGATATGATAATACAAAGATTGTCCCCCGAACATTTTTCTCATGAGGAGAAACTTCATATACGCACAGGCACGTAACTGCGTGCATGAAATTTCGCTTCGCGAGAAAAATTTTTATATTGTCTTGTTTCGCGTATAAGGCGACTTCTTTACTTAGTAACATGCTTTTTGGTACTCGATTTACATGAGAGTATATGTGGTTTATATTATATTACGCAGGTATTTAAATTTGTATGATAAAGCTATCATAGAAATCAAGAAATTCGTGTAAAATTTAGAACGGTAGTACAACTAGACTATGATACGATATTGAATACGATAGACTATGATTTAGAAGATATTCAAATTTTTACTAAAATTTGAATATCTTCTAAATTTATTAATTAGTTCATAGGCTACAGTTTATGGAAGATTTTAGAAGAAATTACCACGAACTGCAGAGTACAAGGGTTTACATTTCTTTTTAGTGAACTGAATGTTTCCCCCCCCCTTATTACAATATAAAAGAAAAACATAGATGTGGTTATGTCTACTGATTCTAAGTTTTAACCTATAATGATATTTTATGTTTTTATTAACTTCTATTCTTGTTTGTTTGTTTGTATGTATGTATGTTTTTTTTGTTTGTTTGTTTGTCCGGTACAAATCTTGCAATCGAATTTTAACTAACTTCCCTACTAGCTAGACATCTGAAACTTTCACAGCAGCTCTGAACCCGGTAACAACACAATACTTCGAAGTCCGATTTTCAAATTTTTGATTTGTTTTCTTATAATTAATTAAAATATGAAAATAATAACATCCTAATAGGTTAAAATAGCCATTAAAATATTAGCTATAATTTAATTGTTGACAAAAAAATTTACGAGTTCATTTTCTTTCGTCATAAAAATAAATACATTTAATTAAACGTGAGCGTTAAAAGAATTATAAAAAGTTAAATTATTCATCTCAGAAAAATTGACGTCATTATCATTTAAAAAATTTTGTACACATTGATAAGAGCTCTATGATTCATCAGAAAATTTAAAACATGGTACACAAAAAGTTTTTTTAATTTTATATATATATATATATATATATATATTTCAGTAGAACTTGTTTCCTGCAATTTTTGTTTATTAAAGAGAAGGGCTTATTTCATTCGTTTTTCTTTTGGGAAGAGATGTAATATTTTTTGGTAAATACAAATAATTGGATAGGAGAGACCATTTAAAAATAAAATTTTGTATTTTACTATGTATATAGCCTCTTGTACAAATAATAATAATGATAGTAATATCTGAAACCTACTCTTTATTTGAATCAAGATTGTAATTGGAAGTATGTTTCTATGACTGTTAGATATAATCACATCTATTTTAAATCACCTTATATATCTTATAATATATCTTACATATATATATATATATATATATATATATATATATATATATATATATTTAATCAAGGAAAAATATTAAAATTTTGTAAACAATTTTTAAATATATTATTAGTATTTATTATATATACATCGATCAAGAATGTGATATTTAATTTGTTGGTTAAGAATTATATAAAGAAACACTGAAGAAAATATAAAGATTACATTGTTAGAAACAGCTAGAAAAATTTTATGTATAAAAGATTTTAATGAAAGTCATTTCTTTTTTGTATTAAAACCACTTATTTTTCTAAAATATACATAATGCAAATAGCACAAACCTTAGCATAATTATTTTAAACAAAATTTTTAAATATTATTTAACACTTATATTTAATCTTGTCAACGAAAATTTTAAGTAGTTTCTTTTTACCATAAGCTTAGAAATTTATTTAAAAGAAATTTTCACTTACTACATCCGTCTTTGTTTATCGAAAGATAAAATATTATTTGCTTAATTCTACGTAGTTCATTGTCATATTTAAACAAAGTCGGTCACTAACGGGCTTAATAATTATAAATTAATGCCTGTAATTTTAAAAGAATTTAAGATTTAATTTATTTTGTCTGGGGTAATTACTTTTCGTACATTTTGTATATAAATAAATGAAAAAAAAATGTTTTAAATGTAATCTATTGAAAGCAGAAAACATAAAACTCAGCTCTTAAAATTATAAATATATGTATTTTTTTAATGTAATGTTGGCGATATAATCTTCTTAAGTATTTAAACCTTTTAATATTTGGCCATCTTCGCAATTTTTTTAAATAATAGAACGTATTCTGTTTAAGGGAATTTTTTATTTAAAAATGTTTTCGAATTACTTTTTTAACATAATCGATTTTGCTTGAACTTTTACAACTATTTAAATAGTTCTACTGTCACTATGTTTAAAAAATATATATATTATTTTATTACATGAATAATTTTGACAATTTTTGAATCTGTATTTTAGTATGAGTTGCATTAGTTTTCGGAGTATTTTAACTCTAAATGTAATCATAAAAATCCATAAATGTGTAACAAAAGTTGACATGAATTAATGTTGATTAGATTACACTAATAACAAATTTTGTTGAAATTTTTGTAATGTCATTAAAATGAGGTTTTTTTTTATATTTCCACGACCATGAAAGTTCTGAACATTACCAAATCACTATAATGATATGGCCTTGGTATGTGTGAAATAAGAGATGTGGGTAATGAAATGAATGAGATAGACAATTCATCGTTACAAAGAAATATTTTCAAAAGCTTTCAAAAATTTTACTGAGAATTTTGATGACAAACTTTCATTAAATAGGCCAAAATGCATAACAAGTGATTAAATTATGATTATTTCTTGCGATTTTACTTATTGAAAATGGCTGAATGAATGTTTATATATAGGTTATATTCCTTTTAGAAAATGTTTGCTGAATAGGTAATATAATGCAAAAATGAGAGCAGTTTCAACAATTTGCACAGTTTCTAGAAATCATTGGGATCTTGGAAAACTTTGTACGACTCCATCTACCTGAACTAGTCAACATTTAACGGGTTTGATGCTGTTCAAAGGGACGAAAAATGCCAGAACACCGCATGGTGATAAATTACTCTATGAGCTGCTAGATCATCCCATATAAATGAGCTGTGACCGAAGGAACTAGGTTAAGTCTTCTAACTGTAGGATTCTATCATAGAGATTTTATTTTGACATTGCGATTTCGTTATTCAGAGTTTTTTTTTTTTTTTTTTTTTTTTTTTTTGGACTCGATGCTCGACCAACACAACCGCACATCCAAGAATGCGCAACAGAAGCGCACAGAACACACGCCAGGGTGTTAGAATTTTTGAAATAGGAGCAGACCTAGCTGAGAAAATAGAGAAACGGAAAACAAGTTGAGAAGAGGGAAATGGGCAGAGGAGACACGGCAGGGGTACGCGGGAACTTACTAGCCGAAAGGATGGAGGAACAAACGTTATTTAAGGGGAAAACAAAAAAGTCCTCAGAAAATGGAATTGCGAAGACACTTGTTCTTGAAGACTTATAAATGACGAAAGAAGCTGAGAAAAAATGGTCTGGGGAAGATAAATACATGAATGGAGAATTCTGTAATTGATACTGGGGATGGGGAAGGAAAAAAAAACATCAACTTTGTGATGTGTTTAACCTAATTTATGTACTGCGATAAATGTGGCAGGTGATTAAAGACCGAATGGAAAATGTGTTATGCACAGGAGTTAAAGAAAAGAGAAGAAATTAAAAGAGGACCATCTCAATTTTGATCCATTACGGGTGGATGGATCAATCATAAGATAGTTTAGTCATTGAACTACCTTTACCATTAATCTAAATACATAAATTATTGGTACAAATATTGTACACAATATGAGGCGTCTACTTCTAACAGTACAAAACGTTCCAGAAATGTAACAATCACATAACATCGAAACATTGTAAATATTTCAGAAATGTTTCGAAACGATGGTTGCTTTCAAATTAGTTTCAAGAACGTATTAGAGCATTGAAAAGGGTGAAAGTTACAGAAAGACATCACAGGACATGCTGAAATGTGCTACGATATTAAAGATTGTGAGCTTTTTTAATATAATTGAAACATTCTGTGCTTAAGGACATGATTTACCTTGATCTCCAATTCCTTGATCACCAAGTAATAAACAAATGATAACAAGAAATTAAATGTAAATGTTCATGTATAAAATTCAATCACGCATCAGTTGTAACCTCTTCTATATATTTAATATCTTTTTCAACATTTACTATAGTGTGAATTGATTTTTCATTCCATTTAATGCATGCATTTATTGCGTTATCATACATTTATTCAGGGGTCATAGCGTTACTACAGTTTTATATTCGTTTTTAATAAAAAAGCACCACAAAACTGGCGTTGTAAAATATATTACTTACAAACTTTGATTAAACACCATAAAATGGAATAAACTCGCAACAATTGTTTTGGGTCGAAAAAACACACGAGCCTTCATCAGGCGAATAAAGTAAGCACAAGTGCTGCAGTCAAAGGTGCGTTACCGCTTTGACTGCAGCACTCGTGCTTACTTTATTCGCCTGACGAAGGGTCGTGTGTTTTTTCGACCCAAAACAATTGTTGCGAGTTTATTGCATTTTATGGTGTTTATTCAAAGTTTGTAATTAATATTTTTTATATGCGTTTTATTATATTGTCCCAACTACTTAAATATATATATATAATTTTTTTCTTGGATATTTAATACTATAACATTATTTTAAAAAACTGTGTTCGGAAATGGTGGTGAAAAATAAACAAAATGCACGTATAGGAGCGCTGCGACCTCTAATTTATTGAAATGCAACTCTACTATATATAGTCAGTAATTGTTAAGAGAAAACTAGATCTAATATTCCCTTTTGATTATCAATTTCGTTTTCAGTAGTACCAAATCCAAACAAACGTTTATATAATTTACAATTTTATTGTTGAACTGTGTAATTTAAGTGTTGCCTATAACTGGATTGTACACAGAATTTTGTACAGAAATTTTATAATAATTATAATTCTCTCTATATATAATAGATTTATATCATATTAATTATGTACAGTCGGTAACAAAAGTGTCCGAACACTAGCAAAAATTCCTATGGGAAAAAAGTACACTTCATAAGGTTTTGTTAAATAAATCCTTGTCGAATCCTGTTCTTAGTCAATCTAAGAACATTATTCGATAAGGATTTATTAAACAAAACCATATGAAGTGTACTTTTCTTACATAGGAATTTTTGCTAGTGTTCGGACACTTTTGTTACCGACTGTAAGTTGTCGTTACTATTATTTAGAAATTAATTTCTTTATAAGAGCATTTTCACAGATTATTATTTGCTCGAACGTAAGATCCGAATACAGGGTTCGTATCTGACAAGGGAAGTGCGATTCTGTAAAATTGCTGTTGAAACCCTAGAACATAATCTTATTAGAGTGCGCATTCTATACTGAAGTTGTGAAGTTACAAGCGGGTTTCGTAGAAAGTTCGCAAAGTGAGAGTTGTGAGATTGTCGAGTCGGATCAGTAATTTTTACAGTGCTTACTAAAGAATTCTGCGAAAGCTAAATAGGAGTAGTGAAATTAAAATGGAAGTTTCAGACTTTGCGAGAATCAAAAAATAGATTAGCTTCAGTGTATGTTTCTTTAAATCGGAATGGAGGATGCAAATTGTTTAAAGTACATAAGGAAAATGTTCAAAATCGAGCTCGGTGTAAGATACAATCGGTAGCAAAATTAAAGAAGCACATATCCACACTTTTCATTTTTTTATCGCTAATTTTTACCATTAACTTACTTTTTTTATAAACAGTATAAGACTAAAATCATGTCTTGACAAATATTTACTTAACAACGTATTAGATGTCCATCTTTTAAGTAGGAATTATTGCTAATGCCTCAATAATTTTGCTGCCCACTGTACCTGGTTCATATGTAGTTCAATTTTAATGCTGACTTAGGGCAGATTTAGTCTTGATAAGAAAACAGTATAGTACGACAGCACAATTTGACGAAGGTTGTCTGTCATGAAAGTTATTGGAGTTAACGCATCTAAAGATGTTTGAAAGATAATCAAGTTTGCCGCCAATTACGTCGTATGGGTAATATGATTTAAATTATTTATATAACCGGTGTCTTTTATTTAGCTATGTGTGTATGTATCATTTATATATTTATGTGAAGAAAATAGAATATTCATATTTCATAAGTCATATAGAAAAGCAGTGTTATTCCTCCCCTCAAATGAGAGTTTTAATTAGAGTATATTGTTGAGTTTGTTGTCTGTGATACTTATTTATACCTTCACACATCAATATAGAGAGGATAGAAGGGCGATCATCCCCACAAAGACGCCGTCTTTACAAAGTTCGTATTCAAATGAATAATTCTGTACTGATAAGTATAAAGGATTTAAGTCCATATTCTTGATTTTTCAGGAGACGAAAAATAAAGTTAAACTAACTAAAAACAAATCAGAAGAATCGATTAGGAAAAAGGTATTTCTTTGTGTTAGACCCTTTATACCATTCAGTGATTGTCAACCTTTATTTAATAACGGGAAATAATTGAATTAAATATTTTATACCAAAGATTAATGCTAAATTTCTAACTTGAATCTTTTTTTACCAATGGATTTTCTCAAAGACAAAATGACATGGATTTAAATCCTTTATACCAATCGATTGAGAATTTTTTTTCTGAGTCTGACTATGTACTTAACTCAAAATCGACATTTTGGGACTTAAATCCTTTATACTTATCAGTAAAGAATTAACATTGAGTGTGATTTTCGTCGGTCGCGTGACGAATGAAACGATGAGTTTGCCACACTTGGCTTATTTCCAACTTCTTTTTTTCCACACTGGGCTTTTTATCGCTACTGTAAAATATTCTCCGTCTCTCTATTTCTCTTAACAAGTTTTATTTTTTTAGAAAAACACAAAGTGGAGTGAATAGTTCGAAATATTAAGTGCAATTTATTAATAATTACAATTTATAATACAATTTAAATATAATAAATTTTTAAATAAATTATAACTATTATCTATCAGCAATTAAATTAGCATGCGCATATGCAATGAAAGAAATTGCCATTTTGTTCCTTAAATATTTCACTTAATATCTTTCATTTCAGTAAAATGTAAAAGTATTTACTTACTTATGAAATATTAAGAAATATAATTCCTCCTTTGACAAATTTTCCTTTGCATTCAAGTGCATAGCAATACGCCGACGTTTTTCTTGGCGCAATTGCATGATACGGCGAAAAATCTTTATCACCCCCCTGCCTGAGAAGGACAGTGACACCATGACATTTAAGAGTGAAAATTGAATAGCACTCATCTTGTGATTTAGATGTTGGTTACTTGCTATGAGGGATGCGCATTCTACTAAAACATATAGGGGAACATCTCCGGTTGTGGGCACAGTTTTAATTTTAGCTTATAACTTTTGATAGAATAGATATTATGCAAACATATGAATACCAAATGGCATTTTTCCAATTTTATTCGTCATCTTCTTCATCCTTCAAATCAGAAGTACAATGCTTGTAAATAAAATAATTTTCATGCATATTGGCACATTTCAAATGTACCAGGCGATCATACTCTTTGCATTTAACGGAATTTGCTCTTGTTCGGCATGGTAGCAGGTGCTCCAAACAAATGATGCAGAAATCGACATCATCTCCTGATTGTGAATGTTTCTATTTTTTGCGCGCTTGGTCAGCAATCTGACAGGTGACCCTTACTTTTTCTAGGCTTCTTCTGTATGGACACAGAAGCTGCGAGGAGGTCCATATTCTCGGTCAGTCAATTTTATGGATTTCTTATATACTAAGCAATCCTAAATGGACTTTAACCATCGCCTTAAAATGCATTTCTTTTGGATCGATTGACTTTTCCTGGGTTGACAAGGCTGAAAAGTACTAAAAATACCTAAAAATACACAAAACACTAATAAAATATGGTATGTTGTTTTAGACGACCATATTTGACAATTTGTAAGTCAAGAACACGCTTTAAATGAAAGAAACATGGGTGCCCACAACCGGGTATGACAGTCACTTTTATAATGGCAGAAAAAAACTATTTTCCTTCGAAATTTTGGCTTAATTCGATATTGCATTACAAAATATATTGAATATACTGCATGAATATATATTACACTCACATTTTTTAATTAATTCACTTCGATTTATTGCACATTGAAAAAATTCATATATTACTTTTGTGTTGCCTTTTGTTCAAAATTTTGTTTCGATGCTTCACTTACTAAGCAAATGCATCTATTCAATTCGGTGTTAGCGCTGTAACTGCGTACTGTTATAATACATGGTTGACAGCACTTAAATCCACCATATTTACTTTTTGTTAAAAGATATGGTGGGGTGCCCACAACTGGAGATGTTCCCCTACTCTAAGGTTGAAACCAAACCAAGCTTAAAACAAAGGGAAAGTTCGAAAACATATATACATTACGCATATTGCATGATTGCATCTCTCTTATCAAGATATGTTCGGAAATATTTTCATTGTTTTTATCAAAACAAAAAACAATCAGTATTGGAAGCAAGGGTGCGTGGATCTGGTGTAATGGGATTAGCTCGCGAATAGAAAGTTTGTGGTACAAATCACAAATGGGTCTGTTTCATTTTTAACAGTTTATTTTTTAAATGTTCTGACGTTCGATATTGTTTTAGATTGTAATGAAATGGATTCTATTTACTTATTTATTTTTCATGCCTCATGCTCCCTGAAGGAAGGGAAAAAAAAAAAAAAAAAAAAAAAAAAACTTCTATTTCGATTATTATTATTATTTTTTTGGGGGGTAAAAATTTTTGATGTCGAGTTTTCATTAGATTTGTATATTTTAATGTCTCCTGAATCCAAAAAAAAAAAAAAAAAAAGAAGTTTTGGAAAAATAGTCTGTAAGTACGTGTACGTATGTGTGTGGGAAGAGGGGAATATTCTGAAATAAGATAGCAGGACGAAATTTCATAATTAATACAGGTCTGATGTACGTACGGTTTTGGTGATTTTTACTGAAAATTTGGAAGCAGAAAGTAGGATTTGGGAAATCGAAATTACAGAAAATTTGACAAAACTTCAGAAAAGCATTCTTCTGAAACATAAAATTCACACGTGCAATATTAGCTGAGATATGAGCTTTTATAGTAACTATTTTTTTACTCTGCATACGTGAAATAGAACATTTTTTCTCGCATAGGTTGGAAGCTAAATATTGAGCAACTTACATCAAAAGTTCCTTTCAATAGAGTAAAAATTAAGCAAATTGTCGGCAAAAGAACGAGCTAGATTTTAGGTATTTTCCAGAGTTAAAGTTTCATAAGTCGTTTTTCACGTGCTGCGTATTTAATTTGAAGATCCTATTATTTCAACTACATTGCAAGAGTTATTTTTGTTTTCTAAAAAAAAAAAAAATCTTATGAACTCACAAAACTTTGTAAATAAATAAAATGAGTTACAAGCTTATAAGGGATTTTTCACAAAAAAGAACAGTTTAAGGTGTAAGGTGCAAGGTGTAACAGTATATGAACTTTTCTTGTGTATTTTAAATAGTGATTCAACACTGTTTTAGGAACTGTTTTATTTGATAAAAATTTATGTGTCACCCTTAGTTTGAAAGTTTTAGTTACATTTCTGAAACGTTTAAAACTACTGTTAAAATTCACACTTTATTTCAATTTCTTTGGAAGAAAACCATCGACCACACCATGCTCTGAAACGTATTCGACTAATTTTGAGAAGCCTGTATCATATCTATAAAATACATATAAAAAATGTGACTAATTTTATCTCAGAACACAATAGAATGAATGATACAATTTGGAGGAAATTCCAAACATAGCATTAATGTATCAGATTCCTTTTGTTCATTCCTGTAAAAGGACAAATTCTTTTCATATCATCCTCTATTTGAAACATGCTTTTGTGCATGTAAACACTGTAGACCACTTTTATTTAGTTTAGTGCAATCTGAAAGTGTTAAACTCTACTGAACAAATGTTCTCTCACAGACTTAATGTATTTAAATACTTTTGTAGGTCCTTGTAAATGAAATATTTGTCCAATTTCAGTAAAATTTTCAAGTAGTATCTTTTTGTGATATATATTTTACATACTAAGTTTAAATTTGTGCTGTTAATTGCTCCTAGACACGCAAACACACAGACAAGCAGACAAACAACTAATTCCTGAATAATCGTTTTTTAGATTCAGAAGACCTTAATATGTGCAAATATAGCAAAATCTCATTTCCAAAATTTTGACTAAAAATCAACTTTCTCTACGAAATACTGATAAAAGAAAGCAAAAATAAACTAATTAGAAGAGCATGTGATATTTTTTCTGTCACATTTATTATTAAAATATTCAGTTGTCTTGAAATAATTCTCAGCTTTTGTTTCTGACCATTTTCTCAATGCTGTGCTTTTCTTCGTGTCAGGATGTCATTAAACATAGCTACATATCCGGAAGGAAGAAAATTGTTCCTTTTAAAGTAAATAATTAACTTTAGGTAAAGCGTTAAAAAAAAAAAAAAAAAAAAAAAAAAGAAGAAAGTTTTTATTTTTTTCATAGTGGTTTTCGTTCTTAAATTTCTTAATTGTTTCCGAACATTGTTTTACTTAGTTTTATTCCAAGCTTTTTCTTTTTAATTCTGTAAAATATTTTAATATATATATATATATATATTTAAAATATAATATGACTGAAAATATTATTTTACTCATAAGATTCGTATCACAGTAATAAGCTAAGATGTCCAATTAAGTTAAGACAATTATTTGATTTATAATTAAAAATTGCGCATTGAAAATTATTTTCTTTCTGATATTTTTTTCCCTCAAAATGTTTAGAAATCATAAAAAAGTACCTTCGATAATAAATTGTAGATCAATTTCTAATTATTTTTTGCCGATATAAAAGTTTGTAAGGAACGTAAATTCTGAAGAACTGTATACATACGTTCATGACAATCTTTTATTTTGGCGAAAACTACTACAAATTAATTTAGAATTTGATATTTAAATTACTTCTGAGAATGCCTGAAATTAGTGTAATATTATAAGACAGAAAAGTAATTTCGATATTCAGGTTTTTATGCGATTATATATAAAAGAAACGCCTTAACTTATTGAAAATATTAGCAGGCTTTGCTCACTTCGTTGGTCGCTATATTTCAATAAATTTTCAAAAATCCGAATCACTGCTTTTTATATCACTTAATTAATAAAAACTTAAAAAAAAAAAAATTCTATTGAAGCGCATTGACAGTCATTGTAATACATCTCCTTTTTGTAGGATGATGAATTCCAGTCACTCCATATTAAGAGAGTTCACTCAAAGAAATACTCCACAATTGATGATGCAGTCGTTTATTTGAAGACAGTCATATTACACTTTATTAACAGTCACATCATTTTGAGCACGCTGTACAGATCCGTAGCCGAGTCGTTCCATTAACGGCGGAACCGCGAATCAATCCCCCTCCTGGGACCGTTAAACTAAACTTATTATTGTCGTGAACTATTTAATCAAAAGCTGCCATGGAAAAAGACTTGCTGCTTGCAGCAGTGTCTTTCCCGCCCATGCTGAATCGTGATAGCTTTCCTGAGAACTTCAATTTGGGTGTTTATCGGCCGACAAAACCTGATATTATTCAAGAACTTCGATTTTATAGATGGCTGAATCTCAGCATCTATTAAATATTTTACTTTTAGTAGCATGTACTTTAAAGCTGTCGATCTACTATAGTACCATTTAATTCCGACCAATACAAGAAATAAAATAAAGAAGAAGATATTCTTTTCAAAAGAATATAAAATAATTATAAGATTAAAAAAAAAAAACTTTTTATATACAGTGTTTTAAATTTTCTGATGAATCATAGAGCTCTTATCAATGCGCATAAAATTTTTAAATATATAATGACGTCAGTTTGTGTGAGATGCATAATTTAACTTTTTATAGTTTTTTAATGTTCACGTTTAATTAAATGAATTTATTTTTATGTCGAAAGGAAATAAACTGGTATTTTTTTTTTGGCAACAGTTAAATTATAGCTAATATTTTAATGGCTATTTTAAGGCTATTAGGATGTTAATATTTTCATATTTTAATTAATTATAAGAAAGCTAATCAAAATTTCGAAAATCGGACTTCGAAGTATTGTGTTGTCACCGGGATCTGAGCTACTGTGAAAGTTTCAAATGTCTAGCTAGTAAGGAAGTTAGTTAAAATTCGATTGCAAGATTTGTACAAACAAACAAACAAGATAGAAGTTAATAAAAACATGGTAAAATAGAAAGCAATTAATTTTTAATCAGTATAATCCTTTCTACAATATTACCAAATTTTTCGATAAATAGAATTAAAAAAAAAAAAAAAAAAAAAAAAGAATTAAAAATTATTTTATCTTTTATTGAATTATTGAAATAAATGAAATATAAATAGTATAACAGATGGTGTTGTACGACACAGACGATTAAAGTGAAAGAAAACGTTTAAGAAAATGGAACAGAAAAATAAATTGATATGATTGAAAAGAAAAATTAATTGTAAAATTTCAAATTCGAAAATCCAAAATCTCTTAATGTGACACACTTTTTCGGGGTCTAAGCTACCCCTCTGCCAAGCTTTGTAGTTCTTCTATCAATAGCCTGAGCTCCAGAGTACAGACTTAAAGACAGACAAATACACGCAGAAACACTTTTCCTTATCTATATAGATTAAGTTCGTTCATCGTGGGATGACCCATAACTCATGCATTCAATTTGAAAAACGGTTTTCAGTTGGCAAATTCGATAAATATTTATTATTATTTTATTCTCAAATTTTGATAATATCAAACGTATTTCAAAAATATTTTTAGCATAATTTTATAAAGTTTGTTCATAAACCGAATATATCTAAATATTCAATTCTTAGACCTTTCATTGTTTTAAATGGGATTTATAAAAAAAAAACGTTAAAATAATGAAATCTTGTTTAATACAGAAATTTAATTTAACACATTACAGAAAGAAATAATCTGGTGTATCACTCACACGACTTTCTCTTACCCAGTAACTAAATGCTATAAAGGCAGATTAACAATTGAAAATAATTTTAGTAACAGGTTTATTAAATATATATTTCTGTTTAAGAAGGGGTACCATATTCTTCTCAATAATCCCCCCCCCTCCTCTGGATTAACTATAGTACAAACTTAAAAATGTAAACTGCTATTAAATTTAAAAGTTCATTCCAAATTATTCAGATAAACTTGATTCAAACTACTCCTTTAAATTTACCAATTTTGGAAAAGTTTTTCAAATAGTAACCCCTTATGATTACCCAATTAATGATTACCCCTTATGATTACCCCTTATGATTACCCAGTTATAATACCCAATTTAAATTTCCTATAATTATTCGTTTTTACATTTTGCTTATAACAGGCATGTATGGAAATAAACCACTTAAAACTTATTTTTCTAATTCATGGAATCAGAAAACAGTTACCGTATTTTAGTGAAGCCGCGGGCTATCTTTTAAAAAAAACATTGATTTTTGGGACTGCGGCTTATCTATCAGTGCGGGCTATCCAATGATAATGCCAAATTCCATCGTCCGTACTTCTTGGAACAGTCGATCTTACCCGAAAACGGAAGTTTAGTATTGGAGTTTCTCGAGCACTGATTCACGCTTATAATCTCTTATTTATTAACTAATAATCTCTTATTTTGATTAATTTGCATATATGTCTGGAGTTCGCCATCTTGCTCCCTTGTTTTTGATTTTTTGCATCGTATTTGTATACTGGCTTTATTTTTTTTTTTTTTAAAGACAGTGCCTCTTAAAATAATTTATTACTTTTATTTATAATTGATTATTTTTATGACTTTGTATATATGCCTGGATTCCATTATCTTGTTCCCGTATTTCTTATATTTGTTGCATTACATCTGCATACTGGTATAGTTTTATTTTATTTTCTTTATACCGAATCATTTTTTAAATAATTTATTATTTTCATTTATAATTAATAATTTACTTTTTTTATTAATTTGCGTAGATGTCAGAAGACTGATATCTTTTTTCCTTATTTATCTGTCATATCGTCGTAACAATGCTTGCATAAGCCGCGGCTTACCTTCCGGTGCGGTTTATCTAAGAGCATTGTTTTTTCCCGCAACATTTTAATAAGCTGCGGCTTATCTACCAGTGCGGCTTATATATACTAAATTACGGTAGTTATAGCAAAAAGTCAGCGTTAAAATTCCAACTCAAAACTTGTACTTTGTTTACCATAGCATATGAGAAAGTAATAATCAATCCACAGCAGTTTAACTGAAGATATAAAAAATTTAGTAATATATTTCCACAACTGCATTCAAAGAAGAATATATTCATTAAATTTTAAGCAACTTTGTATATATAGCCCGTAAATTGAATACACACCACATAGTATACTTAAATTTATCACATTATGAAAAACACGACACAACTTGAAAGGTAATTACAACAATTTCAATCTTAACATATCTATTTTATTCTTTCTTTATTTGTGTGTGTGTGTGTGTGTGTGTGTGTAGATTTTAACACTATATTCTATACCAGTGGTCGGCAACCTCATTTTTGAACAAAGCCAAATGTCAACAATACAACGATTAAAATATATTTTGGGAGCCAAAAATTTTTAACCTAATTTATATTGGCTCATTCATTCTTATTAACATAATTAGAGTATTCCTAAGTTGACATTTGCTAAAATCTCAAGGGGCGAAAAATCTGTTGGTGGCTCGCGAGCCGCAGGTTGCCGACCACTGTTCTATACCAAATATGTTTCTATATGCATATAAAAAATATATGTTCATTTCATTTTTTAGAGCAATCTGAAGGTTATAAACTGTGCTTAACGAAAATTTCGTCCATTGATGTATTGATTTTCAATTTTCTTGGATATCCACGTACACGAACCATTTGTTTGATCTTAACAAAAAGTTTAGTGTAGCATTCTTATACAATACAGATTTATAATACCAAATTCGGATTTCCTGCTAATTTTTTTTCTTAAGCTGTGTTGATAATAAACAATCACACACAGATACACATACACAGACCAACTGCTAAAAACCTCATTTTAGGATTCAAGGGGTCTAAAAAACTTGTAACTACAGCAAAACTCAGTTTAAAATTGTTCCCGAAAACAATAATTTATCTATAATTATCTCTATACTTTAAAAATAATGTGGCGTGGCATTTACATGACTCTGTCTGACCGTGTATTACAATACTATAAAGACGGGTTACAGATTAAGGGGTGAGATAATGAGTAGCGTTATTATAAGCTTACACTAAAAATAATTCATACCAGGTTCAGAAACAGAAACAACTTTATTTGACAAATAATTCTGTGTGATGGTGGCTACCTCCCCATCAAGTCTCCGTTTGAATAAAGTACCTACATTAATATAGAATTCAAGGCTGTTATTAAATATAAAAATTCATTCTAAAATTTTACAGACATTTTTCACCAGCACCACTCCTTGAAACATATCAAACATATGAATAATTTATCGAGTGGTAACCTCATACGAACATCACAATATCATATTTGAATTCCCTGTAATTAGCTGTTTATAAGTTACACTGATAACAGACGTATACAAAGATCAAGAGTTAAGAACTTGATTTTAGTATTCAGTAGTACTCAAAACGCACAATTTTACAAAAAACAAAGAGTGAAAATTCAACTTAAAAATTACCGTAATTTCGCGTATATAACCCGCGTCGGAAGGTAACCCGCAGCATAATTTTTTTTTTTTTTTTTCAAAAATAATTATAACCGAAATATACCCCGCACTTTTAAAATCACATGGTCGGCAATCGCCGTTTATAATTTCAGTACTAATTGCTATTGTTTTAATAATAAGTAGGAAAAGATACAAATAATAAACAAATTTACGACTAAATATAAATAATAAACAAATAAATTTACTTACCTATAATAAAAAAGCAAATAATTATAACATAGTATTAATCTTTCTCTCTATATAAATTAATATAAATTGGAGTAACTTCTAATGATTAACACCTTTATTCAGTTTATAAGAAAATTATAGATTAATAATATATTTATTTACAAAATTCATTCAAATCCATCGAAATCGGATTCTTCCGTATCAGAATTAAAATGTCGCAATATTGTTTGGGAAAATTCATCTTCATCATCCGTATTATCCTCCTCATCAAGTTCATTTTCACTCTCCTCAATTTCATCGTCATTATACATTAATAATCGAGACTTCCGAAATAAAAATGAAACTGGTGTTGATTTTCTCGTTGTTCGCGATAGATAGCCCGCACCGGATGATAGCCCGCAGGACATACAAAGTCAGAAATTTTTTATAGATTAGCCGCGGGTTTTTTCACGAAATTACGGTACTTTATCTAACGTATGTGCATTAGGGAATAATTTTTATTCCTGAGCAGTTTTCCTCGATATGGTAAAATAAAGTAAAGCACTCCTATCAATTACATAAAATAAAAGATTGTTTTTGCTTAATTATTGGTATTCCTGTGTGTCTTACATAAATTATGAACATACCCCATTGTATACTTAAATATAGTCCTATATTAATAACACACACTACAACCGAAAATGCACTTTCAGCAAATTCAATGTGTACTCCCTCGATATTCTGGTTCTCTTGGGCAGCCCTGTAAACAAATTGTCAATGATTTTCATATCGTATTCTACACTAAACATGCTATTGTGCGTATAAAAAATATGCTTTCATTGCTGTTTATTTAGTGCAGCTTAGAGATCTTCAACTGTATTCTTTAACCACTATTCTTGCGACCATGGAAGCTTCTGCGCAAGCGCTGACTCAACGAGTCCAGTGTTAAAATAGGGGGGATTTAGAGGGGAAAAATAGCGATAAGGAAATACCGAATGACTTGATATTTACAAAATCTCAACTTGCTAGTCAACTTGGTACCCCTCCAAGCTACTGGGCTCGTCCTTAAAGCTAGTTTCGAGAAACGTGGCTACACTATACCACCTTAAAATTTAGATCATACATACAATGTATTTGAATTGTCTTGACTATCGTTGTATACTAATTCATTGCTTGATCTGAACGAAAAGTTTGATGTAGCATCTTTTTATGAAACAAATTTAGAATACCGGGTTTGTATTTCCTGCTCCACTATTTTATCTTGAGATATGCTAATAACACACACACGCTCACACACAGATACAGACATGCGCATAATCTCACAAACCAACAATTAAAAACCGGTTTTCGGACTCGTGGGACCTCTTCTATACGTGTAAATATGACAAAAACTCATTTTCGAAAATTTTACCCCAAAACAAAATTACCTTATATATGAGTAAAAGAAAGTAAAAGTTATTGTTTTATCTCCTCATGAACTACAAGGTCCCCAGCATCACATAAAGGAACTGATGTTTGCCGAATATTTCAAGAAATATGTTTATCTTGGTTTGAGATGTCTAGCACCTTAATTAGCGAAGTTATTAATTAAAAACGTCATGTAAAAGTACCCTATTTGCCAACTTCCAGATAGTTTTTCCAAATCGGTGTCCTTTCAGTCTATGACGTCACAGTCACCAGGGAAATCATCCATGAAGAAGGATCGGCAGGAAACATGCAGATTTGATACAACACCTCCTGTAATAATACCTCCGAACTGAGCTATACGTCACGGAAGATCGGTGGATTTCATCCAATCAACGCTCCTTTAATATCTGTAAGATGGTAGGGATGGAAAGTAAATCAGCCGACCTTCTTGACGTAAAGCTTAGCTCAAAGACATTATTATTGGAAGTGTTTGATATTCCAAAAAAAAAAAAAAAAAAAGAAAGAAAAACATCGTTTATGCTTCGGATTATCATTATTATTATTATTATTTTAATATCTTTGTGAGCGCTCATAGCCCTATTTCGCAAGAATGTTAAATGTTGCAAAATTTTGAGAATGATTTACTAGTTCAGATGCTTTTATAGGTTAAAGCAAAAGTTATTACTTGGAATAAAAATAAAATGGCTGGTTAGCTGAAATTTTCTTAGTTGTAACTACGCTTAAGAAAAGGATTTAATTCAAAGTAAAAAATGTGTTTTGTTGAAGTAATTCTGTTGTTTTGAAAAAAAAAAATAAATAAATAAGTAAACGTTAAAAGTAAAAAATTATTTTTAATCTATTTTATTAAAGTTCAAGAAAATTATTTTGTACTTGTACTAAATACGAAAATATTTTGTGTAACTTTATTATATTATTGTACATTTCTAATGAATAAAACAATTTTTTGTGAGGAAAAAAAATGTCATAGAATTTGGAAAAAAAAAAAAAAGTTTAAAATTATTTTGTTAATCTTTTGATAAACACTTTTGATACAACAGAACTTTTGTTGTGTAAACCAAATTTTTTGTTGTCAACAAATTATTTCTCTGTGAGTATTCATATTTATTCTTTATTAGAAGGAATTAATTTTAAATGCCTTTAAATTAGATATTTGTATGTTATCTTAGTGATCATTAGTGATGGTGCGTGTTTGTCCACGATGTTGGTTAATGCTCATTTTCTACACAAGGGAAATAGGTCCGTCGGAAATGTTTTCCCTACTTGTATTTATGAGGATCCTAGCCCGTATTTAAGTAAATTTCGGACTAAATGACGGAAAATTCAAAAAAAAAAAAAAAAAAAAAAAAATGCTTTGCAGAGCAAACCCGCCACTTCCGTGTACCATTTTCGAGAGAAGAACTTGTCAGTCACTGATGGGGCGATTAAGATATGCATACTGATATTTCGATCTTAATTCTCGTAACGTATCAGATTATCAGAAAAGAAAAATACGTTCTTAAAGTATTATAAAAAAAGTACACCTATGAAACATAACGAAGATTTCTTCTTGTATATCTTTAACGTATTTGTGTTTTCATTCTTAGTAATGAGGGATATATACTGTTTCTACTGAAGGCAGAATGAATTTAGTATTTTTTTTTTTTTTTTTTTTTTTTTTTTTTTTATTACGAACATCAAGAGAATATCCGGAAATTTTAAACGTGGAATTCTCAGATTTTTGTTAGATTTTGGGGGGTTTTCATATTTTTTTTTCAACAAAACTTACATTTTTGCTCTACTTCTAGAACAATATGAAATAGTTTGGAGAAAGAAACTTCTGTATTACTGCCTTTCCCGTGGCCTAAAAGTTATAAAAACCTTAACTTATCATATTAGAAGCATGCAAGTGGAAAGCAATTTTAAATAGTTTAAATGTATTCAGAATATCATCTATGATGTATGAAATGGTACTGAAACTGAATATTAAAAAAAAAAAAAGTGTATATATATATATATATATATATATATATATATATATATATATCAGTGAGAATGTCTGACTGTTTCACCCTAAAAAGAGACCCCGTAAAATATTAATTTAAAGAATAACGAAAAAAAAAATTACTAAGATTCGAGCTGTCCTTATAATTGTGAACACCTGAAATATCATCTTTTTGACCGTATTTAAAGTTTTTTAAGATAGAAAAACGATAAAACATTTAAAATATAGTCTATTAATGAAATTCAAATTAATAAAAAATATATTTGTTTAAATAATAGTGTTCAGTGTTTAGTTAATATAAAAAAACGGGTGTCCTTATAATTATGAGAACCAGTGTACTAAAATAAGCTAAATAAGCCATTTCTTTTATATATCGTTGAAATATTGAAATAACACGCACGTATATAAAAATATTGCAAAAAAATCCCAATCTTCTTGGTTTCATCCACTTAATTCATATAAGCAAAAAAATGTTCTTCCCATAGTCTTCAGGTAAACTTTCCGCCAGTGTTTATGTTGGAAACAATATAAAATGGTATTTAAAACTGATTAAACTGAACAACGTGAAAAATGTTCGTTAAAGGAAAATGTGCGTCTTGTATATTTCTGGCTGAAAATAACGCTTCAGTAATTATTTTTTGTTTATCACGCGCTGTTTTCCCAAAAATATTAACTTTAACCAAAGCATATTAACTTTTTACGTAACTTTACAACGTTTACTTTATAATTCCGATACTACCGGCTGCTAAATGCTTTCGTGTTATCGGATGCAATATGAAATTCTTTCTTCAAAACCTTGGCAAAATTAGTAATGAGCAAGGAGGGTGGTCTCACCAGGACATTTCTTTGTTTAAAAAACGTTTCAGTGGACGATGGAATGGAAATATGCTAACTGAATGTTTCTGATCTCTTATCAAGGATACGCTAACAGATGTCTACAAGAGGAACCGACCTATAATTCATTTTATAATCAAGTCTTTGTTACATTTCTCTGAAACCAATTTGTATACATATACGTAAGAGAAGTGCGACTTCTACAAAAAAAGGTACGGGAGTACCATTTTCTTTTTTTATATATATGAATCAAGCACATTTATTTATACAGTACCGCCTAGTTTGATATGAAGTACAGAAAAAAAAGTTCAAATTTGTCTACAATATTACCATTTAAAGTGTTCTGTTAACAGGTAAATTGCAAAATATCACGAAGTATGATGTAGCAATAGTACATGTACGTGTAATTATTGTAAACCTTCAATATTGTACTTTGTGAGCATTTAAAGAATGTTTTCACAGTTGTGCATGCATTATTTTTTTATTTATTTATTTATTTATCTATTTATTTCACTGACAGAAATTTACATTTTTACGTAATTATTAGAAGCTTTTTATATGAATTTGACTTTATCATCGTGTCTTCGTGTCACGCTATAGTAAACAATGCACCTTCATTTCAAAGTAAATATAAGTCATTCCGTTTGTTGCTCCTTGGTTCAGTTGGTTAGAGCGTCACGTTAATAACACGGTTATCGAGAGTTCGGTCCCCGGAAGATCCGGCGTGTTAACTTTTGTAGATAATTAGTAGAAAAGGTGTCAATTGATACAAGAAAAATTTTCGCTGCTTATGCAGTATCCTAAGAATTTTTTGAGGAGTTTTTTTCAAGAAGCTTTTTTTTTCTTTTTTTTTTTTTTTAAGATATTAAAAATCACGAAATATTTTTGATAGTAAAAAAAAAAAGCACCAAATAAAAAGTTTTAAGTAAAAAATACATAAATAAATATTTTTTCAGAAACTTCTTATTTTTGAAATTCGATTTTGTCATCGTGTTTTCGTGCCATGCTGAATAAACAAAGCGCTTCAACATTAAAGTAATTGCCAGTAGTTCGTACGTCGTTCATTGGCTCAGTTAGTTAAAGCGTCATGTTGATAACGCGATGGTGGTGGATGAGTTCGGTCTTCAAAGGCCGACGTGTTACTTTTTTGCAGATAATTAATAAATAAGATAGCATTTGTTAAAAACCAAACCTTTCATGGCCTACACAGTATCCTAAATAATTTTGATTAATTTTTTAGGAAGCTTTTCTTTTAATAACAAAAAAAAAAAAAAAAAAAAAAAAAAAAAAAAGAATGAAAACATTTTGTTGTGGAACCTTAAAAAGCATATAATATAATAAAATTTTATTATTGCAGAGACATGCTATAAAAAATAAAATTTCCAACAATAAGAAAATTTTAAAGAAGAATGTAGATATTTCACTTTTATACGAGATGAAAATCCGTAAACATTCAGAGTATTTCGAAAAGCATTCAAGAACAATACTTTTTTGTTCTTTGACATTTGGTTAGAATGTCATGCTCATAAAACGTTGGTTATGGGTTCAATCCTCGAAAGACGACGTGCTATTTTTTTTTTTTTATCCAGATAATAATAAAATAAAAAAATAAATAAAAAATAAAAAATAAAAAATCATTATCTAAAAAAAATCTTTAGTTGTCTACACTGTATCCTAAGAAATTTTGATTAGATCTTTAAGAAGCTTTATTTATAACTAAAAAGCACAAAATAAAAATTTATATAAAAAATAATTTTTTTAAGATTAGAAGCTTTTTATCGTGAAGCCTTAAAAAGCATAAAATAAAAAATTGTTGAAGTAAAGACATGCGATAAAGAAATGAAGTTTTAAGACTAATAAAATTTTAGACAAAAATATAGATATTTTCCTTTTGCAAGCGATGGAAATTTTTAAATATTCAAAATATTTTAAAAAGCTTTCGAGACCTTTGAAATTTATAGCTTAACGATTTATTATAGAAAAACTAATAACTAAGAATACTTGTCTCGAATGCTTTTTAAAATATTTTGAATATTTAAAAATTTTCATCTCTTGCAAAAGGGAAATATCTATATTTTTCTCTAAAATATTTCATTAGTGTTAAAACTTCCATTTCTTTATAGCACGTCTTTACCTCAATAAATTTTTATTTTATGCTTTTTAGGGCTTCACAATAAAAAGCTTCTAATCTTAAAAAAATGATTTTTTATTTAAATTTTATTTTTACTAATATTACCGTTCTATGTTTCAAATAAATCGTGTTTCATATTCAGTTAGCGCTTTATATGGTTTCAGTAATAAGACAAATAATATTTAGTTCTATTGGATAGGATTTCTTAGAAAGATTCCCACGAAAGTCATTCCTCCGCGGCATAGGAACCACGTACAGTCAATAGATATTAACACCTACACCTAATTTTGTTCACACCATTTTAAAAATATATTTTAAATTAAGATCTCTATGACATTAAGTCATTAAATAAATGAATATATAATAACCAAAATTAAGTAAGTAAATATTCATAAAATTAACTAAATGATAAGAAACAATAAAAAGAAAAAAAATCAGATAGAAAAACATCCATAAAAATATAAAAAAAATATGCAAATTTTATTCAATTTACGTGCAAAGACTCAACTGAAGATTTTTTGTCATAAACACAATTTTTTTATAGAAGCACAATGCAAGTAGTTTTTGATTCTTTAAAATCTCATGAAATATCATGTCAAGAATTATTATTATTATTATTATTATTTGTAAATAAATTTTCAAAGACAGGACTTCATTGTACGAATTGTACTATATTCTATAGAAGGTCAACATAAAAGGTTATTATTTCTGTTTTTAATGTACGATCCATATTAGGCAACAAAAAATCATTAAAAAACTTTTTTTGTATTTGAAAATTTAAATAATTCTTTTGGTCAAAATTTTTATGATAGTCTTCTGACCAAAGAAATTTAAACATCCAGTATAAAATACGAAGTATCATTATGTAAATAACATTATTAAAAAAAATATCAAACATATTTTTCAATCAAACATTTTATTATCGGTTTCATTATTAAACATTATAATTAAGGCAATATTTTTATAGAAATATGTAACAGTTTATATATATGTATACAGTCGGTAACAAAAGTGTCCGAACACTAGCAAAAATTCCTATGTAAAAAATGTACACTCCATACAGTTTTGTTAAATAAATCCTTATCGAATCATGTTCTTAGACTAACTAAGAAGAGGATTCGAGAAGCATTTATTTAACAAAACCGCAGGAAGTGTACTTTTTTACATAGGAATTTTTGCTAGTGTTCGGACACTTTTGTTACCGACTGTACATATCTATATATCTATATCTATATATATATATATATATATATATATAAGCACTATTCATGTTACAATAATTATGAATACTAATCTGTATCCTTATTTAAGTTAGGATTCTACCTGAATAGCTCTGTGAATTTTTTATTTTACTCCATGTTCACTGCTATTTTGAACTGACTAACTGTGCTTTTAACTGATATCTGCTTGTTAAATTTTTACATGTGTCTCGTTTATTATAACTTTGAGTTGCATCTTTTTCAATAATAATTTTTTAAGTAATTTTGAATTATTATTTGTAGTGGTGAGTTTATTTTGATCTACGATTTTAAATGGTTTTGGATTATCATTTTTAGTGAATTGTTTTATTTTGATCTTCGTTTTTTCTGGTTTTACTATGGGTGTTTCGGGCCTGTGAACAAAGATATTCTTAGCTTTGGCTTTCTTTGTGACAGAAAAACATCCATTTTTTAGCATATCTGCATTCTACCAGGCCCTTGAAAACGTTAGAATGCAAATAATACTTTTTTCTCATTCCAATTTCCAATAATTCATTTCGATTTTACTTTATTTCTTTTTTGGTTTGATTTGGGTAGTCTTCACTTATGATCCGAATAATTGTTTTAATACTGAAATTAAATCATTTTAAAATTTCAAATTTTTGCACTGATAATATTGTATTACTATATATATATATATATATATATTACAATATTTTTAGCCAATTCGTTCTTTTGCTAATAACAAAATTTCGAATATTAAAGAAAGCAAATTTTTTTTTTTATTTCATGTTTTGTATAGCACAAAAAGATCATTTGAAATATAAATAAATAGCTGAGCAAACAAAACAAAGAATGCATTTATTTTACGTGACTACTAATTTTTTCCTTCGCATTTTGTTACGAATATCTGTTGAAGTTATTTAGTTATTAACAATGAAGTAAATGCCTACGCAATAACTTGATAACGTCAGAAGGAAAAAAGGAAACTTAATTTATCAAGCTGGACACGTATAGACTAATACTTCCTTTGTCACGCAATATAGGAAAGTGTACGTATTAGAAATGATTGTATATAGATAAATAGCTATTTTTGAAAGAAATGTAAAAGGAAATTTTATTACATTCTGATTTATTTTAATAGATAAAGTCGTTTAAAACGAATTGTACTATTTTTATTCCAATTTGTTTGAAGCAGATTGATTTGAACATGGGAAAGTTATATATATATACATTTAAAAAAAAGTTAAAGTTAAATATGATATTGTTTTCCGTAAACATATAAATTTATTTTAACTTTACTTACACTCTGGGGATTATTATCCATTTCAGTAAATATATTTTAATATATTTTTCAAAATATTATCACATATTTACTTAGTACATTCCTTTTTCTGTATGAACGCAATCTATATAGAAATAAAGTATTGAAATTAAGGTTAGTTTTACTTCCATTACCTTATTACCTTCTACCATAGGTAATGGAACATTCTGTCCAAAAACTCAATGTCGACTTTTCACCTGATTTACACGTTTTAAGGTCTCCCGAGTCCAAAACAGTAGTTTTTGGCAGTTGGTCAGTGTGTGTATATGCATGTATATGTGTATGTATGTATGTATGTGGGGAATCTTTTGGCTATCATATCTCCGAAACTCATAATTGTATAACTTCAAAACTTCAGAATTGAGACAGATCTAGTGTACAGATGAATTTTCCAAATTTTGGTAAAAATTCGAAAACCGAACGTGAGATCGTAATTCCGTACCTCAAAAACGGTTCAAACGATTGACTTCAAAGTTGCTATATAAACACCCTACTAGATGTCCTTTTTAATGATATAGTTGGTTAGTTCAGAAAATTGGATAGGCGTCCTCTATAAATAGCCCAATTCCAAGTCTCGCAAGTGCGTTCCTTTAAAAACGGCTTTACTGATTTTTTTTTTTTTTCAAACTCGCCATATTAACTCCCTTTTAAATATCCCTTTCTATGTAATTATCGTTTTCCAGTCAATAACTGAGTATGCGAAGTTTTGGTAAAAGTTGGTATCTCAAAAACGGCTCTAACGATTTTCTTGAAAATTCTTAAATAAATCCATTTTAGATATTAGATAGCATTAGATAGCATTTTTTAACTCTCTATGTAAATTTTGTTTTATAAGTCTTTACACGTGAATCAAGTTTCTCTTATTGAAAAAAATTGAGATTTAGGTGAATTGTATGTGTTCTGATCACATTATCCCCAAAAAACGCATATAATACGTGGAATAGTAGGTAATGGAAGTAGTTTGGTTCTTTCACACCAGAGTTTTTAAATTCGTAATTAATATTCTGATAATAAATAAGATTGAGTGTTAATAACAATAATAATCGGCCAAGTTTTTGAGTAGGTGGATGACATCATTGAGCTTAGGGAATGGTTTAAAAAAAAAAAAAAAAAAAAAAACTTTGTTTTTACTTATATTTTTGGTGTACCTATTTTACACGTTTAAATCATTCCCTTTTAGATCATTTATCAATACCTAAACCACTTTTTAATATTCTGCAAAGTTTAAACAGTTTTTATCGTTTAAATGATTTCAGTCTCACATTTTACAACCCAATATGTGAAGACTAAACCTAGAAAAGATTTGATCTGAATTTTTCTTATTTAATTACTTCTTACTATATTTCTTTATCTTATTCTTTATTCATTTATGTTTTACCATACTTTCTCTATCATGAGAAAATGGTAAATCGTTTCTACCGGTTACGTTGTCAGAAGTTGCGTGCCTTCAACCGTCCAAGGTTTTTTTTTTTTTCCCCTACAGTGCAAGACAGGCATCGTATTATCCCTAAATGCATTAAATTGAATTGCAACATACGAGTATGTAATGCCATTTTTATGAACAAGGCGGTATTCAGGCATCTATTCAAAATAGAAATAATTACAAGATAAAAAGATCATTTTATATACCATGTTTTTAAATTTTCTTTTGAATCCTATAAACGCTACCGAAGGCAGCGGAAACCCGGAGCAATTGGATAAAAGTTTTAAAAAAATTCATTGCTCTCGTGTTTTGAGCTATTATAAAAGTTTCAAATATCTGGCTAGTCGGGAAGTTAGTGAAAGATCGATTGCAAGTTTTGTACTGGTAACGCTGCTGAAGGCTGCAGGAGCCAGAAATATTTGGTTAAAAATATTTTAAAAATGCATTTTCACCGTATTCTGAACTATTCTGAAAGTTTCAAATGTCTAGCTAGTCGGGAAGTTAGTTAAATAAATTTTCTGTTGAATCATATAAACGCTGCCGAAGGCAGTGGGGACCTGAAGCAGTTGACTAAAAGTATAAAAAAAATGTATTGTCACTGTATTATGAGCTATCCTGAAAGTTTCAAATGTCTAGCTAGTCGAGAAGTTAGTGAAAAATCGATTACAAGCTTTGTACTGGTAACGCTGCCGAAGGCAGCAGGAACCCGGAGCAGTTGGTTAAAAATATTTCAAAAATGCATTTTCACCGTGTTCTGAACTATTCTGAAAGTTTCCAATGTCTAGCTAGTCGGGAAGTTAGTTAAATAAATTTTCTGTTGAATCATATAAACGCTGCCGAAGGCAGTGGGGACCTGAAGCAGTTGACTAAAAGTATTAAAAAAATGTATTGTCACCGTGTTTTGAGCTGTCCTGAAAGTTTCAAATGTCTAGCTAGTCGGAAAGTTAGTGAAAAATCGATTGCAAGTCATGTACTGATAACGCTGCCGAAGGCAGCGAGAACCCGAAACAGTTGACTAAAGGTATTAAAAAAATGTATTTTAACCGTGTTCTGAACTATTCTGAAAGTTTCAAATGTCTAGCTAGTCGGGAAGTTAGTTAAATAAATTTTCTGTCGAATCATATAAGCGCTGTCGAAGGCAGCGGGACATGCAATAGTTGACTAAAATTATTAGAAAAATGTATTGTCACCGTGTTGTGAGCTGTCCTAAAAATTTCAAATATCTAGCTAGTCGGGAAGTTAGTTAAAAATCGATTGCAAAATTTGTCCCTGACAAACACACAAACCCACAAACACA
Source organism: Salticus scenicus (assembly GCA_963930645.1). Lineage (NCBI taxonomy): Eukaryota > Metazoa > Arthropoda > Arachnida > Araneae > Salticidae > Salticus > Salticus scenicus. The sequence goes on from OZ005661.1 coordinate 94,483,063, forward strand.
CAAGAATCGAAGTTAATAATAAAAAAAAAAAAAAAAAAAAAAAAACATGGTAAAAAATAGAAAATCATATATAATATCTTGTGATAATATTGCACTCCTGCTAAATTTGAAAATACACGTTTTTAAATATTTAATGAAATAAATATATTACTTATGATATCCAACAAAGAATGTTAAATATTTGTTATTATCAAAATTTTATGAAGGTAACTAAAATGTAAAACTAAATAATGATATTCAGTTATGCTTTTTATCTTCAAACAAATATTTTAAAGACATTTAAAAATAAAAAGAAATTACAAATAAGTTATTTAGGATCTTCATTTCGAATATAATTAAATACTTAATTGAATTTCAAAATTTAAATTGGTAATTCTTTGTCGAAAAATACATTTCCTTAGAAGCTAGAATTCGATTTGCAATCAGGAAGTAGTTATTGCAGTATCTCTACAATTTAGAAAATCCAATATATTTTTTAAATAAAATTGTCAGCTTTTTATCATAATTGAATTTGTAAAAAGACGCGAATTACAAATATTTGTAACTAGTTATTACGTTTTAATTTTCGAAAATTATGTATAAAGTAAGTATTGTAATCATTATTTGCGAAATGAATTGTATGTTTCACATAGTATAAAAAAGAAATGTCGTAAAATGCTGCAACTTAATATTTGACATGATGTCTAGTTGTACACCTCTAACATTAATTTGGACAGAAGCTCCTCTTTTAGAAATATCTAAGATTTTACACGATTTTTCGTTACGTATGCGTGTGTGTGTAAGTGGAAACGATAACATTTAAACCCTTTGTTCGAATGAGCTGAAAGTACGGGTCACTGTAGCATGAATTCTATTGATTTTAGTTAATCTAGCACTCATTTCTTTTACAGGAACACAAAGAAAAATTCTTTATCATTGTGCCCTATGGGCTTAAACTATAAAAATTACGATATCGTCTAAATATTTTATTGGATAAAGCTGAAAATTTATATACATGTTATAGGTTACGGTCGCACAAACAGTATAGATTTTGGTGAATCTAGCTTTTACAGCTTTTTTACAGGGACACAAAGAATAATTGTTTATCATTATTGCCTATAGGCTCAAATTATTTAAATTACGATTACGTCTAAACGCCCTCGCTCTTAAACTTTATGTACATGTTATAGGTCACCGTAATACGAACTGGAAAGATCTTGCTATGCTCTCTCACAAGTGGCTATGATACGCTGGTAACAACTCCTGAACTGAAACTGAACTCAATTTTGAATATATCCTAAACATGATAATCGACGAATATTATCTCAGGTTAGGAAATATATGCTTCGGCGACCAGTCAAAGCATTCAAAACGCGAAACAACGCCTTCAGAAGGAAGGTCTATACACACAGAGATAGGGGATTTTGTTTAACTTAGTAATTTCACTACTTATCGATGGAACAGTTAACAATCAATTTTTAAATCTGTAATTTTTACTTTCTCTTACCCATAAGGTAGAGAAAGTATTGTTTTTGGGTCAAAAATTCGAACGCGAGATTTTGTTATGTTTACATGTTCTGAAGTCCCCTGAATACGAAAATCATGTTTTTAGCATATGGTCTGTGTGTATGTGTGTGTGTGCGTGTTTGTGTGTTTGTGTGTGTGTCGGTCTGTTATCAGCATATCTCAAGAACAAATAGTAGCAGACATTCCAAACTTGGTATTCTAAATGTGTATCATATAGGGATGCTACAGTAAGCTTTTCGTTAAGATCAAGCAAATGGTTCGTGTACAGGGACAATCAAGATAATTCTAATACATAATGTCTATGGGGAAAATTGCAGGTAAGTAGAGTTTAACGTCTATAGACTGTACTAAACCAAACGAAACGAATATATATATTTTTAAATAGAGATAGTCAACTGGGAAAAAAAATTGTGTATGTAGGAGCCTCGCCTCCCCCCCCCTTGTGGGGAGTCCCCCCCTCGAGGGGAGTAAATTTTCATTATGAGTATCTTTCAAAAGAGCTCTCCAATACCTTTAAAACGAATGGTTGAACCACCGATCTGCGGTAATTTAAAACAAAGTTATCGATTTCCTTTTTTATTTTTAATGATTTTTTTTTTTTTTTTTTTATATTGAGAATAAAATGGACTTTTTTTGGATATTTGGTGTTATACTACTTCTCTAATATGGAAATCGTCTGCATTATGATAAAAGATAATTTTTTTAAATAATACTTTTAGTAAATTATTTTTTTAAAACAGGATTATTTTTTAATAACCGAATTAAATTCTATATAAATGTAGGTGCATTAATGAAACGGGATTTGAGGGGGGCGGTAGTCCCCCTCACACAGAACTAATTATAATATAAAGCACTCCCGAAGCCTAATTTGAATTGTTTAACATAGGTTTACATAACATCGTTATCTTACCTCTTAATCTCCAACCTGTATTTATAGCATTAAATTTCAAGGTAAGAGAAAGTCGTGTGAGTGACACACCAGATTATTTTTTATAATAACACACTACAATTGTCTTGTCCCTCAGTTTAAATAAAAGAAAGATGTTTCACGTTCACTTTTATCGACATAAAAAAAAAACATATTTATTATTCTCTTGCAAATAATTTTATTATTATTTTGTTTTTATATAACGGTAAAAAAATGGAGGCATATTTTTATTTTTATTTATTTATTTATTTTTTCATCATTTTTTTTAAAATGATTTTAAAGTTAATATGGAGATTTTAATTAATATTTTTAGAACCAATTATTCGATTAAACTTAAAATTACCGCGTTACCTAGATTTTGTCCTAATTAATAAGTTCATCAATTTTCTTAGCGAACGGTTGAACAGTGTAGCATTGTGTAGTGACATACTCAAGGTGAAACACAGCAAATGGTGACGACGGGAAACTTAATATCCTCAACGACACCACCACCAAAAAACAAATTAAATTGAAATTTATTTATTGAACTTTAAGATCGTGTGAAAAATAATTCACTACAAGAATTTTAATAGTAATTTTACAAAAAGATTCATTCATTGAAAATAACATCAGAAGTAAATATCATGAAAGCGTGTAGGAAAAATTGCTAATTCGAACTTTTTATTGTGTTAATTTTTATCTAAGTTTTAAGAGAGTTCTCAGAAATGAGAGACTTTTGTTTAACTTAATTACTTTACTATTTGTCAAACTAATAGTTAACAATTGATTTTTAAATATGAAAAAAGTTTTTTCAATTATATAAAATAATTGTCTTGATCTTCAAATTAAATAAAAGAAAATTCTCATTCATACCAAAATGAGATGTAAGAGAACCAAAAACAACGGTAATAAAGCATATTGTTGCGTATTTGGGGGTTCGTGAGTTGTCCGAGAATGAAAGGCAAAACTTACAAAAATTCAGTAATTTATTCACAGAAAGTTCCAGAAAAATACAGGTCTATAAACCAAGTATCAGCTTCAGTTCAACCAGTAAACACAGCTTAAACAACAGCTGTCAATAGCATATCCACAGTACAAACTGTATAGCAATAACACTTGAAGCAAGTCTCTTTCAAAGAGGCTCAAAGCGCTGCAAGCATTAGCGAAGCTAGCTGAGAACTGAACTGAACTAGCCTTGGCGAAGAAAACAGCCTTTATATAGAATAGCCCCTGTAGAAAAGCCCCTGTAGAAAAGTGTGGAAAGTTCCAGAAATTTCCGTATCTCATCAGCCAATGAGATTAAAGCTTCCATATTTGGTATATCCCTAATAAGGATTCTCTCGCCAATGTCGCCAAAAAAATCGCCAAGGTGAGAAAAGTCGCCAAATTTGGCGCCAAATCCATTACCTGCCTTATTGGGGCTTTTTAATGCGTTTTTAAGGGAAAATAAGGCTATTTCAACGCTAAAACGACTAGAAATGCACAAAATTAGTACTTTATCAACTTACTAAGCCTCTTTGAAAGAATTTATACAAAAATAAACACAATTATTTACAATTTTGTAACAATATTCACCAATCAGAAACTTTAATAAATATAATATCAAGTAAAAGAATGTTCAAAATTAGAAGATTTTCTCGTCGGGGAACGTACATCCTTCATAAAGCAGAGGATCACAAGATTTTAAAGGCTGTTGAGGTATTTCAAGCAAAATCTACAGTGTACCCTCCAACCTTGGGGCAATATTTATACATATACACATAAGGCATATTTAACAAAGAAATCAATTAGAAGCAAAAAGCTTTCTTATTCAGATTAACTGAATAAGAAGAAAAAATCATATCATGTTTTTAAAGAAGATAGCGATGTAAATGTATGAAATCAACATGAATTTAGTATACATATAATTATTATAATGTTTTAATAATGCTTTTAATAATTATTTTTAAATTGATATTTCAAACTATATATATCTATGTATCTATACACACATATACATAAATATATATAAGTAAATAAATATATATATATATAAATATATATATATATATATTCATATAATATACACGTATATATACATATATTATGTGTCTATACATATATATAAATTTATATGTATACAGTAGAATTTGGATAATTCGAAGTTGAAGGGAAAAGAGAAAAATTTGAAATATCCAAAAATTCGAATTATATTTACTATTATGCGGAAAAGAAGAGATAAATAAAAATAAATAAAACTCTACGATCAAAGATTTAACACATAAACTTTATATCTAAGAATACTGAAAGAATACTGATACATTTACACACACACCCTCCTTCCCCTATTAAACCAATATTCTTTTTACGAGCATAATTATTCAACACTTTTTTAAAAAATAGTCCGATATTTTTAATTGCTTCTTTAAGTATAATCTTTGTGTCACAGCATATGACTTCAACCTAACAACTGATACAAAAATAGAATCTTCTACATTAGACATGACTTTCAATTAAAAAAAAAAAAAACCCTCGAAGTTCATGTATATGGACCATATCTTCTGATGCACTAGGTAGGAAATAATCTTGTATTTCCCTATCCTTCTTTTGAAAGACTGTTAAGATATATAATGCACTTTAGCTGAGAAAAAATCCTGGGAAAAAATTTTACTGTAATATTTTAAAGGTAATCGTATGAAAAATTCGAATTATCCGAAATAGAATTCGAATTATCCATGATTTTTTAACCTTATTTTAATACAAAATTCAAGGGACCGAGTAAAAAATTCAAATTATCCAGAATTTCGAATTAAACAAGTTCGAGTTATTCAAGTTTCACTGCATAGGCATACATATATATATTATGTGAATATATATATATGCATATACATATTTTATAAATATATATGTATGTATCCTGAATTTATGTTGATTTCAAACATTACTATCTTATTTTTAAATGTGGTATGATTTTTTCCTTCTTATTTATTATTCTGAATTAGAAAGCTTTTTGCTTCTAATTAATTTATTCGTAAAGAATATCTTTGAATACTTACAAATTCTTACTTTTATTTTCATATGAAATATGTATACGAAATTAAAGACAATTTTCTTAACAATGAAAACTTAAAAATTGTCGTACTTTGTAAACAAAAGAAAATTTTACTTCTTACTGAAAAAAAAAAAAATATTATTTAATGATGAAATAAAAACTAGAAAAATGTTTGTTAAAGTATTTCTTAAAAGAAATGATAGCAATTTTTAAAATTACTCTTCAAAAATCCCCGGCTGTTTCACAATTCCTTTATTTTGCTCTATTTTGAAATAAATTAGCTTTAAAAAATATAAGCCTAAAAATCTCTTGTTAGAAGTGTCTTTTATTTAGAGAGAAAAAAAAAAACAGAAATAATGATAAATGTTTTGTTAACATTTTGAAAATCTTTTTATTTCTAATATACAGTTTAAAAGCAAAGCCGGCGTATTTATTAAAAGACGATTTTTAATTACTTAAAAAAAAAAAAAAAAAAATGTTTTGCAGTGAATGAAAAGTAATAGTACATATACACAAAACTTGTATTTATTAAAAATATCACAGCGTTTTCTTATTCAATATATATATCATGAAAAACGGCAGTTTTTCGAGTGACGCAAGCGGAAGGACGAACTGAACGCTGCGAACTCATATATACGGCTAGTTTGACATCAAAGAGATATGTAAAAGCCGACGCTTAATATCTCAGAAAATATGCCATATTTTGTTCTGATCTTTTCAAAATAGTCTTTTATCTCCGGTCTTAATCTATCCTGAAAATTTTACGTTTCTACATGCAGTATGTTTTGAGATCTGAATCTCAATTTAAAGCCAAAAAGGAAAAATGTAAGGTGTAAGGTTGTAATGGACTCAAATTCTGAAAAAATATCTCTAAAACGGCTCGAAGGATTTTCATATAATTAATATATGTTGTTAATAGGATCTTTCTGAATCTAGTAACGTCTTCGTTTTTTTCAGGAAAACTCTTGTTTTATAAAAAAATTATTTTAAAAATAGGACTATATTACTCCGCCAATTGCATGCTTTTCTTCGGCTAAAAAGGGCGTGAGGCGGTTATTACTTCTTGCTTTCAAGGCTTCAGTTGCTCACGTCGTTGGTTGGCTGACCAACGTGAAGGCAGTCAATAAATTTTTGTTATGAAGAAAATATTTTTAGTTTTAAAATTCTCCATTTCGTCAAAAAACTATTTAGATAATATTTAAAATAAACGAAGTATTTTTTTATTATAGATATTCTATTTCATCGTTATTCATATTAAATTAAAACTTCTTTAAAGCGAAATAATTTAAAGCACTCATGCACACGAATTTATACCATGGTCCATGGTCTTCTTAGCGCATGCGTATATCATCCGAATGCGTACATCCTGTAGACACTAAGCTAATTATTTACACTGTATCCTTACGCGTCCTCGGTGTGTCTGTGTGTTTATGTTGTAGCGATTGCTATCATAACTTATGATAGCAGAAGGAACATTTGTGTATCATGACGTTTTTGCTAAATTAGCTATGAAAACTTTAAAGAATGATCTTGATAAAGTATCATTCATTTCTATTTATTGTGATACTTCAAATCATGGAGCAGTCAAATTGTTTCCTATTTTAGTGAGATATTTTCTGGAAGAGCAAGGATTATGTGTAAAGATTTTGCTAGTGGAAAATCTACGATGTGAAACTAAACGTCTCGATATGTTTGATTTTCATTTGTCATTTAAACTTAAAAGTTTTTAATCAGGTCTTAAAGAGTTATACACAAAAGGTAAGTTTTTTTTTTTTTTTTTTTTGAAATGAAAAACAAAAAAGTACGACTGTAACCAGATCAATCTGAATATTGTACAAGCATATATTTTAACTCATTTATTGGCAGACATGAAAAACATTAAACTTTTTAGATTATTACTTTATATTGTAAACATTTTTAAAGCAATATGAACGTCTTAGATACGACTTATATTCTTTTTCTGGAGATATAATTATCACTATAGCATGTAAAACTATATTTTAAGCTTATACTGTATCTGAAAATAAAAACATAACTTACAAAAATAAAATAAAAAAGGTAAGTAATATAAGTGAAATTTGTTTATTACTATTCAAAGCTTTTTGGTTTACAATTTATAATTTTTCTTTCATTCATATTAGACCACTTTACAAATGCCTCATATTTATTTACTAGTTGATTTCCTGTATGTTATTCTTATGCATAGTTCAGTGTTTGATTTTCCTTATATGCATGAACCAATGCATTTTTCTTGATCAATGTTGCGATTTTTTTTCCATGAAAGATTCGTTAAAATATTTTAGCTGAAGATTTTTTTTTTTTTCAATTTGTGTTTAGTAAGATGCTTTAGCAAAAAAGCGAAAACATGTTATTTCATTTGCGCATTTTGGATAAGTGTTTTAGCATTTCGCGAAAAATGCTACCATAACAGAAACACTGATCGGTATTGGATGTGCTGCTCACTTTATAAATAATGCTATAAATACTGTTGCAGATAACCTTTCAATTGATATGGAATCAATCATTGTGAAAATTTATTCATTTTTTCATATTTACACTGTGCGAGTAGAAACCTTGAAAGACTTCTGTAATTTTGTTGATGTTGAATATCGACTAGTTCTGGATTACAGTAAAACAAGATGGCTTACCCTACTTCCTACTGTAAACAGATTAAGGGGAATGTTCTTGCCTTTAAAAACTTACTTTCTGTCACTCAGTAACTGCCCTTTAATCCTTAAAAGCTTTTTTGAGAATGAATATGCACAGATGTGGTTATGTTTTCTACAAAAACAAGCCTCTCTTTTTTATATTTCAGTAAAAGAAGTAGAAGGACAAACAACTACAATTATAAAAGTTTCGACTACAGTGAAGAAGTTAATGCAAGTACTGAAAGCTAATTTGGATGATGAGTTTGTGTCAACAGAAATTACTGAAATGTTGAAAACTTTATCTAACTGAAGTGGTTGTTTAAAAGATATGTTTTCCTTTTACAGAACTTGAATCGAGTATTTAGAAAAATGGATGGAACCTTTTGAAATTTTTCATATGTTTATGTGCTTTAATTTAAAACAACAAGGGGTGTGGAAAGATATGCAAAATTGCCTGAATTGCATAAAAGAAATTACATGTGATACAGACATCGATGGAACCGCTTTACATGAAGAATTTGCTTTCTTAAAGGGTTATATGTCAGAAGAAATAATATCTCGGTAGAATAATGAAAGCATGGAAACTGATAAGCGTTGGTGCGAAATATTTTCTTCTTTAAGAAAGAATGATCTTCCTTATAAAAATATACTTAAATTGGTGGAAGCTATTATATGCCTGCCTGGGTATGTAATGTAGACGGATGAAAAAACTTCCTTATCAGTATCAACTTTAAAATCACTAGTTTGTGTAAAAGTCAATTTAGATTATTCATGCGTTGAGTTTCATAACAAATTGTTAAACGACAAAAATCTCTTTAAACACATACATTCTTCTGAAAATATGATTTTTTATAAATGTTTACATTATATTTTGAAAAATCTGTTATATTAATCTAAAATAAAATATAGCTTTTGAAAGGGTGAGTATTATTTTTCAAAACATAAATTTAAATATTTTGCTTAAGAATGTTTTAATTGTTACTCCCTATTTATTTCCTAGGAGCAAAGTAAGTGTTTGTGTGCAGATTTTTTTTTTTTTCTGTTTTTGGAATTTTCTGTAATGTATTTCTTGATTTCAGGAGGTTATTTCAATGATTAATAGCCTAACAGAAAAAGGAACTACCACATTGTAAATTTCCTCTGGAAAAATGATTGTACTATTGATTAACAGAAGAAAAAAAATATCATCAGTAAACTATCCCCCCCCCCCTAATATTTACTAGTGTATAGTGTATTTTATGGATTATGAATGAAAAATTGTAATTGTTTTCTGTCCTGAATTTTTTCTTCCCCAAGTTTTTTCATTATATGATTCCATGTAATATAATATATCCCCGTACATATATCATGAAAAACAGCAGTTTTTCGAGTGACACAAGCAGAACGCTGCGAACTCATATATACGGCTACTTTGACATCAAAGTGATTTGTAAAAGCCAACACTTAATATCTCAGCAAATATACCATATCTTGTTCTGATCTTTTCAAAATAATCTTTTATCTTCGGTCTTACCGTTTTACATGCTATAGTGATAATTATATCTCCAGAAAAAGAATATAAGTCGTATCTAAGATGTTCATATTGCTTTAAAAAAGTTTACAATATAAAGTAATAATCTAAATAGTTTAATATTTTTCATGACTGCGAATAAATGTGTTAAAATATATGCTTGTACTATATTCGAATTGATCTGGTTACAGTGGAAAGTACAATTATTAATTACTTTTTTGTTTTTCATTTCAAATTAAAAAAAAATTTGCCTTCTGTGTATAACTCTTTAGAGACCTGATTAAAAACTTTTAAGTTTAATTTACAAATGAAAATCAAACATATTGGGACATTTAGAATAATGTATAAACTGATGTTAATCTATGACAGATGTAAATACCTTAAAAATTTTACTTCGTACATGGCAGAAGAGCTCTTTTCGGAAGGGGGGGGGGCCCTTCTTCTACGGTGCCGACTGCAGTTTGTGGCTGGCGGTCTTGCGTTTGATGTTCTTCTCCTTTAAGTAGGTGACGCCATATCTCTCCTATCTCAGCCGACTCGTGGTCATTGATAAAAGAGCTCTTCTGCCATGTACGAAGTAAAATTTTTAAGGTATTTACATTTGTTATATGTTTATTAACTTCGTTAAAGTTTTAAGTTATGATGTTAATCTTTTTCTACCGTTTCTGGCATTTTAGCAATTTGCTAAAGCTTTTTATCTGTTTTTTTTTTTTTTTTTTTTGCTAAAGAAAATTTTTACTCAGCTTAAACCCTGATCTGCATGATAAAATTTACCAAATATTGAATTTTTGTCTTATTAATATCAGTATTAATTATTAGTCACTCTTATAAAAGCAGTAAATTGATCAAATATCTGCCAAATTGAATGTGCATCTTCATGTATGTTGCTTTTAAAAAATATTTTATTATACACTAGCAGGCTACGCCCGCTTCGCTGGTCACTATTTTTAAATGAATCCCTATAATTAATGAATTCTCAAATTTGCATTAATGTTTATCATGTGATAAAAAAAGAGAAAAAAAATCTGATCGGGAAAAATGTCACACCAGGTCCCCACTGCCTTCGGCAGCGTAGACCCGTGGTTAATGCGCGCAAACGAATGGATATAATGAATGTTGCGTGCAAGTATTCCTTCACCACCCTTATGATTTCTCAAAATTCCATGTTATTACTCATAAAATTTCATTCTTAAGAAAAGGATTTAATAAAACGATCAATGTGGGAACGATAGATCGGGGTTTCACTATACATATATATCGTAAAAGTGCCTTTACTCTATTTAATCCCCCCCCCCCCTTCTGCTTTTCACATTAATTTTGTTTGTTCTTAAAATACCAAATAAACACCCTTTTTGCTCAGCGGTAGGCTGTATCAGAATAAGTGATAGTTTTTTAACATTATTTTTTCACCTTTGTATATATAAACATTGATTTGTAGTATATAAAATCGGACACTGGTTATATGAAAATGGAAACCGTAAGCAGGGATTAATCCAGCTTTTTAAAAATGATACCCCATTTGTGAATTTATAAAATAATTTGTGAAAACATCAAGTGAGCCTAGTGGCAGAAACACGGCGACATAGTCGCGGATACAGAAAAACAGCTTGCGGACAGTTTTTGTCTGCACTGATAAAAAAATTTGTCTGTAACTTTCGAATAACAATTCACTTAAAAAAAAAATTATGTATCAAAACTAATACATACTTTTATTATTTATAATTATTTATATTGTGTTATGTTAAACATTGCTATAAAATATTTAATTGAATGAGATGAATAAATACAAGTAGTGTAAAAAGGACAATTCACCGCCACGGTGGTGGGACGGTGGGATGATGTGGGTCAGGGTGGAGGGCGCCTCCACCCTAGACCCACCGTCCCACCACCCTGTCGGTCAACGTGTCCTTTTTACACTACTACGTCATCATCTTAGACGAGGGGGTGTTGCCACCGGAAGAATAGAAACTGTGTGTTGCCACCGGAAGAATAGAAACTGTGTGTTGCCACCGGAAGAATAGAAACTTTGAGTATCATCTTGAATGAGAAGTTTGGTGATGCCATCTATCTGGGAGAAGGGGAATTTTGAGGAGTTCGATTTATTTTCATAAATTTCAGGACTTAGTATTTTTTTCACAATTTCGGGGACTTCAAAATTTTTTTCGAGTTGGAAGTTTTGCGAGAAGTGAGATAACGTCACGATCTTTTGGGACTTAGCCCGAAAAGAGATTCATACAAAATTTACAATTTGAGAAATAAGTGAAAGAAAAATGTATAGAAAGAGAATACAAAATTTATAATTTATAATTTAAGAAATGAGAGTTAGAAAGAATAAAGGTAGAAAGAGAAAGATCACCTTGAGCGCCTGGGAGACTGCCCTCCCGAGGCCCTGCGGTGCCCCTTTTCGCTCCGTAGAGCAAGGCGGGAGTTAGTTCCTTTAAAAAGAAAGATAAAAAAAGATTTAAAAAAAATTACAACCTGAAGAACTCATCACACAGTTTTCTGAGGTTGTCTTCAAAGCATGGATTCAGACAATCTTCATAGATGCGAAACAATATGTACAATTTACATAGGTGCAGGAACAATTTAAAAATATATACAGGGTGCAGGAACAATCTTCATGGGTGCAGAAACAATTGATATATACAGGATGCAAGAACAATCTTCATAGGTGCAGAAACAATTGATGTATACAGGATGCAGGAACAATCTTCATGGGTGCAGAAACAATTGATATATACAGGATGCAGGAACAATCTTCATGGGTGCAGGAGCAATCTTCATAGGTGCAGAAACAATTGATATATACAGGGTGCAGGAACAATCTTCATAGGTGCAGAAACAATTTAAAAAATATATACAGGATGCAGGAACAATCTTCATGGGTGCAGAAACAATTGATATATACTGGATGCAGGAACAATCTTCATGGGTGCAGAAACAATTGATATATACAGGATGCAGGAACAATTTAAAAATATATACAGGATGCAGGAACAATCTTCATGGGTGCAGAAACAATTGATATATACAGGATGCAGGAACAATCTTCATGGGTGCAGAAAAATTGATATATACAGGATGCAGGAACAATTTAAAAATATATACAGGGTGCAGGAACAATCTTCATGGATGCAGAAACAATTGATATATACAGGGTGCAGGAACAATCTTCATGGGTGAAACAATATATACAAAAATTTTCTGTTTACAATTTTCACTGAGGATCTCTATGCTGCGGTATTCTGTAATGGCCGTAAGCCAGACTGGTGATTCCATCTTCTAGCATATACCTCTTGTTATCAAAAGGAGATAAACACTTTTTGTTCTGATTAACAGTGTAGAGCTGATGACATTCTTGAAGGATTCTTGTTTGTTGTTCATACGTGGCTATCTCCTTTTGCAGGCACTCTTCATAGTCATGAACACTTAATTTTTTTCTTACGATGCAGGTTGATATGCCTTTTGCCGTCTTTTTCTCACCACCAGCTGACTGTATGGCATACATTTTTGGTTTCAATCCAATGAATTTGTAGGCAGCTTGGCTGTGGAGTTCATCTTTGAACTTTCCAAGGACCTTTTTATTAGTAGTAGAATGTAGCGGGTGATTTTCAGGATACTCTGAGAAGTCAAAGTGATGTTGATGTTCCTTCATATCTTGATACACGTCCGCTGTCTGGATACAGTACGTCAAGGAATCTGTATCCATGAACAACAAAGTTGCACGACTTTCATACTTTTTCATAACGAAAGTCGTACATGAGCAACTTTGCTAATACAAGGATGCAGAAACCCACGTATATTGGTCTATTCATTAGGATGGTAGGTTTCGATCTCTCCACAGCCACGAGGTTATTGCAAAATTCCTTAAAGGTTGTGAAATTAGGTGAAGCAACTAATTTTTGAGCTCTGACTTCATTGTTACACAGTTCAATGTTTCGACGTTTTCTTAAATTTTCAATGGTCTTTCCATACACACTATTGTTCAGCAGTTTGAAGAAATCTTTTTCAAAACTGTTCTTTGCAGATTTTCGTTTGTCTGTGTTGAAGTCGACATATTTTTTAAGCCAGGGTGCTTGACGAAATTTCAGAACCTTGTTTACTTTTAATAGCTTCATTCCAAGTTTTAGGTATAACTGTAAATTTCGGTAATGTACAACATACTCAGATTTTTTTTAGAGGTTTGGAATTAGTTTAGGTGTTCCCACATATTTTTGCTTCTGCAACAAGGACTTGGCATAGGTGGAGAGCATCTCTTCCGTCACTGTCATTCTTTCAGGTGCAAGCGGGTAGCTATTGTGGAGGTCATGCAGATCAGTCGGGTAGTCCAGATCCACTTCAAAAATGAAGCCTTCCGCTGCATCTACAGGTATGTTCATGATGAAATCTTCAGTAATGTTAGAGGGATCCATCCACTGAAACTCTCCATAAGGCATGTACTGGGACTAGCCCAACCGTAAAGGTTGTTCGCATCCCAGTACATAATATAACTAGAGTGTTTATTTGAGTCGTAGTGCGGAGTGTGCGGGTTGTTCGCAACAGCGAACGGTGTGAAATCTGCGGCACACCCCCGCGCACCCTTTTTTCAATGAACAGCAGCATGTTGATGTCAGTGAGCAGCTCTAACTTGATGTCGGTCATCTTCAGACAGGCTTGCCAGGACAGTCCAGGAGAGGTATATAAATTGGCAGCATCGATGTTATAGTAGTGTAAGCAAAGACTTCTGAAATTTTGGAACACATCGGCAAGGAGCAAAACATCTGTCTTCACATACAGGTCGTGGTACTCGCCGAGGTTTCTTATCTGGAAGACTTCCCATATGTTTTGTGCATGCCGATAATCATCCTCTTCAACGGGTTCATTCGTAAGAGAGTTGAAAAACGCTGAAGGAGGCGGCAACACTGTTTCTTGAAATTTGTCAAATCCGGTGATGTAGTCGTATGGGTATACTCCTTTTCTGGTGAGGAGACTTAGATCAGTACTTGAATCAAACTGGTCTTTTAGAATGTTAAATTGGGTGCTATCCAAATTCTTCACCAACTTTTCTAAGGAAGCAGGTAAAAATTGGAAGGAGTCAAGAAAGACGAGTTGCACAGGACTGTCTGGTTTCTTCAAAGTGAAAGATATATATTTTTCTAGTGTTGTAGCGATGACTTGAATCTGATGGTCTTGGAAATGACCCAACTCTGTCATGATATGGTGGGCATCATAATTCTTTAAGTTGTGGAAAACCACGGGAATCTTCTTTGGCTGCTTAAAATTAAGGTTGCAGCTGGCATGGGCTGCACCTCTAAAAACTCCAGTTTCGTGGTTGTGATCACGAACTTTGATGCATCCGGGTAACAGTGGTTAACGACATATGCTGCACCTTGTAGCATTTTGAAAAGCCTCCTCTTCTTGGGTAGAGAGCTTCATAGGCTTAATTTCTTGTAGTTTTTCATCTAGGATATCTTTTTCCATGATGATATTTTCCAGAAAATGTCTGACTGCATTGTCTCCTCGATAGCTAAAGATGGGCTTGACGGCTTTGCCATCAGACCCTACGATTACATAAGCGTAACCGCAGGCTGTATGGCGGGCTGTGTGTTGAAGATAGGAGTTTGATGACGAAGGAGCAGCTGATGAAATGGGTTCCAGCAAACTCTCAAAGTCGGCATAGATGATATAGCTGATGGGGTGTTGAAGGTGGGTTCCCGTGAACTCTAGTATGTTTTTCTCCTTAGAAGGCATCTCAATGGCTTGGGCAGTGTGTTTTTTGCAGTTCTTTTCATGGTCTTTTAGCAAAAGTTCTGTTGAAAAACCATGTAGGCACCTGTAACAATAATACTGTTTGCCGTCATGTTTTGTTCGATCTCCCATCAATCTGGAAAAGTTCCGGATTAAGCAGTAATGGTGTTCACCTTCCTCGTTCGCAATGAGCAATAAGTTGATAGCTTCAACATCTTCCACTTCAGAAATTCTTAAAATTGTCACTTTACCGTTTTCGTAGCCGAAGACATTGATTCTGAGATTGTTCAGTTTTTCTACAATGCCTATTTTTGAGATGGGAACAGGGCACTGAACATCACCCATCTTGATTTCATCTTCATGGGGTAAGTAGTGGGAGACTCGATGAGGATGGCTTGTGTAATCTAAATTCAGTTTGTGTGCTAGCAGGCACCATATGTAGCACTTATTGTCACTATTTTGTATATTTAAGATGGCTTTCTTGGCAAGCAGTTTAGCTGGTAATTCTTGGTAGCTACTAGCTCTCAAGGGGTTATATTTAGCAGACTTCAATTCTAGATAGTAAATGTTTCTGAGCACCCAGCCGGAACCTCTCTCTAAGAACTCTTCATAGTTTTGAATGATCTTCATGAAACCCACACTAATTTGATCATCAATCAAGTCAGGAGTGTGCTGCTGGTAGCAGGGTGTTCGGAAGTAAGCATCCATAATTTCCAGTTCTCCTTCTGCTGTTTCTCTTTCAAAACAGACTTTTATTACAAGATACCATTTGATGGAATCTTTCTGATACAATTCCTGTAGGATGTTTTCGTTTAACTCGGCACGAATAGATTCTAAAAAGACTTTCACATCGTACCGACTGGCTTCAACAGGTTCAATGAGCACCGTCTTGAATGTATTCAAGGCTTGTGTATACGGACGTCTTCGAGAGAGTGGTGGAGGGGTCGTTTTCTGTTTCTTCCGGCTTTCACTTAAACCATTGGAATGTTGAACTCGCATATGTTGCATCAATGAAGACTTAGAGGAGAAGGTGGACTGGCACTCTTTGCAAGGATAGTTATGACTCTTCAGATGAGCGTTGTATTCATCTCGACGACTAAACTTTCGTTGACATGTATCACATTGAAAGGTGGAAGTGTCAGCATCATGCAACTTCCTATGTCGGTTTAAGGCATCCTTTCTAGAGAACTCCACAGACACACAGAACAGAAGAAACCCTATAAAAGAATAAAAAATGATTTTTAATCAAAGTGTTACAATTTTTCGAAATATCACAAAACAAAAACTTTAAGAAGTAATACATACCTTAGAAGGACCTGGCTGAGGGTCTACAGATTCTTGCAATTCACTTGTGGATAGATGGGATTTTCGATGTCTATACAAAGCATCCTTTCTAGAGAATTCTTTGTGGCAAATGAGACACACGAACATTTTTTCCGTGTTATGTGTTGTCATATGACGATTCAATTTTGACTTATCCACAAACGATTTCCCACAGGTAGGGCAAACAAGTCGAACCTATAATAAGAAAGACAATTTTTTAAAACTTTTGTAAAAGAGAAACACTTGACAATTTTTAAAACTTTTGTAAAAGGAAACACTATCATCAATTTTTTAATGCAAAACAATACATACCTTAGTAGGTTCATGATGGGCTTCAGGTTGGACCTCAGGTTGGGCTTCAGGCTGGGTGGCGTCATCCCACTGAGGGTTTCGCCACTCCTCATCAATCATTTCTCAAACAGTACAAAGCATATGAAGTTCGTCATCGGGTATATCGAAGGAAATACCCAACTGAAAAAAAACGAATCATTTTATCTAAGCATAGAATTTGGTATGCAACTTTAAAAACTTTTAGAAAAATAAATTCTTCTAGTTAAAGATTTAATATATAAAAGGTTATACAAAACTAACTTTCATACAACATAAATAAATTTAATAAGTATAATCTATTCGATGACTCATCCTAAACATGATTCTACTTCATTGAAAGAGGAGTTTTATACAGACTAACATTTTAACAAGCCGGTACACTATTTTATCTATACATAGGATTAGGTATACAACTTTAAAAAATTTTAGAAAAATAAATTCTCCTAGTTAAAGATTTAATAAACAAAAGGTTATGCAAATCTAACTTTTATACATACACGCTAGCATTTTAATAAACCAATACACTATTTTATCTAAACATAGGATTAAGTATGCAAATTTTAGAAAAATAAATTCTCCTAGTTAAAGATTTAATATACAAAAGGTTATGCAAATCTAACTTTTATACATACACGCTAGCATTTTAATAAACCAATACACTATTTTATCTAAACATAGGATTAAGTATGCAAATTTAAAAAATTTTAGAAAAGTAAATTCTCCTAGTTAAAGATTTAATAAACAAAAGGTTATGCAAATCTAACTTTTATACATACACACTAGCATTTTAATAAACCAATACACTATTTTATCTAAACATAGGATTAAGTATGCAAATTTTAGAAAAATAAATTCTCCTAGTTAAAGATTTAATATACAAAAGTTTATGAAAATCTAACTTTTATACATACACGCTAGCATTTTAATAAACCAATACACTATTTTACAATAAGTTTCTTTTTCGGTTTGACAATGTTTTTTCTTGAAGACAAATATCGATTCTTAATAATACTCTGGGGTACTCCCATATCTTTCAAGACTTGCAAAAATTCACTTTGTCCTGTAATAGGTGGTTTTTTATTCACAGAAAAGATGAAATGAAAGAGTTCCGCTAAATTAGAATGTTCCATTGTCCTTCCGTTGTAAGTAATCTCTCCTTTTGGGTTCCACTTAAACTTGCTCGAATGAGACTTGAGAAAATTTAATAAGGCTTCGGCTTGTTTCTTCATGGGTTTAGGTACAGAAGATAACACAAACGTTTCATAGTCTTCTTGGGGTTCTTGTTTTATAGACTCCACTTCTTAGGTTCCACTTTTTCAGGTTCTTCTTCGGGTTGTTTAGACATCCAGGGCAAATTATATTCTTGCAAATCCGTTTTTCTTTTTAAGAGTTCGTAGTAGTGCTGAATTTTTTCGTGATCCGGTAGAGAACTATTTAATATTTTAGCCATAGCTAAATCAAATTCCGTCATTTGCTTTTTAGAAGGCGTATGCTTAGAAAATTCTTCTTCCGGTACCAACGCATACTTAGCTGCGAATTCCATTGATGATGCCGGTTAAAACAGACAATGCAGCCGGGATTAAAATATTTAAAAATCCGCCGTGTTGAACAATCAATTTTTTCTTGTTGAATAAACTTCCTTTCTTGGTACCAATTTTTCGAAGAGTCGTCTTATATTTCCTTAAAGACCTCTTCTGATGAGATGAGAGAGGCACGTTTCCTTTTAATTCGTTCAGGGTGCATTCGCAAATAGCCTTCACAGATCGAGTCGGTAATTTTTTTAACAAATGCTTGCGTAAGGTTTTAGGACAAGACTTTATAAGCTCCAAATCTCGAAGTTGTTTCTTCGTTAAAGTCATGATCACAACTGAATTAAAATCGGTAGGGCTTTCCTTTTAAACCTTTTTTGGGCTCGTACACAAATTGGGTTTCCCCCGGTTCTGAGTCGCATTCCTTCAGGGGTTTCATTCCTTAAATCCACCAACAAATAGGAGAAGGGGTGTTTAGTAGCGTCCTCGAACACTTCTTGAAAAAACTGAGTTGATCTCGGGTATAATTGTCTACCAAAGTGCGTAATTTGACTCATGTCCCGACGATTTTTAAAAAGTACTAAGTATTGACTGTTTAAGGAAATACCTCTCATTTCTTTACCTTTATGAAAAAGGTTTTGAGTAATAAAAATAATACTTAAATTTAAATGGTGACTTCCTTTGGTAAAGAGGTGGGTTAATCGTTCGTCACCATCAAATCATCTAAAATCATTAAAGAATGGGTACCTAAATATTCCCGATAATTAGAAGGAAACCCTTCCACGAACGTGACGTCGGGAATTTCCTCGTAAAGCTTTTGAGAGATGCCGTAAAACCAAACGACTTTATCGGGAGGAGGGTTAAACATACGCCGTCGTTCTGCCAGTAAATCCCACAAAAACTAACTCTTACCGACCCTCGTGGGGCCTGCTAAGAGCATTGTAAAAGGGTGTTGAAAGCGTGGCAACTCCATTCTAAATAAACACAGACACATAAGTATACATTATAAATAGTTTTTTATTGATAAAAGGGAGCACGTGTACGAAATCGTTTGGATACAAAATTATAGACTCGATGGTCGTTACATATATTTTCAGTTACAATAACTCCTTTAAAAAATCTTTCAAAATTTTGCCTCGACATCGGCAATAAATATAATACACACAAAATTGACCGCAAACAGCTGTCACATGACTTTGCAGCGGAAGTGGATTAAACACCACTCGTGAAAATTGAGATACATAGTTCGATATAGGTCCATTAAAAAAGTTTGGCTTGTTTCCATAGGAATCAAAGAATTCCGCTTCCGTAGGGGAGGGTAGGTAGAAAGCCACCCAGTGGCTTCCGGCTTCTGTAGACTTGTCCACGTTGCATACAAAACATGCAGGATAACGCTCGATCTTCTTGGGTAATTGATCACTGGGGAAAACACCGGAAAAGTATTTCTTGGTCACTGGATCGTGGGATAAAATAGTGTCGATTTCTATAGAATTCATTTTCAGTTGGTGACGTCACACAACACATGTCGTGTTTTACTAATTTCTATAATGTTTTCAAATTCCGCATACACCAATACAGTCGTGGTTCTTTCTAAGGAGTCTCCAAACTTGATTTCAATTCGTAAATTTCCTTGTTGCTGTAGATTCAGATGGGGTCCGTCACACATGTCAGGTCTCAAGTCGAAAGCATACAAAGTGTGCCCGTTCGCAAAGTCATCTCGGGTCTTATAAATCCCGGTATCCCGATTAAATCCCGAAAACAAACGATGATACGCTCTTATATAGTTATTTTCTTCGAAATCCAATTCCAAGGGTTTGCTGGGTACGGGTTGTCCATCCACGTAAACACTTAAAAAGTTGACCTTGTGATGATGGAAATAAAAGGGATTTAAATCATATTGTCCAGTGTAGGCACTATTTTCTAAAAGTCCAATAATAATTCTTTACGGCATGGCTCCTAAAAACACATTGTCTTGCATAAAGGATTTACTTCCGGTTGAGATCGAATAGGTCTTGCATAACACTCGATCGATGGGATACTTTGCTGTACTTTTCTCTAAGGCCTTGGCAGGACCCAGTAATACACACCTGGGCTCACTTTCACTTTACGTATGAAAATAGAAGCATGTTCCAAAATCACTTTGTAGTTGGGAATGGGTTTCGCCGCATCGATTTTACACATTAAGGAAAATTCAGGCTTGCTTCGGGTCATCTTAATTTTCAAGTCAACCATATTCAATAGCAATCGATTTTGTTGAAAAATATCACAATGCAAAGGCTCAATCATATCTAACGTTTTGCTTTTATTCGTGAGTGCGTAACGTATCTTCAATCCGGGGTTGTCTCCAGCAGGATCTGTAGCAGCCAAATTCTCATCTTTGTAAAAACATTCGCAGGACAATAAACTTTTCTTGGCATCTTCTCCATAATTCAACAGCGTTTCAATATAGGCGCGTTAGGGGTAGGTGTTACTCGACGAGGAGATCACTCTTTCGTTCAGGCTAATATCCACTTGAGAAAACAAGGCGTGTAAAAATAAATTCACGGGGGCAACTGCATCCGTTTCCGCTAAGGGTGATCCATCAAACTTGGTAATTTTCACTTTCACATTCAGATAGGAAGCCGATAAATCAATATAGTCTTCACCATTTCCGGAAATATTAAATTCCACAGGTCCTCCGTCTCGAATATTCGCAAGAGGGTGGTATTCAACAAAGTATCCTTTTTGAATAACCGTTTGCGTGGGTGGGATCAAAAATAAATCCAATTCGGATTTCGCACAGGCAGCAGAATCTTTATGGATGAGTCCAGACATCTTTAAGCGAAAATATCTTGTGCCTTCACTTTCTTGGCTTTACGTCGAATGACTGCCTTGGTAGAACGCTTCCTCTTTTTATACCGGCGGCCCGATCCAATCATCGTCTTCACTTTAGTAGCGGCTTTGTCGGTTAACGTCTGTCCAGCTTCTTTTAATCTTCGCTTGGCGGTCATTTTAATGTCTTCTCCGCGAGACAGGTCACTCAACACGTTCACGCCTGAATGAAACAACTGCTTGCCGACCGCTTTCGCTCCCGATTTGAAGAGGGGTACTGCTGCACGAAAAAGGGATCGAAACAGTCCACCGAATCCATATCCCTTTTGTAAAGTAGTGCCTTGATAATAATTTAGACCACTACCCGACTGATGGGAATAGTAATCTTCAAAAGATTTCGCACAACACTGGTAAGGAACAAACATCACGAGAGGTATTTTTGACGAAAGTGAAGCTTCACGTACGAGCGCCCACGTTCAAATGGCGTGAGTTCGCCGAGGTGGTTCCTTATAACGATTTCCAAAGAGTCGAACGATTTTCGGCTGACAGGTAAATAGTGCGGTCGGTCGAATGTCTCACAAATCATTTCTCCATCTTTTCCCCTCACATTGACAATTCGTAAAAGGGGTGCTAACACATCTCCGATAATTTGGGGTTCCACAATATCCGAATAAACCAGCAACACTCTATAATGTGCACAGGGATCTGCGACATAGGTACTAAAAATAGTTTGCTCGATATTTATATCAGGCGAGGCGATTTCACCTGGTTCGAATCCCAACATCTGCGCTATCCGTTCATGCAATATCAATTTTGTTTTATCTTTCACGTTAATACACACCTTTTTCGTGTGAGGGTCATAAGTGAAAGAAATTTTATTTTTAATCTCTTCAATAGACATCGCTTTTAAAATGTCATCGACCGATTCGTAAAAGCCAGGAGGAATTCGTCTACAAACGGGGATTTCCGGTCATTCAAATCGAAACCAAATAAATTATTATTTTGGTTCACATTATACCAGGTGTGAGGGTAAATAAATTCGACGAGGCCTACTTCCCATTCCCCTTTCAATTCAACGGGGGCGGGCAATCGCGTAATAAAATGAGAAATTTTATTCTCAGGAAAATAATTCCGGGAACTGTCCGAAGGTAACGTCACGTAGAACGACATGCTTTCAAATGATCTTTCAACAATCCAAACACTTGTTTTATAAGGCAAATAAATCAGAGGATGGAATCCATTGGTCAAATTTGCTGGGATAACCTTTAAATTTCACTTTGTATTCCACACGCTTTTTCCGTATCCGCTTATCTAAAATCTTTTCAATCGTATAATTCTCTTTTGGTTTCACTTTCTGAAGTTCTTGAAGGTAAAAGGTTCCTTTAAAGGGTTCTTCTAAGAGGTCCTTGATTCGGTAGACGGGAGGGTCTCTTCTCACACATTCAGTCACCACAAACACTTCTTCCGTCCAGTTCGTTTCATATCCTTTTTCGAAGGTTAATTTCTGCTTGGAAACTCGTACAACATCTCCCGGTTGAAATACGCAGGGTTTTCTTTTCGCATTTTGCATGTCACCGTATAAAGTATCCCATACATCGCTTTCATTTTCAGCGGTTACTTCGACTGGAGCTCTCTTGATACTTGAATGGTAAGTATGATTATAACTGTGTAACAACTGATCCAACACATCCAAATAGCGGCAGGTATGATTATGGGTAAAATATTTCCACATTTTCGTTTTCAAAGTTCGGTTAAATCGCTCCAAGACAGATGCTTTCGTATTGTTATTCGTCGTAAAAAACCGCACGCCTTCTTCTTTCAAAAATTTTTGAAAAAGTCTGTTTTGATACTCTTTTCCGTCATCCGATTGCAGGGACTTGGGTTTCCTCGTCGCGAAAATAGAACGGAACGCCTTTACAATATCTTCACCCCGTTTTTGATTCAAAGGGACCGCCCACGCAAATTTAGACAGAATGAGTATACAAGTCAGGATGTAGCGGTACCCTTGATTGAACTTTTGCAATCTGCCGAGATCCACTAAGTCGGTCTGCCACTGTTGATCCATGGAATAGACTATCACTCGATTGGTCGGGAACTTTCTTCGAACAGGTTTGTGCAACGTGTATGCATCGACTCCGCTCAGCCAGTCCTGAATCTTCTTCTTCAAGATTTTGCCTTTGGCAGCACGAAATAAGGCATTTACACCACCAAAACTTCCTGCGTGACTTGGGTTCTGATACACCTCCATCGTTACAACAAAAAATTTTATTATGACTCGCATTCACACGAAAGCGCATCATATCTTCCTCGTACGAAGATACGTTTTACAATGACTCACTGGCGCGGCGCCTCTCTTTATATACCTTATAAGTGCACTCACAAGCATAGCTTCATGGCTTGATAAATAAAACCCTTATCCACTTATCAAGCCGTGAAACTATTTTACCTTCGGTTCGAATCAAACCCCCTGCAAAAATTCGAAAAAATTTTGAAGTCCCCGAAATTGTTAAAAAAATACTAAGTTCCAAAATTTATGAAAATAAATCTAACTCGTCAAAATTCCCCTTCTCTCCGATAGATGGCGGGTAAAATTTATGTAAATGTTACTTTGTATCATAGTATCCAACTAATTGAAAATTTGTGCAAAGAGATAGTGTGATGCAAAGAAAACATTTGCACAAATTTTACTCGCAGTTTTGGATAGCGTGACGCAAAAGACAAATCAATTTATTGAAATAAATAATTTCAATTTATAATGCAAACAAAGTGAAAGTGTGATTATTTGACAGTTTATTTGGAAATTAAAAGCACTGTTTCAATGTGTAAATATACTTTATTAGACAAAAAAAAAGCTAATTTTAATAGAATCTAAAAACAAATCTTTTAAAATGACACCGAGGCGTCACTGGAATTTTTATATCATTCCTTTTAAAACTATTATTTTGAAATTGAAATGTAAATGAAAAAGCATCAGTGAGTTTATTTTATATATTTGTCTTATCTTGAAGTTCAAAATATTATGTTTGCATTGTAAATATAAATAAAAGAAAAAAGCAAATGATCAAATAAGAAAATATATGTATATTTTAACTAATAGAAAAGCGTCACTTAAAATTTGATATCATTAGTTTTAAGACCCATATTTCAAATTCTTATAGTGATAAAGTAGCTGCGTAACAAACTTTTAACCCGTAAAGGGTTTTTGTACTGATATATATATACAGTATAAAGTTTTCTTTTTAAACTTATTAAATAGTTAAATATATGTTTTAAATTATACAATTTTTCATATTTATTTTCTATAGTTATCTACTGTACAAATTTTGTAAATATCATTTAATTTATTTAATTATAGGGGGCACTTAAAAAATTTTCTTAACAATAAAAACTTAAATATGTTTATACTTTATAAAGAATTATATCATACGCAAGTGATCAATAATAAAAATTTTGCAAACGAGCGTCTTAAAATATGAAAACGAATAACTTGCCTGTGGTGCAAATAATTATTTCAAACACGACTGTTCATTAACATAAAAATTCAGTTGTTGATTTCGCGCCTCAGTTAAGTCCTTCCTTCCATGTGATTTTAATGTTGATTAAGTTTTATCTTAAAAAAAAGTTACAAATTTGTGTATTTTATAGCGTTTAATTGCAAAGATTTTATTTTTCATCATTAAACAGCTGTGATTTGGTTCTTTTTAACGCAGAAAACATGTTATTTTGGAATACAGAAAAACATAAGAACTTAAAAAATATTAATATAATACCTATAATCTAATAATAATATTATAATTAAGTGATATATCAATTTACATAAAATAGATTTTCAGAAAATACGTTTAATGTGCACGTAAAATTAAGCTATATTTTTCGGAATACTTTTCGAAATAGAAGTGGTACGTATAAACAAAATTATACTTTTTAGGCGAGTGAATTTAAATTATGTATGATGATATATAGACACACATGTCCTCATTATATTATACCTCTGTTAATTCTAGAATTTATCTTGAACATGCCTGTAAACAAGAAATAATAATAAGAAAAATAAATGCGTTATAAATCTTACAATTCTATCTTTTCTTTACTCTTAAAAAGAAACTATATGATGAGACCACCACATGGCTTTCTTCTATGTAATTTTACACAAAATTCATTGAATACAAATTATTTATTAAATTATTTTCCATTATAAATGCAGACGATTTTTATCTGACAGAATTATATCACTAAATACCGAAAGAAAGTCAATTTCATATTAATTTTACAATTCCACGTTTAAAATAACTCTCACTATGTACATTTACACGAAATTTTATCTTGTACTCTCATGTTAAAAATTTAGAAAAAAATGCGATCTCAGCGTCACCTGTTGAGCAATTATTCCAAAAATCTAATCATCACCAGTTTATGTCAGAGTTCAACAAAATACCAACTTTGGTTGAATTTCGTTCATTGGTTCGTGAGTTACAGTGTCCACAAAATTTGTGATACACAGACAGACACACAGACATTTTCTAAAAACAGTCAAATCGTATTCAGGACATCCCAAAACGTGTAAATCCATCGAAAACTGGAGTTTGAAAATTTTCACGAATCCAATACTTTTTCTATATATACATACAGAAGAAAGTAAAAATAAGATTGTTTCCTTCAGTATGTAATAAAGTTTGCATGAAACTGAAATGCTTAAGATATATATGCAGAGAGTCTACATTAATGTATGACTTAATTAATGTGAATTTAAATTATGCATGACAATATATAGACACACGTGTGTCCTCATTCTATTATATCTCTGGTAATTCTAGAATTTATCTTGAGTCTGTTTGCAAACATAAAAGAGTTCAAAAAGAGATGTGTTATGATTCTTACAATTCTATCTTTTCTTTATTCTTAAATGCAAAAAATAAGATTATTCTCTTTAATATGTAATAAAATTTGTATAGAACTGAAATTTTTATAAAACATATACAGAGAGTCTATTGAGAGAGTATGAAAATGTTACAAATTTTTCGTTTTAGTTCTTTTTAAACGTTTTTGTAAACAGTTTAAAAAAGATAGGAAACTTAAAATATTTTTCGAACAATTTCTTCTTCTATACCACAATGTAAATGAATATTTTTGTAAGGTGTTGAATATCGAAAATTCATGTAAAAAAAAAAAAAAAAAAGCCATATGAAATACAGAATATGAATTGATTCTCTTACTAATATGCAGGTTAAAGAATTATTCCGGTAGCCCTTTATGTTACCGAATTCTTTTATTTGCAAATCTAAGAATCATGTAATAGTAAGAAACGTGCTATAATGAAACCAAAAAAATCTTTATCAGTTTAGAGATATTTTAAAAATATTCATAAGAATGAGAGTGCATATGAAACAACAAAAGAATCAAGTACATAAACCTTTTTAATTTTTCTGGGAGATCGTAAAAATCGAGATATAGTGTTATATTTATTAGAAAGATAACATGAAAGAAATATTACAAAACTATTGTTGGTAATTACGAGATTATACGACTTATTGAAATGCAAATAAAGCTTAATACACATGCAGTTATTTTGTTTGTTTTGCAGTTAATTGGTTTGTTTAGCTGAGTTCCTATCAGAACACTGAAAATCAAGCAATTCTGCATGTCATTATTACTTGTAAGGCTTCTCCCGAGAATTATATAAAGTATGTATCGTACTGTTACATGCATTGCATATAGCATCCCGGAGAGAAAAGGGATGCAAGTTCAAACATGTCAATTATAGCATTATTAGTTCCCCATCATACTATACGTATGGGGAACTTAGGTAATCGTGAAAATTTTCGACCTCGGTTTTTTGACTTTTTTACGCGTTTTGAAGTATGAGGAATCCGAAATAAAAATCTGTATGGTGACCGTCTGTAGGGTGTCTGTTAGTTTGTTAGTCCGTTAGTGTGTTAGTCCGTTAGTGTGTTAGTCCGTTAGTCCGTTAGCGTGTAGTCCGTTGGTGTGTTAGTTTGATAGTCTGCGTACACGATATCTCACGTACGAATGATCGTAGTGAGGTCGGACAAGTTTTAAAATATTATTTATGACACTGGCAAGAACCTTATTCATTTGCAACCTTCTAATTAAAAAACTTATTCGAAATTTACGATTTTCTTAACACGGAAGAATAAGACAGAATTTTTATTGTAAAGACATAAAAACAGCTTTTAAATATCAGTTTTAATGCCGGGAGGAACATCATTAACTATAAGTATGCTACTTTAAAAATTTCGCAAATTATTCGTAATTTACGAATTTCATAACACGGCAGAATACGGCAAAATTTCGCATAAACGTCGGTTTTGAGGGATATTTTCATCGTAAAGATGTTAGAATACTTTTAAAGTATCATTTATGATACTGGCATGAGCATCCCTGACTATGAATTTTTTAATTTAAAAATTTCGTAAGTTATTCGGAATTTACGATTTACTTAACATGGCAGAATAGGTCAAAAGTGAGCATAAACAATGTCCAATTTGAAGATTATAAATATACCAGACAATTTCAAAATAACATTTATGATACTTGTCTGAACATCTTTGACGACAAATATTCTAACAGGAAAATTTCGTAAGTTATTTATCAACATAACAAAATTGGGCGATATTCCATATAAATATGTATTTTGGGGACTGTTGCATTGGAAATATTAGCATGAAAACCGAACTATAAAATTGACCCCAATAAAATAAAATAAACTAATAGATTAGATAAAGATAAATATATCGAACTGAAAGGTGGGTAGGCTATTAAGCGGAGAATTCATTTTATTACTGTACCAAGCATTTGATCAAATTCATTTCTATTAACATGAATATAATATTTCTTGATCTAGAAATTTATGAGAACATACATACGATGGGGAACTGATCAAAGTCCACCTATGCCAACTAGTTTTTATAAAGCTCCCCAGTGTGCACAAAATGCGTCAGATCTGTATCTCGAACATTATACACCTGAGAACCAGTTGTATCAGATTTATTATAATACTAGTCAATACTTTATGATTAACTATAAGTTGTTTTTTCTGAAATGCTTCATTTTTTATTTCTGTCATTTTTCTTGACGGGGTGAAATACATGTGCAAGTTAATTTTCTTCAGTTTACTTATGTCCTTCTCGATTTGAGGTTGATTCATAAAGATGTGTACGAGTATAGGGTTGAGGGATTTCATCTTCAATTATCGATAAAATTGATAACTCCTCTCGGTAAAAGTTACTAAATTTGAGATTCGTCTTTTCTTTATATCTCCTTTATGAGAAATATCATGTCGGTGAGATCCACATACATACAAAAGCACCGTTTAAATAACAATCTTGTTGTGAGCTATTTATTAACCCTTTCGCTACCAGCGTCACATATATGTGACGATCCGATTTTCTTACCTGAGCCCGGCGTCACAAATATGTGACGGGTGTTCATTATCAGTTTATCATAATTTTTTGCATCAAATCATGTCGCCCACAGACGGGTTATGTTATAAAACAATAACATAGATACGGGATGTTATTGGTTTTAGTTAAAACGTTATAGATACATCCCACAAAAATAAATGACAATTGGTATCATATTTAAATAGTAAGACGTCTGGGCTGTGGTGGCGGTTTTTTTCCTGAGGCTCTGGTAGCGAAAGGGTTAAACCCTATATTCATTAGAATATCAAAGTAAAGCAGCACAGACAGCGGTGAGTAGTTTGAAAAATTATATTTCTCTCGAATTGCCTTCGTTAAGAACAAGAATGTAGCGCTAGCTGGTCCCTGTACTTCTGTTCTGCAGTATCAAGTGCTCTATTTCGTGAGCAGGGCTACCAAAGTGGGGTGGTTTTTATTCCCGTGGAGAATCAAGACTGTACCTTCAATGTCATACATTTAAAAACATTTTAGGGGCAACGCCTAATCCGTTGCCAACACTACGAGATTAACCTCAACGGTAAATATATTAATCTAGCGATGGAATTGATAGCTTTTCACACTAAAGATTTTTCATATGAAAACTGGTGCATATTGAACCAATAGATGCCGACATAGAACTACATGCAAAATTAGCAGTATATATTAGCAACATCAGCTGTCGGAAAGCATTTGTCCAAATTAAGTCAGAATTCTTTTTCATATTGGCCATCTTATATATCACGTTTGTGCATTTGTACATTATAAAAGTTGAGATACAGTTTTCCGTACACATATTAACAGAAACCCAGTAGCGCCACCTGTAAGCTGATATGAACATAAATTGATCAGCATGTATTTTTCAATATGACCTTCTAACATATCAAGTTTTGTGAGAGTAATTATAGTTAATACTAGCTGAGATATAGCTTTACCGTAAATGAGGAAAATCGCAGCATTGAAGCAACAATAACAAGATATGTTTCGTAAATTTAAGAGTAATTTATGTCAAGGTTCAAATAATTATAATTTTTTATGAAATTCTTTGCTTTAGTTTCAAATCTAAAACTGCCGCAGTTATTTTTCATATACACTGAAAGACGACAATTTTCAATATTTTTAAATTGGGTTCAAGAGACCTCAAAAAATGTACATTAATCGAAAACTAGAATTAAAATTATTTTATGAATCTAATACTTTCTTTTATGGTTATAGAAGAAAGTAAAAATAATTTTTCTTTTTTTTTATGTTAAGGTTGATTTTTGTATTTTTCGTTTTAAGGAATAATACATAGCACGTAATTCTTCCTGAAATATAAGTTATATTTAGTGATGAATGAAATAAGAATATTATATCGAAAGTTACACAAAAATTGACAAACATCGTTGCAAAAGTGTTTTCAACTAAAAGCTTTTTCTATTTATTTTTCCCTAGAATGCTTTATAGAAAGTGTCCGAAACACACGTTTTTCAAGACTTCTGTAAACACTTCTGACTCATCAATACCTGTCAAACACATGTTCTTGGAACGACATAGCGCCATTATTATAAAATATATAAATAGACTTGAATTTCAAGAATTTTATATATTTATTAAATGGGAAAATTTGGATATTCATTTTATTTAAATATTTTTTTAATAAAATCTATCTAATCACTAATTTATAATTCTATTCTATTTCTGTGAGTATTTTGATTATAACAAGTTAGAACGTATATATTTTGAAATAATATGTATAAGTACATATATATTGTTGCGTACTTGAGGGTTCGTGAGTTGTCCGGGAATGAAAGGCCAAACTTACAAAAATTCAGTAATTTATTCACAGAAAGTTCCAGAAAAATACAGGTCAATAAACCAATTATCAGCTTCAATTCAAGCAGTAACCACAGCTTAAACAACAGCTGTCAATAGCAAATCCACAGTACAAACTGTATAGCAATAACACTTGAAGCAAGTCTCTCTCAAGGAGGCTCAAGAGCAATGCAAGCAGCTGGCTGAGATCTGAACTGAACTGACTGCCTTGGCGAGGAAGCGCTCCTTATATGCTGTTCCATGGAGCCCAGATTTTTCGAGAAAACTCTAGAAAGTGGTCAACCAATCAACTTACAGCTTCCATATTTGGTATATCCCATATAAGGATTTTCTCGCCAAGGTCTCCAAAAAATTCGCCAAGGTGGGAAAAAGTCGCCAAATTTGGCGCCAAATCCATTACTTGCATTACTGGGGCTTTTTAATGCGTTTTTAAGGGAAAATAAGGCTATTTCAACGCTAAAACGACTAGAAATGCACAAAATTAGCACTTTATCAACTTACTAAGCCTCTTTGAAAGAATTTATACAAAAATAAACACAATTATTTACAATTTCGTAACACTATATATATATATATATATATTAAAAAAATCTAAAAGTATTTTATGCATATTTCTATTATTAAATTTAATTTCAATATGCAGGGTGATTATAATTAAAGTTACGATTTCAAAACGCCAGAATTTTAAAACTACCCATCAGAACGATTTCATATTTTACCAGAGCAATCGTGAGGCAATGAAATTTTGTTGGGGGAGGGAGGAAAAAAGTAGTTCGAACATGTTCCTATAGATGGCGCTGTCGTGGTAATGTCAGGGGAAACACCTAAATGGACTCATTAAAGACAGGAATGTTGTTAGCAACACAATGGAATAGCAGGAGACAATAGACTTCAAGGGTTTACTAAATTTGTTTTAGCAAAAAGACAAGAATACGTGTTTACAGCGGAAACAGTCATAGTGAAAAGAGAAAAAGAGAAGCTTCATGAAACAAATACTTTAGGGACAATTAATGACACATTTTGGAACATTTTTTTTCCCAAACAAAATTTCATTGCCTCACGATTGCTCTAGTAAAATATCTAACCACTCTGATGGGTAGTTTTAAATTTATAGCGTTTTGAAATCGTAACTTTAATTATAATCACCCTGTATCTCTAATTTTGAAACATTCCATATCTTATATTTATTTCATAATTTTCTAGTAGATCTCTGTTTATTGAAAAGTACTCAATACATACAAAATCATAAAAAAATTCGTTTCCCAAATATTTCATTTTTCGGAGATGGCAACTACACAACGCGAGTTGCAACAAGATGACAATTAGACGGTTTGCAACTAGACGAAGCAAGTGTAATCTCGGCGTATAATTCAACCGATAAGCTGAAATTGGACTTAATATTCATCATATCGATTTGTTTAAAAATTTCTTTGTTATGTTTAGTTTTAGAAAACCGAATCAAATATTAATTAATAATAGTGATATTTTGAAAACTTTCTTAGATTTTTCGCAACATTCAATTTGCCTTGCTGTATTTATGAAGTAAACTCCACAGTCTTTGGTATGGAAACTAAGTTTTGTGTATGTAGATTTTGAATATAAATTCACACCTTACTTTTTTCTTTTTAAGCTTTTTGATTTAAGATCTGAAGTTATATTTAAAACCTACGTACAGTCGGTAATAAAAGTGTCCGAACACTAGCAAAAATTCCTATGTAAAAAAAGAACACTTCATACCGTTTTGTTAAATAAATCCTTGTCTAATCCTGTTATTAGTCAAAGAACATGATTCGATAAGGATTTATTTAACAGAACCGTATGAAGTGAACTTTTTTTACAAAGGAATTTTTACTAGTGTTCGGACACTTTTGTTACGGACTGTATACAAAACTTAGTTTCCATACCAAACACTGTGGAGTTTACTTCATAAATACAGCAATGGCAAAACTTGAATGTTGAGAAGGGCATTCTGTCGGAGAGAAAATCTAAGAAATTTTTCATCTAAGAAATTATTAATATACTATATATATATATATATACAGTCGGTAACAAAAGTGTCCGAACACTAGCAAAAATTCCTATGTTAAAAAAAGTACACTTCATACGGTTTTGAAATAAATCCTTGTGGAATCCTGTTCTTTGTCAGTCCAAGAACGATTCGATAAGGATTTATTTACCAAAACCGTATGAAGTGTACTTTTTTTACATATGGATTTTTGCTAGTGTTCGTACACTTTTGTTACGGACTGTATATATATTAATAATTTTTTAAAACGTAATAAAACCGAGAAACAGAAGACTCTAGACCCCTGAAACTACATAAAAATAAAATTTCATCAAATTAAAATTACCCGTGAATACTTTTTCTTAATTATTGAAACAATTAATTTTAATTTTTAATTTTTCAAACAAAATATAAATTTTACTTATTTATTTTTTAATTTAATTTAATTTAACTTCAAACTTACCTTAATATTGCTCTTAGGTAGTTGCTATTTAAATAATGTTGCCTTTAACTTAAAATGACATGAGAACGACATGGAACCATTGTATATTGCTGTTATGTATTTTAATTTTCAATGAAATCTAATATTCTGACCTTTTTTAAGTTTTGTTTGAATATTAAAAGGTTTACGCTGCAAAATGGTAGTTGAAGACTTACAAAAAAGTTCACAACTCTATAACGAGTTGAGATAGTTTAAAAAATTAAAATTCTCACATTCATGAAGGTTTTCACTAACTGAAAACTCGATTTCTTATCTATTAATGTAAAGCTAATATGGGCATCTGTAATAATATGAGCATCTAATTTATATCTGATATGGGTATGTTACAGCCTAGCATAGGTATATTAGGCCGCGATTCAATTTTCTCGAAAGTTTTAGGCAAGTGGAACTATCAAAATAAAATTTTCACAAATTCTTTTCTTTAAGTTGTACTTTTTAAAAATACAGGTATAAATAGAGAAAAAATAAAGTTTAAAACCAATTAGTTGTAATGTAGCCAAAAACTTTTTCCTAAGTGTAAGTGTAGTAGCAACAGAGCAAAATTAGGTCAAATTCTAAGTATGCCAAAATGTAGTTACATTGATCTCACTTCATTATATATATATATATAGAGAGAGAGAGTACCGATTATCCGGACGCCGATTAACGGGAATGTCCAATTAACCGGATTGATCAAGGGTAATATTTTTTCCCGGTCTCCTTCCCCGCCCCGCCGAAAAAAAAAAAATTCCATGAAAATCAGTTTTTAACTTTAGATTCTCTGAACATGGTTGAAATCGCCCATTTTGTCCTCCGACCTCTCCACTCGCTTTCTTCCGCCCAGTTTTAGTGAGAGGGGAGTGTGCAAAGGGCTGAATGAAATGATTAGGATTTTTCTTTTTCAAAGAATTAGTGAGGGTAGGAATGCATTTCCTGATTCATTTTCTTTTGACTGGCTTCTTCACTGAATTAGCACACAGACTCCACAATGGCCATTTAGTCCATCGGTGATAAAAAAATGCAGTATGAATTCTATCGGGCCGCGTTAATGGCATGAGGGGCCGGGGAATGTTCTTCCCGGAAATTCTATCCATTTGGCGATAAAGGACAATCGACCACTGTCTAAACTCTGATAACGCCATTTGTAATGTGCTAAATAGGCACTACTACAATTGCTAGTCCTATTCATGGAAAAAGTGTGAAGGGAAGTTACCTAAAAACATTGAGTTGGCCGTTTTATAAGTTGTCCAAGTATCTGGATTATTCGTTAACCGGATCGGCCTCGGTCCCGATCTATCCCGATAATCGGCGCTGT
Organism: Salticus scenicus; assembly: GCA_963930645.1. Classification (NCBI taxonomy): domain Eukaryota; kingdom Metazoa; phylum Arthropoda; class Arachnida; order Araneae; family Salticidae; genus Salticus; species Salticus scenicus. The sequence goes on from OZ005661.1 coordinate 94,517,416, forward strand.
ACTTATATATATAAATATATATATATATATATATATATATATACTTATATAATTTATAAAAACATTTTATATTTATTTGAAAGACAGTTAAACATACCGCAGAACATTTCGTCTTACCTTGAGCCTCGAAGCCGTATTCGACTTTTCTTTCAGTACACTGAGAAAAACAAAATATACTGCATTCGTATAGAACGAATAAGTAGCCATTTTCTAAATCTCTAAACTAGAAATATACGCTTCCTAGTTAAACGTGTAAGGCAAACAAATACAGTCGGCAGCAAAATTATCGAAGCACACATCCATGTTTTTCAGATAATTTTTTTTCGGTTCGATCGCTAATTTTTATCATTAACTTACTTTTTTATAAACAGCATAATACTAAGATCATGACTCCACAAATATTTACTTAAAAGACAGTATTAAGTGTTCATCTTTCAAATAGGAATTATTGCTAGTGTTTCAATAATTGTGTTGACGAAAACTTCTAGTCTATACTGTTCTAGATGGTGAAAACAATATTATGAATATTATGAATTCTTTGTATTCTGAGAAATTTTCCCATGATTTATTAGAATTGGGTCATAGGCCAAATTTATAGTTACTAAAACTCGCCTTTTGAGTTCGCATTTATTTTCTGAGCTTTTTAAAGATGTTTGGCGACGATAATATAGGAAATCGCTCTAGAATATTCTATTAGAAATTTTTAGCAAAGTGAGCTAGAAATAATAAGGATGACAAGGAACTATTTTTACTAGCGCCGCAATTTAGTTTCTAGATGTCAGTCACAGAAACTTTTCTCAGTGTAGAGAAAATTATAGTATTTTGTTCGTTGTTCTTGTTGTAATATCTAACCTCAGAACAAACTTATTAACTCTTTTTTTATGTTCCGAAACTATTTCTTCCCTCCAACTGATTGTTTCATGCACCTGCTTTATCACGTGACGATATGTCGCGTCACTCTACTATTACTGTAATTCTTTTTTTAATCATGTAATATTTTCTGTATGAGAAGGACGTATATAATTTGAGTCCTACTTTATCATTATTTTTTTATGTCTAAGATAAAGTTTTAAAATGAAATAAGAGTCTAGACATTATTATTTCAATACGAAAATAACATATAGTATATTGCGTAAGATTATATATTAATCTACATTTTTTACAAAAAAGAATAGTTTTGTTTTCTAAAACAGAAGTATTTGAAAAGTACACTGTAAAAAAATAACTATTACCAGCTGCAAGAAACTCTCTGTGATTGGAGAAAATAATTATTTTCTCCAATCAGAGGGAGTTTCTTGCAGCTGGTAATAGTTATTTTTTTACAGTGTAATATATCCAACGTTCATACAGTTACATTTGTCAAGCATCCATTCTGCTGATAAAGTGACCAGATTTTTCTTCAATAAAACAGAATGCTGATTACCTGTGTTGACCCAGGTAGGTCAAACTTTCTTAAATATTTGACAATTGACTTTTAAATAAAGAATATATATTATGCTAATATATTTCAAAATAATAAAATAGAGGTATCTTTGAACTCATAGCCTCACATAATTTCATCAGTTCTCTGCTCTATAAAATGTTAAAGAAGCACGTATGAGCTGCTTGGCTGTTGCAAATGCGTTTAACGTACCTGAAGCTACACTTCGTCGCCGCTTGAAAAAAAATGAAAATGTAAGGATAAATAATATTATTTTTTATAGGCTTTAAGAAAAATATTAATTTGAACCTGGTAATTAACTTACCTAATTTCTTGTTTTAAATCCTGTTATTAAATCTGTATTCAAATCTGTAAAATCTGAGTCCTGAAACATTTTTCACTAGAATGCTAATTTTTATTTCAGGAGATGCTGGTTCATGAAGGGAGATTTAGAGAAGTCTTCAGTGCTGCACAGCAAGAAGATTTAAAATCCTACTTCACAGCAATGGACAAAATGTTATTTGACTTAATAAAAAAAAACAGTGTAGAAGACTAGTTTTTGACTTTGCTGAGGAATGTGGTATTTCACATCCGTTCAACAAGGATACAAGGATGGTGGGAGAAGATTGGCTGGCAAATTTTATGAAGAAACATAAATTTAGTGTACGCAAACTAGAAGCAACATCGATTGCCAGAGCAATGGGTTTCAATAAACCAAGTGTAGACAGGTTTTGCAACATATTAACGGGAAAAATATAAATTCCATGCTTCTTCAATCTGCGATACAGATGAGTCAGGTCTGTCCACTGTGCTTAATAAGCTACCCATAGTTGTCAGTCCTACAGGATCTAGAAGAGTTTTCAAAATTGTTTCAGCAGAGAGAGGAAGGAATGTAACAATAATTTGTTGCATTAGCTCTACTGGCTTTCACCTGCCACCTTTTCTGATTTTTGCCGGAAAACGAATGCTTCCTGAACTTGTAGAAAGTTCCCCACCAGGAACTGTAGGCCACAGTAGTGATAACGGCTGGAGCAATGAGGGCATCTTTTTCTCTTTTTTGAAGCATTTTTATCTTCACGTGAAACCAAGCAACGAATCTCCTGCTCTGTTGATTACTAACAATCACAAAACTCACATAAATTTGCAGGCTATCTTATATTGCAGAGAGAAAAAAAAAATCATCATGGTTGGGTTGCCGCCCCACACATCACATCGTCTCCAGCCCCTTGATGTGTCATTTTTCGGCCTATTAAAAACCTACTATAGCCATGCATGTGATAACTGTATGGTCACTCATCCAGGACAAACTATCATAGATAAAAATATTGCTGAGCTTTCGAGCACAAATATTGCTGAGCTTTCAGTTGGAAATGCCGCTAAAGGGTTTAAAAAATGTGGGATTGAGCCTCATAATCCTCTTGTGTTTAGCGAACATGACTTTGCTGCGGCAAAAACTACTGACCATGATGTTGTTGGCGATGAAACTGAGAATAATAGTGCTAATCCTCAGACCCTGGTAGTAGAAAACCAACATATAAACCCTCCAGAAGAACCAGAACTTATGGCAAATGCTCATCCCGATGCACCAAAGGAGCCTGTTAGTGTTTTTGTTTTCAAACCATTGTCTAAAGCAACACAATGTGAGAAAAAAGAAAAAAGCAAAAAACTGAGCTCAAGCATTCTTACAAGCACACTCATCAAAGAAATTAGAACAATGGGGAAAGCAGAAGGAAGAACAGGAAGGTTAAAAAAAACTGAGAAAAGAAACTCGTGAAGCTAAAAAGGGAGTAAAAAATCTCAAACTAAGTTCCTGTAGGCGTAAGTCTATAAAATCCAGGCCAAACAGCCCAGTTGCATCAACTTCAAAGGATAGTGTTATAAGATGTCCTGCTTGTGAAGAGGAATATTGTGACCCTCCAACAGAAGAATGGATCCAGTGCTGTAAATGCCGAGAGTGTTCCAATCTTTTTATTTGTGACTATTGTTAGCTGCACAACTAAACACTTCAACATTACGTTACAATGCATTACGCTTAGTTCGATACTTTGTAAGATGTAAAAACACAGTTATCATTTGTTAAACCATGTACCGTAATGGTACCGCAATTCACAGATAGGAGAAATTTTGGCGTTGGTGTCATATACGCACTATTTTTCTCATCTATTTTAATTACGCAAGTTCGCGCAATCTGTACATGGTCTTTTGGACTTGTATGTTGAATTTTATAAGAATATTTTCCATGAATTTAATAATGTAATAAGTGTAACGTAAGAAACATGTAATGAAATAAAACCTATTAGGACAGGATCTAGGTCTAAACAGAATAGTTCTATATATAACCGCATGATATGTCAGTTAAAAAAAAAAAAAAAAAAAAAAAACTTATATCTCCATGAATATATGCGTTAGTCTCATATAAATAATTATATTAAGAAGCCTTGTAATCACATGCTACACCTAGAACACATCACAAACATTACTTTTTACTAGGCATTACAGAAACTTTTTTTTTTTTTCTTTTGCTTTTGAGGGAAATCATTTGCTGAAATATTTGAGGTATAACATGTGCTTTACATATCCTAAGTTTAAAGAAAATGTGTCAACATTTTTGTAAGATATTTGACAGTGTACTATTATTTATAAAAAGGCTGTGCATTATTTAAAAGGATATAAGGCAACAATAATTAAAGAATTATTATTAAAGCTAAATATTTATTACGTGAAAACTTATTATTTTCAAAATATGAGATAAAAAATGAAATTCCTTGAGTATAATAAGTCATATATTTAATAAACGTATTAAGAATTAATTAATATTACTTTTAGTTACATATACGTGTGCTTTTAAAATTAAATTGTCATTTTATTTTCATAGGTTAATATTAACATTCATATTTCTTGAAAACAATACATTTTTATTTTTGTTTCATTAACTCTTTTAACAAAATAAGTCGCAGTTTGCATCATTAGGAAAAAATTGCTTTATTTAGAATGTTTCATGGAAAAAATTATTGTATTTTCAATTATCCGTTTATTACCAGAAAATGAAATGACATAAAATGTTTTTAAATCCCACGATAATTAATTTTAAATATAATTATGAAAATAAATTAATAATAGCACATCTTTTAAGAAACACGTTAACGAGAATTTTGTTTTTCTGTTAATATTTAAAAATTTAAAGAATTAATTCGCTTTAAAAGTAATTTTGTAATGAATATTATTATTTTTTCTTATTTCTTCTTCTTCTTCTTCTTTTTCTTCTTATTATTATTTTAAAAAAAAATCTTTACATACATATTAGCCAATGAAATTAATGAATTGGTTCACACAAAAGATTATTCTTTATTGAAATAAAAATTATTCAGTAATCGAAATTAATTTTTTTAAACAACCAATCTAAGGCATCTAGTAGCTGAATCGTTGGCGCTCAGATCTCAAGCTGCCACATGCCAGGTTTAAATCCCGGAATCCCAGTAAAGGCCTGGATATTCGTAAGGGTTCGAAATCCATCAAAACCAAAAAGTTCCTGGTCTAATGATTTTTAATGTAAAAGAAAAAATGTAAAATTATTACTCGTAATCCTGTTCGAAGGCTGTACTTTATTTTTTTATTACTAATGAATGAATACGTTTTTAAGATCAGAAATATGAACGTGAAATATATTATTTTTTTGAAGGCTTGGCACCTTCGACTTGGCGCCACTGAAGGTTTGATATAAAAGCTTATATTTCAGCGCTGTGTATGTTCAGTAACATACATAGGGTAATTATAATTAAAGTTACGATTTCAAAACGCTATAATTTTAAAACCACCCATCAGAGCGATTTGATATTTTACCAGAGCAATCGCGAGGCAATGAAATTTTGTTTCGGAGAGGAAAAAAGTACTTCCAACATGTTCGTATAGATGGCGCTGCCAGAGTAATGTCAGGCGAAACGCCTACATGGACTCATTAAACAGAGGAATGTTGTTAGCAACACAGTGGAATAGCAGGAAACAACAGACTTCAAGGGTATACTTTTTTTTTTTTTTTTTTTTTTTTAAGAATACGTGTTTACAGAGGAAACAGTCATAGTGAAAAGAGAAAAGACGAGTTTCATGAAACAAATACTTTACGAATAATTAACGGCACATTTTGGAACATTTTTTTTTTCTTTTGTCAAACAAACTTTCATTGCCTCACAATAGCTCTGGTAAAATACCAAATCGCTCTCATGGGAAGTTTTAAAATTATAACGTTTTGAAATCGTAACTTTAATTATAATTACCCTGTATATTCAGAAAACAATTAATATGTGTTTTGACACATTTTTCACATGTTTTAAGTCATTAAATTGCGTTTCCGCAATTTGCATTTTTTCATGAATTCGTAATCTTCAAAATACTAAAACTTCAACAAATAATTAAGAAAAGACTCAATATATTTTTAAAATATTCAATTGCACCTGTCTGAAATATATTAATTATTTTCGCGGAAAAAAATTAAAAAGTTCATACCTATGTCAAATTTTACAAGGGAAAAAAAAAAAAAAAAAAAAACATGTTTTCTGTTATATTTTTATGTTATATATTTTTTCTTATAAAGATATTGCAAAATACATCCCTAATTCTTTTAAGTATGTTCTATTAAACATAATATATAATATATACAGGGCGCGAAGTTTCCGCTCGCCAGCTGGGCATTGGCGAGTGGAAATTTTACTATGGCGAGTAAAATTTCAGTCTAAATGTAGATAGAATTCTTATAATGTATGGTGCTACAAAAAAAAAAAAAAAAAAAAAAAAAAAAAATCGATTTAAAAACGTAAAATCATGCTTATCTCTTAGGTACGGTGACCTCTTTTTAAAAGGACAGTCTCCTTTTTCAACGATCTGCCCTTTTAAACGAAAACAAATTACAGGACTAAAAAGTCTTCTTTTTTATGTTTTCGTTCTCTATGTCCTCTTTTACAAATGAAAAGGATTTAGTCCTTAATTTCAAAAATTTCACAAAACTGGGAAGCTCAATCGTTTGTTGGCTGTATCGAACGGTGAACACTCACTTTTTTCTGCGTTAGGTTCGCAAAAGAACAACTTTCTAATAAACTTGCCAAAGCATATTATGATTTATGTCTGTTCAGATTCTTCGAATCACAAAGAAACAAAAGTATTCCCTATATTTGTACGGTTCTCTGATCCAGAATACGGAATCACTATTGAAATTGGCATGAAATCATGAAGAAGGTGGTGCTCCCGGTTTATACGCGGTGTGTTGAAGTGTGTTCTCACTTTTGCATGAATAATATTCCTCATAAAAATAGGCCCAGCAGTGACCGACAGGTTCTGTCTTCGAAGCTGGTATACGTGAGGTGCTTGGTTCGATACCCGGTCGCGCTCATCGGCTTAGCCGTTATGAGTTTCCATAGTTTTCTCCGAAACTAGCGTAAATATGGGCTAGGACCTAGTGCAGACAATTGGCCTTAAAGATAACATTACCACCACCTCACAAAAATGTGCAAAAATTAGTTGAATTCATTTTATGTCCTCCTGGCAAAAACGCTCCCATAATACGACTGTTTTCTTCAATTAACAAAATGTAGACATGTGAAAAAAATCCCCTTTATATACCTACTTTAAGAACTTATTAACTACTAAGACTAATTTAGGTTATACGTGTGAGAACTGTTATAAAATGATGATAAAGAATGATTGTTCGTTAAAGCAAATCGTTTCATCTGCAAAATATTAATTTTATTTTTTCATTTGCCAATTTTATTTTTTCTTTCATGATTATGATTTTAATAAAAAATAATGTCTATCAACTTTTTTCATGTAACTGCATGAAAGTACCGCACAAAAAGAAAAAAGAAAAAAAAAATTAATAATAATAAAAAAAAAAAGTATATCAATATTGTCCAGTGACACCTATAAAAATTAGGGATTTTTCCTTTCGTATCCATATATTATTAATTTAAATTAAGGTGTACTGATCCAAATTTATCATTTGAGATAAAAAAGTTTCCACCATTTGTGTAATGTAGCTTTTGAATCGGTTTTTATAATCCTTTTCATTCAATTTTGTATCCTCTAAAATGACCTCTTTTTCAAAATTGAATGTCTTCTATATTCTATTTTCTTATAAAATAAAATACATTGCGTAATTTCTCCTGTTTTTCTAATAAAAAATTCTGGTCACCTTATACGTAAACTAGTTGCCATAGGTCGATTCTGCTCAGCTCGAGCTCAGTTCCCCACACTGTTAAAAATTTCCACAGAAAACTCTGTGTAATCTATTATCTTAAGTCTTACGTAAAATTACAGAGAAAAATAAACGGAGATGTTAAAAAACTTATTTTATACATTCATTTTAATGACTAATATTAATTTAATTAATTATTGGTGAGAATATATTTCGGACTTGGAATGCTTTTTCTAAAGTAAAAACAGTCATTTTCAATTTTAATAAAAAAATTAAATAATTAAGTTAGGTAAAAATACAGAATAAAGATTGAGAATCTCGATTAGTCACTTTTACCTAAGAATTACTGTAAATTTACAGATTGGATAAGATTTACATTAAATTTACAGAAATTTTTAACAGTGCATCATTTGTACAGTCGGCTGCAAAATTATTCGAGCACTAGCAATAATCCCTGTCTAAAAAAAGTACACTTAATACTGCTTTGTTAAATAAATCCTTATCGAGTCATGTTCTTAGTCAGTTTAAGAATTTGATTCGACAATGATTTATTTAACAAAGCAGTCTTAAGTGTACTTTTTTAATATAGGAATTATTGGCTAGTGCTCGAAAAATTATGCTGCGACTGTATGTTATCATAGATTTCTAGTACAAAACATATTATATTCATGTTAAGAGAAATTAATTTGACCAAACGCTTAACACAGTGATAGAACGAAATCACCGCCTTATAGGCTACCCACCGTTCAGTTCGATATATTTATCTTGTTCTAATCTATTAATTTATTTTATTGGGGTCAATTTCGTAGTTTAGTTTTTATGCTACTATTTCCAATGCAATAATCCTCAAAATGCATATTTATATGGAATAACGCCCCATTTTGTTATGTTGATAAAATCTTAAATTTCGAATAACTTAAGAAGTTTTCCTGTTGGGATATTTGTAGTCAATAATGTCCAAACAAGTATCATAAATATTATTTTGAGGTTGTCTGATATATTTATGATCCTCAAAATGGACGTTTATGCTCAATTTTGCCCTATTCTGCCATGTTAAGTAAATCGTAAATTCCAAATAACTTACGAAATTTTTAAACTAAAAAATTCATAGTCAGGGATGTTCATGCCAGTATCTTAAATGATATTTTTAAAGTGTTCTGACATCTTTACGATGAAAATGTTTCTCAAAGTGGACGTTTATGCGAATTTTTTCCCTATTCCGCCATTTTAAGTAAATCGTAAATTTTAGTGACTTACGAAATTTTTAAATTGGAAAATTCATAGTCAAGAATGTTTATACCAGCATCTTATATATTATTTTAAAAGCAGTCTAATTTCTTTTCATACACGTTTACGTGAAATTTTGCCCTATTCTCCCACGTTAAGAAAATCATAAATTTCGTATAACTTCTAAAGTTTTTTAATTTGAATGTTGCGAATGAACAGGGTTCTTGCCAATGCCATAACTAATACTTTAAAACTGGTTCGACCTCTCTGCGTTTATTGTTCGTGAGATATCGCGTACACAGACTATAACAAACTAACACACTAACGGACCAACAAACTAACAGACACCCTACAGTCGGACACCATACCCATTTTGATACTTTTGGATTCCTCATACCCGAAAACGTGTAAAAAAGTCAAAAAACCGAGGTCGAAAATTTTCACTATTATCTAAGTTCCCCATACCTATAGTATGATGGGGAACTAAAAATACAGTAAGTTAATCATATATTGTGGCGAGTAACTTTTTTTGTCAGCGAGTGTAATCTAAATTGAAATTTCGGGCCCTGATATATATATATACATGCAGTCTTTTCTCACATATCGTTGGATGGTTTAGCATTTTGAAGATCATAAATTCATGGAAAAATGCAAACTGAGAAAACCGCAGTTGAAAGATTTAAGATCTGTAAAATATCCATCGAAAATCACGAGAATTGTTGTCTGAATATATATTTTATTAAACAAATCTAACAATTTATAAATATTAAATGGAAATATAAGCTTTTATATAAAATGTTCAGTGATGCCAAGTCCCCTTAAGGTGTATGAAAATGCCTGTGTCGGCTGAATTTTCGACACTGTTGTTAGCGAGGCTAATGAACGAGGCCAAAAAGGAGTCATTTAAAATGTAATTTTATTTGAGTGCTCATGTTGTAGGACAAAACAATGAGACCATTTGATGCGCTTTAAAATTCCATACTGACCATTCAGAAGGTGGCGCCCGATAGATGACGCTTGAAACACATTATTCAAAAAACTTTAAACATATTTCCATTTTAAATAATATTTAACATATTAACAATATTAACACTGTGATTTGATTATTATTATTATTAAATGCTATTATCATAAAGAAGGATTTTTAGAATGTCTTTAAAGCACTAAATTGTATTTTATAAATATTTTTATCAAATTATCTCAAAGCACTAATCTACATACAGGGTGTTTATAAAGTGCCGGACCCATTTTCATGTTTAATAACTCATAAAACAATGAAGATATAAACAAACTTATGGCAATTATTGATGGAATAACTCATATATTTTCTTTTCAGGTTTGAATATCTTTACTTTTGTAAATATCGTCTGCGCGTGTCGTTAATTTCAGATAATTTCATTTTCCAGTCTAAATATCTGCACTTTTCTAAATATCGTCTATTAGGCGGGGATTTCATTCTGTCACTGTGTCAAGTGTTTTTTTTTTTTTTTTTTTTTTCAAATTCACTTTTCTTAACATGATAACTATGTTAAGAGAATGTCCTGTTTTAGAAATTTATGAAATATGAATTTTAGAAATTTAAGAAATCATGCTTTCCGCTACCTGGCGTGAAATTGACTATCGACTTGATATTCTCCGTGCGACGAAAGGGACACACGTGGAAGTTCATTTACAAGGGTCATGAAACTTTTTGAGTCTATCTAACCATTTATGTTATTAATTTTAATCTATCTTTATTATTTTATGAGTTATTAAACATCAAAATGGGTCCGGGACTTTATAAACACCCTGTACTATATAAAGCTAAATGTTTGTCGTTATATCTGCCCAGATTTTTAGTTTGCTATACAAAAATACACCATACAAGCTTTCGCTACGAAAATTGGTACACTTACTAATCAGGACAAAATCTAGTTAATGGTGTATATTTTAGTTCATTCGAGTAATTGTCTCAAAATATATTCAATAAAAACATCCCATTTTTACTTTAAAAAAATGTTCAAAAGTAATTAAATAAATAAATGAATTACACATTAATTTTCCTTTTTTTTTAGTCCTATATAGCTTTTTAAGTCGAAAAAATACTAATGTGCACACTTTTTTTTTTTCTTTCATAAACGTTTAAAATTTTTTATTATTATAACTCAATGGTCATACAAATAATTATTTTCTGTTTTTTTTTTTTTTTTTTTTTTTTTTTCTTATGTTTAATATGTATACATAAATAAATCAATTAATTAATAAAAAAAAAAAAAAAAAAAAAAAAAAGGAATGCGTTCAAAAATGTGTTTTTCTTACGTGAAGGCATGTTGTTTACACAGAAATTCTCTATATCCGTCAACATGTGTTTTATCGCCCATTTATTATAAACGTTCAATCACAATATCATAAAGTTGAAAGATTTTTATTTTAATTTAATTATAACCCCATTTCACGTTTTCTTTACTTTAATGTTTCTTTAATTCAAAAATTTTATAACCACTACTACTTCAACCCGAGCAGCATCGGGAAGACTTGCTAGTTAATCTATAAAATTTCACACAAATATTGTATTCACTTTTTGTTTATGATCAGATCAAAAATAGACTTTTTCTTATTTGGTTCTTAATTAACTAAATGTTATCGTAAAATCTCTAGAATTAATGAAACTCTAAAATACCACATTTTTAAATATCATTCATAATTCATATACATGTGTTGGACAAAATGATGTGAACACTTTCACTCTTTTACGTTTTGTCGCATATCTTGAAAAATACTTACCATGTTGTTCTTCAATTTTGGGAATAAGAAAAACAAGTCTCTCCTCATATTTTTCAGCAAAACTTTTGTCACGAAGGCCCTTAGGGGACGAACAACAAATCCAATAAAATAAAAATTATTTATAACCCTGTAAATTGAAAAGCTTCGATTGGTCTGCAAATTTTACATATGGTTATAAATGTTATATTTTATACGAGTGTTGAGTTTTGTGAGGATAGCTTGACTATTGAAGGAGATTTTATTAATATTTTATTAAAAAATGAAAACATTTTTCGCAAGTTTTTACTTTATAACTCCAAAGGGTTTTTTTTTAATTTCATGAAACTTTCAGAAAACATGACAACGTATGACTAAATCATTATACTGTAGTTTAAAACAAATATATTTAATAATAAAACATATATGGATAGTTATAGTAAATAATTTATTACTGCGCATGCGCGGACTGTAGCAAAAAAACTTTGACATAGTTTAATACTCAACTATATAGAGCACCCTATAAAAAAAATTCAGTTAAATATCACAAAAATTCATAGGTGATTAAATTAGCTGTTTTTCAGCTGTTTTCTAAAAAGGTCTTTACGATAAGAGGTTATTATCACAAATGAAAACTTGTATTAGAAAAAAATTTAATTTTTCTTTCTAAACAATTAATTTTTCTTTTTACTTCCATTAACCGACTATCGTACTTAATGGAAGTATTGTATTCGGTCTGAAAATTCGATATCGTATTTTCACCTGATTTACATGTTTTAAGATGTCCTGAGTCCAAAAAAGTAGTTTTTGGCAATTGATCAGTGTGTGTGTGTGTATTTGTGTATGTGTGGGGGAATCTTCTGACTAGCATATCTCCGAAACTAACAAAGATAGAACTACGAAGTTCAGAATTGAGACAGTTCTGATGTACAGATTCATTTTCCAAATTTTGGTGAAAATTGGAAAACCGGAAGTGAACATCGGAAAACGGAAGTAGTACGGTAATTCTGTATCTCAAAAATGGTTCTAACGATTTTTTTCTAAGTTCATAAACACTCTATTAGATGTCCTTTCGATGGATTTAGTTGGTTAGTTAAGGAAAATTGATAGGTGTCCTGTATAATATGTGTATATCCCTTTCCTATTTCATAACAGGACATGGAAGCTTCCCTTCTTATTTATACAAGATTAACAAAAGAAACGACTCAGACTGTCCATGTGGTTTTATAGGTAACCCGTTACATTACCTCCAGGTCAAATGTTCCATTAGCAAAACCTGCATAAAGCGTTATACAAGGGAATCTTTGGAAGATTATATCTTTAGGATTGATAGTTCACCCTATTTAATCAAAAAAAGTCAAGATTATCTATAACGAACTAAATAGGATTTACTCATATATCAACTATTCTTTTTGAATCTCTCACTAAACTTTATAAGCTGTGGGATATTGACTTTTACCTTAAACTTATCTTAATTTATGAGAACATTGCTCCAAATGATTTTTTTTTTCTCCTTTTGCTGAACATTGACTTTTGAACTTTATGGTGGACATTATAATATACTTTATAGTAACTCTTATGGATGACGCGAATACTGAACATTATAAAGTTATCATTTATTCAAGTTTTTATGTTTTGGGGTTTCTTATAAAACTGATTTTATGTTGCTTTAGTGGTTAACTCAGAATAATCTTTGTTAAAAAAAACTTTTGCGTTAAAATAATTAAAGGTTATTTTGACATCCTGCGTGATGTTTTTACAGCATTTTATATTTGCATCCTGTGTGTTGTAATTGAAGTTTGTAACTATTGATTTATAATTTTAATTGTTTATGTGACATCCTGTGTCATTTTTTTTTTTCATCCTGTGTGATTCTTTTCTTGTTTAGTTCATTTGTATTTAGTCTTAAGTTTCCTTTGGGAGCTCATGTGCTTCTTTCGCATGCTTTTGTATTATTTTTGTATAATTGCTCTTTTCCTGGCTCGTTCCTTGGGTTGTGATTTTGTTTGTTAGTGGAGGGGTTTTTCATTTTCCTGCCAATCTTGGGCTTACCGGCCATAAACCTTCGGGTTGGTTGGTGGCGGGGTGTATGTATGTATGTGTCCTGTATAAATATCTAAATTTCAGGCCTCGCAAGTGGGTTCCTTTAAAAACGGCTGCACGGATTTTTTTGATGTAATAAATTAAATGCCTTTTAAATATCCTTTTGTATGTAATTATTTTTTTCCGGTCAATAACTGAGTAGGCTAAGTTTTGGCAAATGTCGTTATCGCAAAAACGGCTCTAATGATTTTCTTCGGAATTGTTACATAAATCCATTTTAGGTATCCTTCTTTGTGAAAAAATCTCATTTAATCACGGATATCTCTATAAATTGTTGGGATATTCAACTGCATGTTTTTTTATAAGGTGCTCTATAGAGTTGTGTATCAAACTATGTCAAAGTTGTTTTGCTGAAATCCGCGCATGCACAGTAATAAAACATTTACTACAACTGTTCATATCTCTTTGAATGTTAAACATATTTATTTTAAACTATAGTATAATGATTTAGGCATATGCTTTCATGTTTTCCGAAAGTTTCATGAAATTTGAAGAAAAACCTTTGGAGTTGTAATGTAGAAACATGCGGAAAATGTTTACATTTTTTAACGACATATTAATAATTCCTTAAATATTCAAGAAACCATCACAAAACTTTACACACGTATAAAATATAATAGTTATGACCATATCTAAAATTTTCAGACCAATGGAAGTTTTTATATATACATGGTTACAACGAATATTTTTTATTTTACTGGATTTGTTGTTCGTCCCCTAAAGGCCTTCGTTACAAAATATTTGCTGAAAAGTATGAGGAAAGACATGTCTTCCTTACTTCCAAAATTCTAGAATAACACGTTAAGTATTTTTCTGGATATTCGACAAAACGTAAAAACACGAAAGTGTTCACATTATTTTGTTCAATATGTTATACAACTTTGCTATACAACAATCATTAAAATTAATTTTTTATGGCTTTTTGAAATAAAATGTTAGCTTCTACTGGCGCTTTGAAATTTGATTCGATGAGAATTTTATCTTAAAAATTCTCTAATTTCAAACCATTTGTAAATATTTTTCAGATCTCTGGGTAATAACGGTGCACATATAACTATAACACGCATCAGTGTATAATTATCCTGCATTATTTCAAATCTGCGATGATGTTTCAATTCTCATTTAAAAATTCTTAGATGAATAAACCAACTAGATAAATAAATTAGAGTGCTGATTCAATGGATGAAGGATTAGCTTTCCGTGGTTCAAGATGAATCACGTGACATGAACCAATAGGTTGCTATGTTTGGCCATTTATCGCTATTTTGTCATTTAAAATTTCAGTTAGACAAATTATCATTAATATTAGGTAGCATGATAGTCGTATCACCGAAACAAATTGTTTTTAAAATAAATTTTCACATATTTCACATTTTAATAAATAATAAAATATTTTTTTTTTCATCGTTTCCCAACAAAGTTTAAAACAAGTAATATTTTTTCAACTCTTTTTAAGCATTTTGTCGCTTAAATTTCGACTACACGAAATAAAAAAAAAAAGCCAAATTAAAATCAAAATGATTTTGAACAAGATAATATTAAACTACGTAAGTAAACATAAACGTTGGCGGTTATGGCTTTTGCGAAGAAAAATCTCCAAACCGTTGCCATAGAAATTTACTGAAAATAAGGTATTACCAAGGGAACCAATGCATAGAGGGTTCATGTCACATGACTCATGTTAGACCATGTCAAGGTTACCATTTATCACTCAACTTTATTTATCTTATTGGAATAAACTCTACTTCTATTGCTTGTATCAATATGTAATTCCATTAAATCAGCTTAAAAATGACTTTAGTTTTCGAAGCATTTTCTGTTATTGTATTTACATTTAATGACATTTTAAGCAGTAGGTAGGTATGAATTTACCTTACGATAAAGTTCCTTAAAAAGTTAATTAAATCTACTCGAGTGTCTTTCATTATTCTACAATTCAAAAATGTCTGAGCTCTACTATTAAATTGAACTAATGGTAGCTAATAATACAAGGACTTTTAAATTTTATTGTGTAACAATTTAAAGTTCTTTTCTCCTAACACGACATTAAAGTAACCAACGACCGACATAAGCAACCATAATGATATTTTAAAAACCAATTAGTTGTAGTTTAAGCCTAAAAATTTTCAGAAGTATAGTAGCAATATGAGGTCAAAAATCGAACTTTGCAGAAACGCTGCTACACTTATCACACTTCACCCTACTTTGGAAAAAATAAATTTTCAAATATCTATAAGTTAGCGTACCTCATCGGCATAAATTTATGTAGCTGTCAAATTCAGTAGCTGAGTTTTATGTAGTCGTCAATTTAACATTATGCAAAAGCAAGTCATTAAGATCTTCATGCTTTTTTGAATTGACATGCTATAATTTAAAATTAGAGATAGAAAACTTAGCTTTTAAAGCTTCTTATAGCTTGGGTGCTGCTGTTAGTCGTTTTGGTGTAAGGTTTAAGGGCAAATTTAGAACTAGGGACATAGGCTTCGGTAGAAAGCCCTCCGTGGGAAGATTTTTAAACGAGTCCCAGACCTTTTCTACCGACCGAATGATCTACACTAATTTCGAAAAAAAAATTGTAAAATTTTAAATGGCTAAACCGACGAGTACAACCCGAGTACAAACCCGACACCTCCCACCTCGTATAGCCGGAAATGAAGTCATCCGTATTTTACATTAAGTAAAAAGAATCGGCGGTATAATGGCATGGAAAATAGGATGGGAACTTAATTTTGAATGCAATCTATATAGAAACTTTGACAGAAAACAGTTTTAATTAAGGGGTCTGAAGACCTATCAAACTTCACAGTATTTCATTTTCAATTTTTACTATATTAAATTTCAGAGTTCTCTGCAAGCATCTTTTTCCCTAGCTTTCCTTTATGATATTCTTTTGATGCTTAAAAACCTATTAACTTCAACTGTGTTTATTATGTATATATACAGGCTGGTCAGTTTAAAAAATAACCCGTTGTTTTTTCTTATTACCCTTAAATCTAACAAATGTGGCAACTATTCTAACACTGAAGTATAATTGTTTGAACCAAGACTTCCTATATAAATCAGACTTGCCATTCCGTCGGTCTTCTATGCGAGGAAATGTCCGCCTTTGAAAGTGTATTACTCACTAGATGGTGCTCAGAGTGTGGGATAGAATTTCTTAAATGCCCATTGGGTAACATCGTATTGTAGACAAAATTGTAAGAGCTGTTTTTTAAATACTACATAAGTATTTCGTAAAAAAAAAAAATTACCTCCCACAGTAATCAACTAATCTTTCGAAATTCTAGAAAAAATGAAAGATTTAATCACTAAATAAAATATAAATTGCGTTTAAAAAGAGACTTGCAAATCCCTACAGTGTTGCCAACTATAAGAATTTGTCCCTAGGGGTAGGGACTTTTAGCAATATTTTCAGGATGTAGCAACGGGTTTTTAACTTTGTAGGGACATTTGTGTGGTTGTTTTGTAAGAAATTTTAAGTGATTTTGCATGGATTAGGCTAATTTTCACACTTTTATTCACAAATTTCCCTAAAGTAGGGATATTCATCGTGCGTATAGGGATATTTTGTAAACAATATCCCTAAAAGACCGTGCTGGTAGCGCCATCTATCACAATTCATCGCGGACAAGGGAAAATCAGCGAATGGTGTGGTGTAAATAATTCATTTACTTTTATATTTTTATATTTTTAATTTATTTTATTCATATTTTTATATTTTTAATTTTAATTAGCAACAGAAGTTACTTAGTGAGGATCAAAAACCTCATGGCGTACATGTGGTAACATTACATTGTGACTGCTAAACCCTTTTTGTTCTTTTGGTCATAAAGTCAAACATATATCAAATTATTTTTATTTACATAAGATAAAAGAGGAATAAATTCACTTGATTGCTAGAATGCTATAAAAAGGAAAAATGCAGCACAAAATAATATTTTAAGCAATTCATACTATTGCATAAAAATTTTATTCTTTATTTTCAAATCAACACTAGTGAATCCAATATTAAGCAAGACATAAAATAGATGTTTTTTTTTAAATTTAAATCTGTAGCAATATAAGCTGATAATAAACATTTTATTGTTATTAAGTAGGCACTCTCTCTCCAAATGATAAAATGGTTATAGTCCCTTTAAAAATAGACTTAAACAAACATTTCTTACCCATGCTGCTATCTGGAGTACTGCTCAAACACAACTGAATTTAAAATTGCCGGGATAACAGAAGGTGGGGTCAGAACCATCACCCTATTGGTTCTCAGAATGGTGTGAGATGACATCACCACTAGGAAAGAAGAACCAAATTTTCTCCTGTGTGTGAATTGCAGTAAAGCAAACATTACAGGGTGAGTTGAGCCAGCTAAGACATACAATGCCTTTAAGTGCAGAAAAACGATCTTATCTTAAAATTTAGAAAGAAGTGATGTTTTTAACATCACAAATGGGTAGCCTGTATTATATAGGAAGTCTTGGTTTGAACCTTGTTTAAACGTAGGAGACAATTTCTAACACTGTTGGATTGTTACAACTTTATTTGTGAGGTAAACAGAATTGAAGACGCACAGTGTTACTTAATCCTAGGAAAATTTTATCTTTGAAAAACATAATTTAATTCAATTTTTTTACATTATCATTCCTTACAGAAAATGTTAAAAATGTTCGCCACCATTTTGAATGCAAACATGAGCACGTCGAACCAAGTGTTTTGACACACTTCGCAGCACTGTTGCTGTTATTGAAGAGATTTCTACAATTATGATCTGTTTTAATTCATCGATGTTTACAGGACTTCTCTGGAAAACCCTATGAAATGACAATGTAAAAATGATAATGATAATGTACATGTAATGTAAGAATGATAATGTAAAAAAATTGAATTAAATTTTGGTTTTCAGAAATAAAATTATCACAGGATTAAATAATATTGTGCGTTTCCATTTCTGTTTTACCTCACAAATAAAGTTGTAACAGTCCAACAGTGTTGGAAATTGTCTCCCACACTTAAACAAGGTTCAAACAATTACACTTCAGTGTTGGAATAGTTGCCACATCCGTCAGATTTAAGGGTAATAAGAAAAACCAACGGGTACTCTTTTAAATTGATAGCCCTGTATATATATATATATATACATAATCTCTATAATTTTTATGATGCCAACCGGTCGAAAAGCATTGTGATTTTAATCTATTAACATGTTAAAATTTATAAGACTGAGATATTAAAATATTTTATATATATAACATATATAAGGTAAAATTCGTTAAAAACATCAAAAGGTTATATTTATACAATCTTTTGATGTTTTTAGCACATGGATTTTACCTTATTTTTTGTTTATAAATGGATTTAAAAAAATTGCAGCTAATTGCATATAACTCATAAATATATGAACCAACTTTCAAGTCCCTATCACTGCACATATAGACCTTCGTCAGAACTTTTGGAGTCTGCATAGGATAGCCTCATTGACAATTTGGGGGGGGGGATGGCATTAAGTTTTACTTATGATTATTTTAAAGCTTCAACTATTTGGATTTTTACTCTTGGATAACAGGATGATAGAATTATTCAGAAAAATCTAATGCGTAACAATAACACGATTTTCATTACCGACTACACATATTAGAAAATAATCAGATACGAAAAAATAAATAAATAAATAAATAACAATAAATTAAAAATTATTTTTTTTTCTTTTAAAAAATAAATCTGGTGTGTAATGACCCCACGACTTCATTACCCACTGCTACATATAATATAAACTCTATATTGGAGATGGTGTGGCCAGAAGAATAAAATTGACCTAACCGATCAGATGCCTAACAATTGTTATAGTAGCAAACTAATATATACGTCATACATATAAAAGAAAAATTTTAGAGTGAAGGAAATAAAAAGTAAATTAAAAATAAAAAAAAGGTAAAAATTTTTTCCGAAACCCCTCTTTCCGAGATCTATGAATGGTCTTTTTAAACAGGACTCTTATTAATTTCCCGGTAATAATCAAGTAATATATATGTGAAAGGACATTTAAAAAAGGAGATTGAGTTTTTCAACTTCTACTTGTCTAAAATGATTTTACCATCAGGCAATTATTAAAAATTCTTATCTTTTAATGTATGTATAGTACAATACCTTTGAGATCGCCATAAGATAACCCGGATTGAACAATTTATAATGGTTTTCACAAAAGCTTAGCACCTCCATATATAGGAATAGCTATTAGTAAAAGAAGTAAAGATAGTATGTAAACATTTAAAATAATTTTTTTCTATTAAAATAATATAAGAATATTTTGAAAAAGAAAACTTACAAATAGGCTTAAAATCTTTTAGGTCTTAACTCATTTAAAACATATATTCTACACCTATCAATAGCAGCAGCCAATTTTGAGGTTTATTGGATAACTAAGATCACTTTTTCTCACCAGTTGTCAAAACCGTATTGTTACTGTCAACGATACAGTTCAGCCATTACAGGATTTTTACCGGTGTCTGATGAAATGATGAAATGTCCATCATTGGAAATTCATAAAGGAACTGTCTCATTCCGGATTCAGCCAACATTGGTCGGCTCCCGATGAATTATAGATGAATAGACGAGACGGCTTTACTAGTTTTCCTGTAACTAATGGATTTTGGAGAGGTTTGTTTTCAGATTTAGGTTCAGGTTATCACACTTTGATCAGTTTTTGCATGATAGGGTTCGTTAAACCGAAACATATGGCTTAAAATGTATTCTCAACCGCTTCGAATATCCCTGCCTCAATAGGGACTCAAAATTGGCAGTTGGAAAATGAAAATAAGAACGTTAACATTTTCTTCCCAAAATGGACGTAAATTTTTATGAAAAAAGGAAATAGGTGACGAGAATACATTTATTTAAATCTACATTACATATGCATTTATTTATTTTTATTTTTGATGTGTTTGGGTTAAAAAAAAAGTGATCTCAATAAGTACAAAAAAAAAAAAAAAAAAAAAAAAAAAATCATATATTTTAAGTTACACAACCACAAAACTTAAAAGCAAGCATTAATATTTTACATCATTTTTAAAATTTTATATAAATTATTTTTAAACTAATGAATGCGCATAAATTGCATGTATCGATAAAGAAAATAGTATTTTAAAGGAAAAATATGCTTTCATTTTTAACAACGATATTCGAATTCCAGCGCCAGTCTGCAAACAAACACTAACGATAGATGCAAAGACATTATATGAGATATAGATGTCCAGGAGATAAGGCAATGTGCACGTTAAATCAACCATAAACTTTTTCATTAAGATGAAATTATTTCACTATTTTTTTTTTCTATTATAAACATCGATGTATCACAAGACGGTTGTAAAAAAAAAAAAAAAAAAAAAAAAAAAAAAAAAAAACTCAGTATTTCATTTAAAAATATACTTTTTGGATATATTTTCTTAGATAATTTAAAAAATTGCTTCGATTAATATCATCGTGTTTCACAAGATATATAGTCGTCGAAAAAGTTAGTTCAGCAAGAGGATATTTCGATGGGTTACAATGCCTATGTGTCTTTTCTATGTGTATATCTGAGTAAATAATTTGGTTTAGAAATAGTTTTCAAACTCTGTATTTTTTTATCTAGTTTCCCTACTTTTGTTCTTTTTATTCCCCTCTCCCCTCTTTTTAATTGTCTGGCTTTTACCAAAATCTCTGCCCTTGTCTTCACTTTCCCACTTGACTGATCTCGAGATTGGTTCCATTGAATTCTGGCGAGACAAGAAAAGAAGGATTTTAAGACGAGGTAAAAAAAGATCAAGAAGATCTTCTTGATATTTTTTTACCTCGCCCTAAATCCTTACATATATCTCACTTTTATTTCTCCGAACTCCAAAAATTTCATTTATTTGGAGAAAAGACTTATTTTCTACCCGTTCCTCAGGAAGATCTGGCGACTCGTGCTCTTTTGGTTTGATTTATTTGTATCATCATTTCCAGAGCTTCTGTCTTTCCTTTGGAATTACACATTTTTTAAAACTTGTCAGGGGTGTTTCTAGTGGGACATTTTCCATTGTTTTCGTAAAAAACCAACATTCTCAAATCGTTTATGATATTTTCTTTTTAATAACTACGGGTCTGAATCTATGGAAATTTTTTTTTTTAAACTTTCTTGCAGAACATAAAATTTAGCTACTTATACAGGACGCCTATCAATTTTTTTGAAGTAATACATACTAGAGGTGAGTTCGGGCTCCATTTTGGCAATCCGAGCCCGCCCGAGCCCGAAACACTTTTGAACTGAGCTCGCCCGAGCCCGAAAAATTTTATGTGATCAGAGCCCGAGCCCGCCCGAGCCCGATATTAAAAGTGGTACGCTATACAACGCATACACAATAGTAAAATTAAATACCGTTTTCATTTTCAAATTAATTTTCTTATTACCAATCCTGAATTTAAATAACTATAAATGTTATTTCAACAATTTATAATGTCTATGTCTTTCTATGCATGTATATATTTATATAATATATATTTATCGTGCAGCCCATTGTTTATAACGCGCCTATCGTGGGACAAAAAATTTATCCGAATGAGTGATATAATGAGGCCCAATATAACGAAGGAGGAAGGATTACTGTATAACACTATGACATAATATGCATCCCGTTGAAAAAAAAGTTCTATTTCGAAAAAGGAAAGTCAAAGCTACTAAGGTTTGCAAGATTATTTTGTGATTTATAACCTATCATTATTATTATGACATTACTAAAGGTGCTCTCAAAATGAATATATATATATATATATATATATATATATTTTTTTTTTTTTTTTTTTTTTTTTTTTACATTTTCCAGTTAGTGAAGAATAAAATAAACGGAACTTTTAGCTTGAAACCGAGCCCGCTCGGAGCCCGAAGACTTGCGTAAGATTTGAGCCCGATCGGGCTCGGCCCCGGGCTCGGGCTCGGGCTTTCGGGCTCGGGCTGAGCCCGTCTCATCTCTAATACATACCCACTAATACATAGGAAAGGACATCTAAAAGAGGATTATATAGCAACTTTGAAGAAAATCGTTAGATCCATTTGTGAAATACGAACTCACTGTTCCACTTCTAATTTCTAATTCTCCCTATCTCGCTAGAAGTTGAAAGATTCACCTGCATATTAGACCTGCCTTAATTTTCAAATTTCGTTGTTCTACTTTTTATCGTTTTTGATATACGACAGCCAGAAATTTTTTTCATATACACACTAACCAAATGACAAAAACCACTTTTTTGAACTCAGGAGACCTTAAAGTATACAAATCAGTTGAAAACTCGATATTGAAATTTTTGACACAATAAAATACTACCATTACCTACGGTAGTTTAGTAATGGAAGTAAAAAAGGCTAAAAAAGAACCAGTTTGTTAAATCTGATAATCATAACAAAACCATAGGATTACTTTTGTAACGCCTTGAAAAACTGTTTTTCTTTTTCTTTCTTTTTTTTCTTTTTTCTTTTTTTTTTTTTTTTTTTTCCAGTAACATAAATTTAAAATAATCGATTAAATTTATTTTTTAACTTCTATAACACATTAAAAAAAAAAAAAAAAAGATGGCAAAACATGTCTTAAAATTTTAACAAACAATCTTCAAAAATAAAAGTATTAAAAAGACCAGATCATAAAATCTGAAAATAAATTTAAAAAAAAAAAAAAAGGAAAAGGAAAAGGAAAAGAATGATAGAAAAAACTAATTTAACGAATTTTTTTTCTTCAATCCTCTTTTAAAATAAAAATGTGAATGAATAACGTGTTTTTGTCTTCAACAATGCTCTTTTACTTTTTGTGTAAGAAAATAACTTTATTTGCATTTTGTTAAATTAATTTTTTTTTCATATTTATGCATGCAAAAAAATTTGCGGATTGTTTAATTAAATATTAAGATTTCGAAATTCGCATATGGACAGAAATTAGATTTTGAAAGAAATATTTTTAGCTAAAAGCCGCAAGCAGTTAAGAATATGTTGTTTTTAAGAATGCTTTTGTAAAAATAGTATTATTAAAAACTTATTTTTTAAAGCTATCAGTACCTTTGAAAAAAAAATATTTCTTTCCTTTTAAGTTACTAAATATTTGTTTTTAAATATTTTATGTATTTGTTACTTAAAGCTAGTTTAAAATAATAATAATAACACTTGAGGTTGAGTTATATTTACACTGAGCTAAGACAAATAACACTTTTTAAAAAAATTTTTACATTTTTATTTCCTTCTATATTTTATAAAGGAAAGTACTGGATTTTTAAAGATTTTGACTTCCGGTTTTGTGTATATACAATTTTTGAGAAGTCCAGAGCACGATTTGATCAATTTTAGAAACTTTCTATCTGTCTGACTATATGTGCGTGACAAAAATTGTCTGACAGGTCTAGCTCAAAAATTAATACACACATTTTCCATTAAAATTTTGTACATGTCGGATCATCACTTTAAGCCCGGAAAGGAAGTACACCCCAAGGGATGTAAATTTTTATTGCGAGTATTTTTTGAAAGAACTCATAAATACATTTCACAAGGAAAATACAGGTCTACGAGGATTTTTTTTTCCTCGAAGCGATGATTTTTTTTTCTTTCTTTTTAATGTTTTTGGATGCTTATTAAGAAAAAATATGCAAAATTTCAATTGCATACAGTTTTAACAGAAAACGGGATTTTTTTGACACAGATGAGCTAAAATCTCCACTTTTTCAAATCTCATCTCGGTTATTTACCGGAAAATCTTGGCGATGTGAGTGAAGAACAGGCAGAGCAATTTCATCAAGACATCAAATAATAATAATAATAAAATTAAAATAAATGGAAAGAAGGTATCAGGTACATCAGCAGATTGTTTTTGGAAGCTGCTTAGAGCGAATCCTCAAGCAAAAAAAAATTGATAAATGGAGCTTCGATGTAAAGAAATAAAGACATAAAATATAATGTTTAAATAAGAGCCTAATTTAATGAATTTTATACATGAAAATTTCGATTTTGTTACAGCCTCTGTGTAAATTATTCAGATCTTTATCCTTATTTTGGGAAAAATCATACACGTGATAGGAGAAAGGACTAGCATTTCTGAATTCAGCGTATCAAAAAACATTAGAAACCCCCAAAGTAGTGCAAATAAATAAATAATAATAATAATAAAATCTGTCTTTGAAATAATTTAATTTAGTACGTCAGGACTAATTTAAATATTACAATTTTGTAACTATATATATATATATATATATATATATATATATATATATATATATATATATTTAAATAAATGTATAGAACCATTCACCAACTATTTAGAAGACATCACCTCTATCGAAAAGCCATAATCAAAACATGTTCAGAAGAAATAGACAACAAATATTAAAAGACACAAAGCATGTATATCCTAGAGGCCTCGACAACAAATATTCAGAATCCGTAATCTATAAGTTATCATCAACAAATATTCAAAAGCTATAATCAATACATATTCAGAAAGATATCGCGAACATGTAGTAAGAAACCGTCATGAGTATGTACTCCGAAGATATCGCCAACAAATATTCAGAGGCCATCATCGAATATATATTTAAGAGATATCGCCATCAAATATTCAGAAACCATCGTCAATGTATATTCGGAAGATATTGCCAACAAATACGCAAAAGCCATGATCAATATACCTGTAGAAGATATCACCAACAATATCCAGAAATCATCATCAATATATATCGTAAAGATATAGCCAACAAATATTCAGGAGCCATCCAATTTATGAATATGATGGTCTCGGATACCAAGATCGGCAACTGGTTTTTATATGCGATCGAGGAAAAATCTCTAGCTTTACAATCCAACTATGGGGAAAATGCCTGACCGCGAATCGAACCCGGGCCTTCACCTTAACGTGCCGATGCTCTTTCACTGAGCTGATAACCTTGGCTGATAACCAGCTTGGTATTTCTCACATAATAACCGTTGGCGAGGTCACCGTATCTGGAAACGCAGATGTAACGGTTATTATGTGAGAAATGTAGAACTTGAAAACAGTCATTGAGTAGTGATAAAAATAGAGTACGGATTCCTTATTCTGGCTATGGAGAAAATTTTCTCGAACATCCCTGAGGTTTTTGCACTTTTTTTTTTTTGCTTTTTTTGCGATAATCGCTTTCTTGGCAACTGGTTCTTGAGATTTTGAATGTTTTAAATGGTTTGTTCCTATTACCACCAAAACTCCAAAGAAAAGCCAAACAGAACAGCTTTCAGTCAATAACAAGGATTAGATTACTTGCTTTTCATTTCAGATAGTGTAGGTTGTGGTTTGTGTTTAATTTATCCCAATCTAAATATAAAACAGCGATAACAAAGGTGGAGTAAACTTGCTTGGAAAATCGATTTGGCGAATGAATTGGAGGAGTGGTGGGGATGTGATGTTCGGAAACAAAAAGGTAACACTAGTTCAGGGTCTACTCTAATATCTTGTCGGTGCTAACATCCATGGTGGCTGAGTTGAAGAGCACCGCACGTTAAGCGGAGGGTCCGGTTTTGATTCACGGCTCAGGCATTTTTCCCATAGGTGTATATATATATATAATAATAACAATAATAATAAATAAACCTTATACTCCAAACTACTTAAAATGAATTTTCATGGTTGATGAGTTTATTAATAAAATTTCGAAATAGTTTAAGATAGTTTAAGAAATTAAATGGTAAAATTGGATATTGGTAGGCATGTGGCAAATTGGAAGTGGAACACTACAAAATGGTGACAACGTAAAACCGCTGTCTGAAAGAAGTAGTCCTGTCGTACTAATGAAATAAAAATAATAAAAGTACTGAAATTTTATTTTTCCGACTGAGTGAAAATAATGCCTGGACCGGGAGTCGAACCCCGGATCTTTGACTTACAAGCTCAACAGTGAGCTACCTACATGATAGACCAGATGTTTTCTGCCTAAAGTTTGTCTGAGTGAGTAATGCTGATAGGTTGTCGGCCTGGATAGCTCAATTGCTAGAGCCTTGACCATGTATGTCAAAGATCCGGGGTTCGACACCCGGTCCAGGCATTATTTTCACTCAGTCGGGAAAATAAAATTTCAATAAATATTATTTTCTTCCAATCAGTTGATTGTGTGATTTTAATAAAAATTGTATTCCTTTCTCCCATTGTTTAATGGTGTTTTCCTTTACCTGCGGCTTATTTCTGTTGAGCTATCTATATGAGAGACCAGATGTTTTCTGCCTAAAGGTTGTCTGATTGAGTAATGCTGACCGGTTGTCGGCCTGGATAGCTCAGTTGGTAGAGCCTTGACCTTGTAAGTCAAATATCTGGGGTTCGACTCCCGGTCCAGCATTATTTTCACTCAGTCGGAAAATTAAAATTTCAATAAATATGATTTTCATCCAATCAGTTGATTGTGTGATTTTAATAATAAAAGTACTATTTCACAAACCCATTTAACTGAACCATCGATTTGTTACAATTCGAAAAATAATTAAATAATATCGATTACGGTTATTTTTTAAAAAAAGAAAGAAAGAAAAGGCATTCTCTCTCTCTCTCTCTCTCTCTCTCTTTTTTTTTTTTTTTAGTGCTATTTCAGTCGGTACAGTTGTCAAATTTTTATAGGTCACTCTTAATTAGTGCTAGAGGCCTATTTCAGTCGGTTTATTGAATGGGGATTTATTGAATGAAGTCCCCTCAAGGCACAACTTTGACATGAGTCCCCCCCAGGCCTAACTTTGACATGAGTCCCCCTCAAGGTACCCCTATTTCAGTCGGTACAGCGTTGTCGAATTTTTATAATACACTCTTAATTAGTGCTAGAGGCCTATTTCAGTCGGTTTATTGAATGGGGATTTATTGAATGAAGTCCCCCTAAGGCACAACTTTGACATGAGTCCCCCCCAGGCAAAACTTTGACATGAGTCCCCCCCAAGGTACAACTTTGACATGAGTCCCCCCAAGGCCCAACTTTGACATGAGTCCCCCCCCAGGCCCAACTTTGACATGAGTCCCCCCAAGGCCCAACTTTGACATGAGTCCCCCCCAAGGCTCACCTTTGACATGAGTCCCCCCCAAGGCACACCTCCCCCTCATTGGGAAAAAGAGAAAAAACGTTGTTTTGCGGCTATAAGACAGTTTGGACTTCCAACGTTATTTGTTACAATATCTGCAGCTGAAACAGATTGGTTTGATTTAATGAAAACTTTATCATGGAATTTAGATCGTCACGAATTAACTAAAGAAGAATTTGTCGATATTAACAAGTTTAGCAGTAGGCCTCTGGCACTAAATTAAAATCTGTCAATGTCAGATTTTCATGTTTTAAATAATGAAATAATGTCGTGTCTGTATAATTTTTTTTTTTTTTTTTTTTTTTTTTTTTTTTGATAGTGTTATCTATAGCAGAGGTAGGCAACTCACGATCCGCAACAAAATTTATGTAATTTATAACTTCATATCTTCTATTAACACAGCAAAAATTAATAAATCTCAGTTCATAATCTCCGGAGTGATAACACCGTGAACGATTATGGTAGCTGTCAAAAGAAAACACTAAGAAAAAGTAAAAAACAAACAAGTATTGCATTGATTATCGTAAGTAAAATATTATTCGATTGTTTTATTCATTACTAGCACTGCCCAGTTGTCGAAACTCGAACATTTTTTTTAAGTAAGCATTTAAATAATAAGTATTAGAAATTCAAAATTTCCGCATAAACAGCATTTTTACAATTTTAATCTAAAAGTAAATAAATAACTGTTAATTTACAGAAAGGTAGCGTATTAGTGCTCTGTGGGAATTTAATTTGTGAAATTATTGTTCCGTGAAGTGGAAAAGGTTGGCGACCTTTGTTATTTTGTATGTTATGCGCTTTTTGATATGGGAAGGGTGTGAATTTACGGAGGGGCAAATTCGAGAGCCTTCTTTATGCATTAAATTTAAACTGGGGAATGTATGAAGCTGCATTTATGAATTTCGAATAGTGGATTGGTTCTTCGCACTACAGATTATCTGTGATGGGATTTTGAGAAAATTCTCTCTGACCCATTTTAGGACCGGGAGGGGGGCACTTTTCCGGGCGTAATTCTGTTTCTAAATATCCGAGGATGATCTTTTTTCTTGTCATGTGTGTGTGTGCTATGTGTACCCACACGCACTATAATTTTGCGAATAGTCCCCTTTCTCACCTTTGCGGTCGGGGTAACAAAAAATACGTATCTAAATGTAACTTCTTTCTAACATATCTAAGAGAGACAATTTTTTTTGTGTATTGGTTGGTTGTATGTGCCTAACACCCTCTATAAATGGATCTTGAGAAAATTTCTCCCCTTTCCTCTTTTGCCGATCGGTAGTAAAAAAAAAAAAAAAGAAAGAAAGAAAGAAAAAAGAAAAAAGAAGAAAGAAAGATATGCAAGCATAAGATTTTTCCAAATTTCCTCTGTTTCATATGAAAGTAAATTCTAGTGTGTGGCATACTATATGTACCCAAAATGTGCTGCAAATCGATTTTGCGAGATGTCTTAATCCCTCCCCCCACTTTGGGGTTAGTGGTAAAAGCACTTTTCCAAATGAAACTTCCAAATGAATGTTCTAAATTATCTAATTATCTCAGGAAGGAGATTTTTCGGTACGTTGGTTGTTAAGTGTGCATAACACAAACTATAAAGAGTTCTTGCAAAAATAAATCTAAAAGCACGTTTTCAAAAATAACTCAGATATTTGCAAGCAAATGCAAACCATCCTGCAATTTGTTTTTTTATCAGCCAAATGTATATTTCCCACTAAAATGCCTTCTAATTTCCCGAATAGTAATCTTATATGAGATAAATTAAATTTCATCCGCAGCTTGCATGGTTTTTGAAGATTCGTTCATTAATTGAAATAATAAATTAAACATGCAAAATATATTGGCTCATTTACAGAAATTTATGCTAAAAAATTAATTCAGTATAGTGTATAGTAATTAATATCATTTAAAAAAAAAAAGAAAAATTGTGGAGTGACCCCACTCGACTTTCCGAACATTGAGTAATTAACAGTTTTGTAGATAAAGTAAAGAAAGAGGAGTTGTTAAACAAACAAAAGAGAAAAAACCATAATAGAGTGTTTGAGTATTTTTCTCCATATATTACACGATGCTTTATTTCACGCTACTGAAATTTGAGCCCCTAGATCTTAATAATAAGGAATTTTTCGTTGTGTCCCTGTAAAAAACCTGTAATTTCATCAAAATGCTTATAGTTAGTGCAACAGTGATTTATAATATTCATATAAATTTTCAGCTCAATTGAATAAAGCGTTTAGATGCTACCGCACTTTTAAAAATTTGGTCCCATAGGCCATAATGATAAAGAAGTTTTCTTGGTGTCTCTGTAAAAAATATGTAAGTGCTAGATTCACCAAAATCTATACAGTTAGTGAAACTGTGACCTATAACATGTGTACAAATTTTTTGCTCAGATTAATAAGGCGTTTTGACGCTATCACACTTTTAAAAATTTGGTCCCATAGGCCATAATGATAAAGAATTTTTCTTGGTGTCCCTGTAAAAAAGCTGTAAGTGCTAGATTCACCAAAATCTATACAGTTAGTGCAACTGTGACCTATAACATGTGTACAAATATTTTGCTCAGATTAATGAGGCGTTTAGACGCTATCACACTTTTAAAAATTTGGCCCCATAGGCCATAATGATAAAGAATTTTTCTTTGTATCCCTGTAAAAAACTACAAGTGCTAGATTCTCCAAAATCTATACAGATTGAGTATCTGTGACATATAATATGTGTATAAATTATTTGATCAATTGAATAAGGCGTTTAGATGCTATCGCACTTTTAAGATTTTTGTCCCATAGGCCATAATGATAAAGAATTTTTCTTTGTGTCCCTGTAAAAAAACCATAAGTGCTAGATTCACCAAAATCTATAGGATTCGTACTATGGTGACTTACAATATACGTACCAACTTTCAGCTTATTCGAACAAAGCGTTTAGACGCTAGCGTGTTCACTCACAGACATACACACATACATACACACATACATACACACATACAGTCGGTAACAAAAGTCTCCGAACACTAGCAAAAATTCCTATGTAAAAAAAAGTACATTTAATACAGTTTTGTTAAATAAATCCTTGTCGAATCCTGTTCTAAGTCAGTCTAAGGACATAATTCGACAAGGATCTATTTAACGAAACTGTATTAAGTGTACTTTTTTTACATAGGAATTTTTGCTCGTGTTCGGAGACTTTTGTTACCGATTGTACATACACACACACATACATACATCATCGTAAAAATAGTGAAAACGAACTCATTGGACCTCGAAACGTATAAAAACATCAAAATCTCAAATTCGGATTTTTGACATGATTACAATACTTTTCTCACTATAGTGTTCGGAAAGTAATAATTAGATAGTTGAATAATTTTCCAGAATTTATTCATCCATAATATAAACCAATAAGAGAAAATAATTTCTATTCTACGGTAAATTATTTTCGTTACTATACGAAATTTTAATACCTCATGAAAAAAATAATAATAATGAATTAAATACGTAGAATTCAACTTCGTCATTTCTCGATAAAACATACCATTTATCAAATTTGTACGCTTGACTTGTACTCCGCTTGTAAATTTCCTCTAGATAAGGACAGGTAGCACATGACAGGATTGCAATCCGCGGAATTGGACAAACATCCAATGACAGCGCGGGAATCGAACGCACTCTTCTACGCTCGAAGGCGATTAGCAGTGTGATAACATAACCAGTAGAAATGGGCGTTATTTCACGTAATAAAATAAATAATATTATTATTGCATTTTAACCTATTTTCACGGTATTGTATTATTAAAAATATTCTATTAAATGTATAATCCTATTTACTTCATCTCTGCACGCGAAACAGGCAAGAAGTTTCTGGCGATATGGCAAAAGAATACCGTCAGATAAATAGATTACTTACTTAACCGGAGTAAAAGATATTTTATTCGACGAAGCTAAAGAAATAATCTATTCAGTAATATTATTAGTCAGTAATTTCTCTCCATGTTCATTCAACAAGTTAAAAAAAATAACACCCCAATGTTTATATTAATTAAATAATATGCTCAAATAATACTTTCGATTTCCATAAAGCTGAGTTCTCTAATATATATATATACATATTTAATGTAATAGTCTAAACAACCAAACATTCTTTGTGAAATATGTTAGTTTAAATAATTTTAATATTCAAGTGAATTAACGTCAAGGATAGACAATATTATGCTAATATTAAATATCCATGATATTAACTTAGAAATTATTATTTGGTATTGATTAATTTTCGCGGGACAATAAAATCGTTTGGTAGTTAGTATATAGTTTATAGTTTATAGTTAGTTTTGGTTAGTTTATAGAAATTCGTTTGATTGACAGGAATGCTTGTGAGAGAGGAAAAATGAAAGGAGTTTATAGATTGGGGCGATTTTTAATTAATGTCGTACTAGATCTGCCTGGTAGAATGATTATGCTTATTTGAAACTGATGAGAGCAGCTGGGATTAAAATTACGTAACAGCGAGTGACGCACGTAAATGTGCTCGGGAATTTATTTTTTAATGTGTTTTTATGCGGCAGTAAATTTGATAAGTGGATCGTATTTGCATTTCAATTTCCATTTTCGTATTTTCTTTTTAGTAAGTTAATTTCTTTATCTGGTTTTTTTAGAGACGTTTTTATAATGAGTAAAATGTTTAAAACCAGTTATTTAACGTCGTATATGATAGTTCAAATCTGACAGGGAAAATCGCATCATGCGATTGTGTAATTGTTAACCCCTTCGGCCCTGAGTTTTGAATTTGGCTCTTAAAAAATCGATGAATGGTTAAATATGATACACTGTATGCAAGTATCTTAAATATGAAATATTATAACATTCTGCCAAATTACCAAACTAATTGAAAACTGTTCTAATAATAGGACACCAGGCTATAATTAAGCAAAAAGAGGTAATTTATTTTAAGTACATTTTACAATTATTTTGTATAAAATATTTTAGAAATAATTTCTTTATGCATTAAAACATAAGAATACTTCACATTTCTCACAAAATGAAATAGTTTTGTATGTACAACCTTCTAATTTGCGTTGCTGTTGTTTTGGACGACTTTTAACCATATGATCTAGCTCACCATGTCGTATATCTTTGCAACGCCCAACAGCTGCATTTAATTATTTTTTTGATGGTAGAAAACAAGGCTATAATATGATTGCTTTGGACCTGATATAAGTGCTTTGGAAATCACAGAGCTTCTTTAATATCAAACGTAAAATCCACTAAATCCATTTGATTTTTCAGAGAAATTCCTAAAGAAGTTGTATCTCTTTTGTACTCCAACAATGAGATTATAATAGCCATATTGAAGTGATAAAATATAATACGAAGTGTCTCTTTATAGCAGTTCGGTATAATGACATTAAAAAGTCGTGTTTGTCCACTCCTCCCTATACTTTTATTATAGAACTTCACAATTTCAGGTCTAGCTAAATCAGTAAATATGGCATCCCTTGCTCCATCTTTTAATTTGGTCTTGTGCATTATCTGACAAAAATGTAGATGTTAGAGTGACTACTCGATTGTCAAACCATTTTACGACAGTGATTTTACTATCTTCTGTTACACAAGTGTTACAACTTCCCCGTCCACCTCTTTTCATCTGTGCTTTTTAATGGACAGTTTCACATCCTATATTTTTTGCACAGTTCCACCTGCAAAAAATTATTTCTCTAATAAATCATGCAACA
This sequence comes from Salticus scenicus, assembly GCA_963930645.1. NCBI lineage: Eukaryota > Metazoa > Arthropoda > Arachnida > Araneae > Salticidae > Salticus > Salticus scenicus. The sequence continues at coordinate 94,550,876 of OZ005661.1, forward strand.
AAGGAATGAATATAAAATAATTACCAAAAAATAACTTATAACGAAGACCAAATGGAAAGAGATTAGCCAGATGTAAATCAATTGCTGAAATTGAACAAAATTCTGCTTGAGGTCTGTGTTAAAGATCCTTGGTACATTATAATTTTATATATGATACCTGATTCTCCACATAACATAAAAATTTTCACTCTATACGGATTAGACTTACCTTTAATATATCGTTTAATAGACAATTGTCTCGTAAATGGTATCATCGACTCATCTATACATAAGCATTTTTCTAATGGGAGTTCATTACAGCGTTCCTCAAATTTTCTAATTAATGGTCAGATTTTTCATATTTTGTATTTGCATCATGTGCAACGTTTACATCAACGATATGAAGATACTTTCTTAATTTTTCAAATCGGTTTCTCGTCATAGCTATTTTACCATGTTTTTATTAACTTCGATTCTTGTTTGTATGTTTATTTGTTTGTTTGTTTGTGTGTTTGTCAGGGACAAATCTTGCAATCGATTTTTATCTTACTTCCCGACTAGCTAGATATTTGAAATTTTCAGGACAGCTCACAACACGGTGACAATACATTTTTCTAATAATTTTAGTCAACTATTTCAGGTCCCGCTGCCTTCGGCAGCGCTTATATGATTCGACAGAAAATTTATTTAACTAACTTCCCGACTAGCTAGACATTTGAAACTTTCAGAATAGTTCAGAACACGGTTAAAATACATTTATTTAATACCTTTAGCCAACTGTTTCGGGTTCCTGCTGCCTTCGGCAGCGTTATCAGTACATAGCTTGCAATCGATTTTTCACTAACTTTCCGACTAGCTAGACATTTGAAACTTTCAGGCTAGCTCATAACACGGTGACAATACATTTTTTTAATACTTTAATCAACTGTTTCAGGTCCGCACTGCCTTCGGCAGCGTTTATATGATTCAACAGAAAATTTATTTGACTAACTTCCCGACTAGCTAGACATTTGAAACTTTCAGAATAGTTTAGAACACGGCGGAAATGCAATTTTTAAATATTTTTAACCAACTGCTTCGGTTTCCTGCTGCCTTATACAGCGTTACCAGTAGAAAGCTTGCAATCGATTATTCACTAACTTCCCGACTGGACAGATATTTGAAACTTTCAGGATAGCTCAGAACACGGTGACAATACTTTTTTTTAATACTTTTAGTCAACTGCTTCAGGTTCCTACTGCCTTCGGCAGCGTTTATATGATTCGACAGAAAATTTATTTAACTAACTTCCCAACTAGCTAGACATTTGAAACTTTCAGAATAGTTCAGAACACTGCGGAAATGCATTTTTAAAATATTTTTAACCAAGAGTTTCGGGTTCTTGCTGCCTTCGGTAGCGTTACGAGTACAAAGCTTGCAATCGATTTTTCACGAAATTCCCGACTAGCTAGTTATTTGAAACTTTCAGGATAGCTCAGAACACGGTGGCAATACATTTTTATTTAATACTTTTAGTCAACTATTTCAGGTCCCTATTGTATTCGGAAGCGTTTATATGATTCAACAGAAAATTTATTTAACTAACTTCCCCAGTAGCTAGACATTTGAAACTTTCAGAATAGTTCAGAATACGGTGAAAATGCATTTCAAAAATATTTTTACCAATTGCTTCGGGACCCTGCTGCCATTGGCAGCGTTACAGTACAAAGCTTGCAATCAACTTTTAACTAACTTCCCGACTAGACAGGTATTTGAAACTTTTATAATAGTTTAAAACACGATAGCAAGGAATTTTTTTAATACTTTTATCCAATTTCTCCAGGTTCTCGCTGCCTTCAGTAGCGTTTATATGATTTCAACAGAAATTTAAAAACATGGTGTATAAAAGTTATTTTTATCTTGTAATTATTTTCATCTAATTTGATAGTTGTTGAAGGTTTCCAGAACATCCTGAGTCGGGGAAATGGGAGTATTCCAGTGATAAGATGCAATGTATTTTTTTTTTTCTTCTGTTTACGTGTTTATGCAATTTCCTGAATTTGATATTGAATACATGTTTGTTTTATCAGCTATATTATTAAACGTGTCCTCACAATAATATTTTGAAAAACATGTGTATGGAGATTCTAAAGTCTGTTGCTGTTTATTTAGTTTATATACAAAGCTAACGTCAGGAGATTGGAAGGCCTTTCTAGGCCAACGAATAGGTGTTTTATTTCTAACAACTTTTGTAGTTGTTGAATCATCTTCCTTTTCACTATCAGGTGTCTCATTTGATATCAGATGAAGATAAGGTAACAAGTCAGGAGAATTTCAAGGCAACAATTCATGTTCAGACTCATCTAAGTTTATATCTTCTATATTAGAATCACCTAGATTTTTTAAACAGTGAATATCTTCCTTCAAGGACAACTTTTTACTTCGCATATTGCATGCAAAATAAAAAATAATAATAACTTTCAATGTGGGTAATTTACAATAAACAGACAAAAATATGCAGCTAATTATTCAATGAAAACCTTAAAATATCCAAATTATACATACAATTATACATAAAATTATACATACAAATTATACATACATATTTTTAGTGAAAATATTGTTTTATTGTAAAACAAAATATAAATTTTATATTAAAAGGCACCTGGTGTATTATTAATAGAAGTATAAAAGCACACTTTATTTGCTCTAAAGCCTGAGAATTAATAATCAATTGTTCTATTAATAGAACAAATTGAATAAATATTGTATAATTAATTCATTAATTAATCGAACAAATTTATTCTATTAATAGAAAATATTAGATTCCCATTTGCAATGTAGTTTCTAGTTATTGCTTTAGTTAAAAATATTGAATTGGGAAAAAAAAGTCTAATTTATATTATGGATATTTTTAAAGATGCAGGGAATTACATAGAAGAATATTTTTAAACTATGAAAGATGCATTTACCTTTTGTTTCAAATGGCTAGATGTTTCCATTATATTCTCGACTTAGGACGTTCTACCATCTATTGAGGAAAAATGGAGGCGTCCTTCTAATCTTGCTCGTATTATTAGTAACTAGGTTTTCAGTTTAAAATTCTTGAAAATAAGGAATATAGAGTAATGTGAAGAGGTGTTCTAATATTAGGACGCCAGGGTCGATGGGGGTTAAAAGTATTCTTCGACCACATTTCATGAAACCATGGAAGCATCTGCGCAAGTGCTAACTCAACGAGTCCAATGCTAAAATAGGGGTGACAGTCATCTGGCTCAGAGGAAATGAGCAATAACACAAAGCGCGGAATTACTGGATGTTTTCCAAATTTCAAAATGTCGGTCAAGGTGGCACCCCTCCAACATTTTGGACGCGTCCTCACTGCTAGTTTTAGGATATGTGGCTGCACTGTATGGTTGAGAAGGATATTTCTGTTGTCAATGTTTACATCAGTACCTTGTTAGAGACTCTGTTTTAAAAGCCTAGAATTTAATTACAGAACGCCGTTCATACCTTAAAACTAAAAATATTGAAAAATTGTTATTTTTCAATAGCAGTTACTTACTTATTAAATAACTTGGTTTTATTTTTCAGATACTAAATTTTCTAAATATTTAATTCTTTATTAAAAAAAAAAAATTATCATTAAAATATGTTTTTAATGCGCTAGTTAAGTTTCTTTTTCTAAACAATGCATTTAATATTATGATAAATTAATATCTTTCATTAAATCATATTCCTAAAATTGAATTATAATATAATTGTTATGAAAAAATTATTACAGCATAGATCCAGTTTTTTTTCCTTGTAATAAATTATTCGGCAGTTTGGGATTTGAAATGTTATAGTCTTTTTCAATAAAACATTTTTCTTTTAACAATTGGATAATATTTTTTGAATAATATGATTTATACATTAGTATTCTTTATTGCAGTACGACGCAAAAGTTTAGACAATGACGTTATTCATCTTTAAAATTTAGAATTATGACGTCAGAATTACAAAAACCAGTATATATATTTAAAATATGATTTAAAATGCTATAATCAAAAGACAGTCGTTTGATTTGCAATAATTTTAATTTTTTTTGATAAAAATGAAAATTTGCCTGTCGCAAAAGTTTAGACACGATTATGAATTTCTGTGAATATTTGCTGGCATATGCAAATTTAAAATCGATGATGTCACAGATTTTGAGTACTTAAGTTCTGTAAATGATAACGCTTCATAGTTGACATGCCGCGAGCTAAAAAAATCTGGAGTGACTCCACTCGACTTTCCGAACATTGAGTAACAGTTTTGTTAAATAAATCCTTGTCGAATCCCGTTCTTAGACTGAATAAGAACAGGATTCGACAAGGATTTATTTAGCAAAACTGTATTAAGCGTACTTTTTTTATATAGGAATTTTTGCTAGTGTTCGGCGACTTTTGTTACCGACTGTATGTGGGTATGTATGTGGGTATGTCTGTGAGTGAACACGCTAGCGTCTAAGCGCTTCGTTCGAATAAGCTGAAAGTTGGTGCTTATATTGTAAGTCACCATAGTACGAACCCTATTGATTTAGGTGAATCTAGCACTTATAGTTTTTTTACAGGGACACCAGGAAAATATCTTTATCATTATGGCCTATGGAGCCAAATTTTTAAAAGTGTGATAGCGTCTAAACGACTTATTAATCTGAGAAAAATAATTGTACACATGTTAAAGGTCACAGTTGCACCAACTGTATAGATTTTGGTGAATTTAGCACTTCAGTGTGTTTTACAGGGACACAAAGAAAAATTCTTCATCATTATGGCCTATGGGACCAAATTTTTAAAAGTGCGGTAGCATCTAAACACCTTATTCAATTGAACTGAAAATTTATATGAATATTATAAATCACTTTTGCACTAACTATAAGCCTTTTGGTGACTCTAGCATTTATAGGTTTTTACAGGGACACAACGAAAAATTCTTTATCATTATGATCTATGGGCTCAAAGTTCAGTAGCGTTAAAAAAAACATAGTGTAATATATGGAGAAAAATACTCAAACACTCTATTATGTTTCTATCTCTTTTTTTTTTTTTTTTTTTTTTTTTTTTTGTTTAACAACTCCTCTTTCTTTACTTTATCTACAAAGCTGTTAATTACTCAATGTTCGGAAAGTCGAGTGTAGTCACTCCAGATATTTTTAGCTCGCGCCATGTCGACTACGCAGCATTATCATTTGCAGAACTTAAGTACTCAAAATCTGTGACATCATCGATTTTAAATTTGCAAATGCCAGCAAATATTCACAGAAACTCATAATTGTGTCTAAACTTTTGCGACAAGCAAATTTTCATTTTTATCAAAAAAATTAAAATTATTGCAAATCAAACGATTGTCTTTTGATTATAGCATTTTAAAATATATTTTAAATATATATACAGGTTTTTGTAATTCTGAAGTCATAATTCTAAATTTTAAAGATGAATAACGTCATTGTCTAAACTTTTGCGTTGCACTGTATAGGAAACGGATGTGTGTTACTCAATATTATTTGCAATATTATGTTTTCGCAGGTACAGTCGGTAACAAAAGTGTCCGAACACTAGCAAAAAGTCCTATGTAAAAAAAGTACACTTCATACGGTTTTGTTAAATATATCCTTATCGAATCTTCCTCTTAGACTGACTAAGAACAGGATTCGACAAGGATTTATTTAACAAAACCGTATGAAGTGCACCCTTCTTACATAGGAATTTTTGCTAGTGTTCGGACACTTTTGTTATCGACTGTATGTAATCTTCCAGAGTGAACGTTTCATTGACTATATTTAATCTTTTACTATTATTATTTTATGGTATCAATTTTGATTTTTGAATAAATGAAAATAATATTACATTAAGTGAAGGTTATTATTCAAAAGTGTTGTTATTAAAAAACATAAATCCTGTGCAGTATGTACACTGTCATAAAAAAAAAAAAAAAAAAACAGTTATCTGCTGAAAAATTACGTTGTTTGAACTTATTTTCTCCAATCACAGAGAGTTTCTTGCAGCAGATAACTGTTATTTTTTTACAGTGCACGGCACGTATATATGTCGCATGACTTGAAAAGTCGCATTTCAGTTAAGTAGTAATAAGTTATAAAAATAATAGAACATTAGCATATGTTATGAAAGGTACACTGTAAAAAAATAACTATTACCAGCTACAAGAAACTCTCTGTGATTAAAGAAAATAATTATTTTCTCCAATCACAGAGAATTTCTTGCAGCTGGTAATACTTATTTTTTTACAGTGTATGAAGTCAGGTAATCTATTACTGAAAAGTAACTGTTTATCTCCTCTCTACATTGTAAAAAAATAACTGTTACCAGCTGCAAGAAACTCTATGTGATTGGAGAAAATAATTATTTTCTCCAATCACAGAGAGTTTGTTGCAGCTGGTAATAGTTATTTTTTTACAGTGTATGAAGTCAGGTAATCTATTACTGAAAAGTAACTGTTTATCTCCTCTTTACACTGTAAAAAAATAACTATTACCAGCAGCAAGAAGCTCTCTGTGATTGGAGAAAATAATTATTTTCTCCAACCACTGAGAGTTTCTTGCAGCTGGTAATAGTTATTTTTTTACAGAGTAATCATCACTGGGCCACGGAAGGCCCTTCAACTATATCAGAAGAAACTGCTAATATAAATAAATCTGTACCCTGTAAGTAAAGGACACTGTCCATTTTGTAAGAAGGGTTATCACCATGTCTTTGTAGTGTATTTTTTGCTTTATATAGAAGCATTATACATAATTCTCAGTTACTATAACGGCGTTAGGACACTATAGCATAGAAGTATGTCATTTTCTTTACCCATGACAAATGTCATTAATTAATTTCATTATAACATCATGCCTGAAAAAATTCCTTTTTGTGGCATGATGCCTTTTACCTCCGGGGTTCAGAGATAAATAAGTAAATAAACAGACAGACATGTAGTTAAAAAATTTGAATTAAAGGAATGTGATGTCATTTTTAATTACTTGGAAACGTTTGGATTATAAAACATATAAATATAATGATATAAAAGATGAAAGCATTTGTTTCAACTATCATGCAAACAGAGGTTTAGTAATTTGAAATGGCATTGAAAAAAATAAATAAATAAAATAAATAGAAAAACGCGTGTAAAAAATAAATAAATAAATAAATAAATAAATAAAAATAAAAATAAAAAATGCTTGGTGAGCACAGATCGATTATATTTTTAATAATAAAATTCCAAGTTTCCTCAAACTAACGATGAAAATGACGTCATAGCGAAGAGTAAAATTTTATTCATAGCTACATCGCGTATCTTTTAACTGAGAAAAACAATGGAAAAAGATAGTTTAACATGAAACTTGTGTAGCAATTAAAATAATCTGGTGTGTCACTCACACGACTTTCTCTTACCCTGAAATTTAATACTATAAATACAGGTTGCAGATTAATAGGTAAGATAACGAGTACTGTTTGTAAACCTATGTTAAACAATTCATATTAGGCTTCTGAAGAGTTTTATATGATAATTAGAGGAACCCTAATTATATGATAATTATAACCCTAATTATTAATAACCCTAATTATTAACCCTAATTATTATTATAACCCTAATGATTAACCCTAATTATATGATAATTAGGGTTGAGGGGGGCTACCGCCCCCCTCAACCCCCCGTTTCATTAATGCACCTACATTTATATACAATTTAATTCGGTTATTAAAAAATAATTTATTAAAATTATTATTTAAAAAAATTATCTTTTATGATAAGGCAGACGATTTCCATATTAAAGAAGTAGTATAACACCAAATATCCAAAAAAAGTCCATTTTATTCTCAATATTAAAAAAAAAAAAAAAAAAAAAAAAAAGTTAAAGGTAAAAAGTAAAAAAGTTTTCGTTAAAAGTAAAAAAAATCGATATCTTTGTTTTAAATTATCGCAGATCGATGGTTCAATCATTCGTTTTAAAGGTATTGGCGAGCTCTTTTGAAAGATACCCATCATGAAAATTTACCTCTACATTTCCCTCCCCCAGGGGGGGAGGCGAGGCTCCTACATACACAAAAAAATTTTCCCAGTTAACTGTCTCTATTACAAAAAAAATATATTTGTTTCATTTGGTTTAGTGCAGTCTATAGACGTTAAACTCTATTTTCCTGCAATTTCCGCCATATACGTAAAGTATTAGAATTCTCTTGATTGTCCCTGTACACGAACCATTTGCTTGATCTTAACGAAAAGCTTACTGTAGCATCCCTATATGATACACATTTAGAATACCAAGTTTGAACTTTCTGCCATAATTTGTTTTTGAGATATGCTGATAACAGACAGACACACAGACACACACACACAGACACACAGGCCATTTGCTAAAAACATGATTTTCGTATTCAGGGGACCTCAAAACTTGTAAATATAACAAAATCTCGCGTTCGAAAATTTGACCCAAAAACAATACTTTCTCTACCTTATGGGTAAGAGAAAGTAATTTAATAAAATTATCTTCCATTATAATGCAGTACGATTTCCATATAAGAGAAGCAGTATAACACTAAATATCCAAATAGAGTTCATTTTATTCTCGATATTACATTTAAAAAAAATCGATAACTTTATTTTAAATTATCTTAGTTCGATGATTCAACCATTCATTTTAAAGGTATTGGTGAGCTCTTTTGAAAGATACCCATCATGAAAATTTATTCCCCTCGAGAGGGGATTTACCCTCCAGGAGAGGTCAAGGTGTAACTGCGTACCAATTTGTATGAAATTATGTGCAGTAGTTCCTGAGATACAGTTGCCACAAAATTTTGTCACACACACACACACACAGACAGACAGACATTTTCTAAAAATAGTCAAATCGTGTTCTACAGCTTTCAAAACATGTAAATCTATCAAAAACCCGAGGTCGAAAATTTTTACGAATCCAGTACTTTCTTCTAATGAATATAGAAGAAAGTAAAAAAAAAAAAAAAAAAAAAATTCTAATTGGAAAGAACAATGTACTGAGATTAAAAAAAAAGGGGGGGGGAGAAAGAAAGAAAATTAAAGAGTTTATAAATTTTTCGAAAGGTTAAGAAATGTTTTTGTTTTATTTTCAATAGATAACCTAAATTAATTTTGTTTTAATAACTCTTTGTTAATAGTTTCAGCATCTCGTTTTCTGAAGTTGATTTAAATATTGAGATCAGGTTTTTGTTGTGGTGAATAAGAGATTAATTTTGCAAGCAACAAATATAAACAAAACTTTAAATGAAATTTTAATCCTTTAAAAATAGCTTTAAATCTTCAAATTCAGCTTAACTTCGATTAAAATTTAATCTTAAAACTTAATATAAAGTAAGTTAACTTTGTACAAACTCAGCGCCCCCTAGTGACCCGGTTGTCGAGAGACCCAAACAGAACATTCTGATTCCCGATTCCAGAGAGGGAAGTGACTGTGAATGCAATGCGTGGTCGACGTTTGCCGAATGGCCAGCAACCACCAAAACACATCATGTAGGATGTGGAACTCTTTTTTTTCTACTATTTAATCAAATCCATTTAACTTTCCCCTGTATATAGTTCCTTTTATTTGTTTGTGTGTTGAGTGTGTAACTTTTATATGTAAAAATAAATAGTGTTACACTAAATAAGCCTCATTTCTGAGTTCCGCTCCTATAACTTAACATATTTATTTTTGAAAATGAATTACAAAAATAATTTAATAATTGTATAATTTTCCTTATCTTATAATAAATTCTAAAACTATTTATTAAACTTAAGTATTCATTCTAACTAACAACAAAATTTTTTTTGACTAAAATAATAAAAAGAAATAACTGATAATTTTAGTTGTAGAGAATAAGTGAATTGTTTTGAAATAAAAGCTAAATATAATAACTAGTACCAAAACAGTCACCATAGTTTTAACCAAACTCTTTCATTGATTTGAGTATCAATCGTTAAAATCAAACAGTTATTACGTTTTTATTTAAGCAACCAATTTTGATGATTCATCATATCACTTGCTCACTTGCTCATTGGCAGTTTATAGAGTATCACATATCTTATAGAACTACTAATAAATAATCTGGAATACCGTTAGTACCCGCCTTTTTTTTGTTTTTTGTTTTTTTCACACCGTCTCTTTTTAGAGTATTAGCCTTCTTATTTCATCCTAAATACAACTGGAGAAAATTACTCTAAAAATTAAATGATGTGGAAAAAGGGGCGGATACTAACAACACTCCGGATAATTAATTAGAATGTTGGCAGCTATGGAACTATCTGTTGAAAATTACTTTTCTTTTAATCATATATTTTGATTAATTGAAACAAGTTTATTTGTTTAATTGAACAAACTTAATGCTAAAATGACAAAATATAATAAATAATCAACATTTTTTTTCAATATATATATATATATATATATATTTTTTTTTTTTTTTTTTAGTTTTACAAAAATTCTAAAAAATAATCTGGTGTGTCACTCACATGACATTCTCTTACCCTGATATTTAATATTATAAATACAAGTTGGAGACTAAGGAATAAGATAACAAGTACTATTATGTAAACCTGTATTAAAACAATTCGAATTAGGCTTCGGAACAGCTTAATTTGACAAATAATTCTATAGCCACCCTCACCCTTCCACTTCATTACTGTACCTATATTTATATAGAATTCAAATCTGTTATTAAATTCAAAAACCCATTTAAAATTATTCAGACAAATTTCTCACTCAACATTCATTGAAACTTATCAATGTTGAACAAACTTTTGTAGTAACAAGCGTATTAACTTCAAAATACAACATTTAGATCGCCTGAAATTATTAGTTTTTAATTTATTCTAACAATCACAGGCAAAGATCAAACGTTAAAAATTTGACTTCGGTATTGAGGAAGCCTCAAAGCGTGTAAATATACAAAAAACTAAACGATGAATATTTAGATTTAAAAAATACACTGTTTACCATATCACTATTAGGAATTAATTTGAATTCCTGAGCAGCTTTCCTAGACATTGTAAAAAATTATAGTAAAATACTTCCACTAACAATAAAAAATAATATTATGGCTTAAATGTTGGCAGCCCTGTATGTCTTCTGAAAGTTATGTACACGTCACATAGCGCACATAAATATACTCCTATATTATATTAATAACACACTGCACAACCTGAAGTACTACACTTCCATCAATTTTCAACTATTGTCGAACTATAATCTAGTTCTTTTATGTAGCCGTGTAAACGAACAATGAAGGATTTCTATACCATATTCTGCATGAAACATGTTTTTTCGCATACAAAGAATGATATATTTGTTTCATATGGTTTTGTGCAGTCTGTAGCTGTTGAACTCTACTTATCTGCAATTTCCCCCATAGACGTAATGCATTTAAATTCTCTTGGGTGTCCCTGTACACGAACCATTTCCTTGATCTCAACAAAAAGTTTAGTGTAGCATCCTTATATGATACGCATTTAGAATATCAAGTTTGGACTTTCTGCTATAATTTGTGTTTGAAATATGCTGATAACACTGCTTGGCATGAAAATTGCCTCTGACACCATTTCAGCATAATCTTATGTAAAATGACCTTCCTGAATCCGAATATGATGCCCATTTTGCCCTATCATCCGACTTTATTTAGGAATGGCTATAAATTAAATTTTTAGGAGGGGAGAATTATTTTAACAGTTAAATATCTTCCGAGGGGCTACAGAGTTGGAAAATTGTAAAACATGGACATTTGTGACAAAGGAATTATTATTATTATTATTATTATTATTATTATTTTTTTTTTTGGGGGGGGGGGGGGAAGGGGGAATTTGCCACTAAAATTATGCATTACATATATTATATTTTTTTAAATTTGTTATTAATGTTATTTTTTAAACTTTATATATTTTTGTTTCAGGTGTTAAATTAATTATTTTTAATTCTTCAAATAAAATTCATGGTCTTAAAATTATTGAACAGAAATTAAAAGAGGGGGTGGTGTTTCTAGAAAACAGTGGGTGGCTGAGCAAAATGGGAGTCATATTCGGATTCAGGAGATCATTTTACATAAGAATCAGCAAGACGTCCAATTTTTTTTTTTTCTTTTTTTTTTTTTTTTTTTGGCAGAGCAGTGTAAGAGACACACAGACCGACACACAAATAGACACATACACACAGAGAGAGAGAGAGAGAGACCAACCGCTAAAAACATGATTTTTGGATTCAGAAGATCTCAATTCCTGTAAATATAACAAAAACTCAATTCTGAAAATTTTACCCAAAAACAATACTTTCACTTCCTTATGGGTAAGAGAAAGTTAAAATTAGGCGTATATTCTGTAAAGCTGTATATTTCTATTTATACTTACCAAATGTGCAAGAATTTCGTTACAAGACGGAATTCTCAAACTACTAAATTTTATCAATATCACATTCAATCACGAAAAATTACTGTCGAGATATACTAAATATTTTCTCTATGTAAATAGTGGTAGCAAACATTTGTACCTGATCGTTACGTACCGTTTCATATAACTATTATTATATTTTTTAAATTTCCTGTTAATATATGAGCAATAACTAGAGGGTGGCGCACGTAAAAAGCGGCCCAGCATAATAAAACAAGATGTGGTCATCTTAAAAGGCGCTGTATATCAGAGTTGGAAGCGTTTTTTTTTTTTTTTTTTTTTTTTTTTTTTCAGGACACTGTTCAAACTATTAGATTTTTACTTTCCGAACACTATAGTGAGGAAAGTATTGTAATCATGTCAAAAATCCGAATTCGAGATTTTGATGTTTCTATACGTTTTGAGGTCCCCTGAGTCCGTTTTCACTATTTTTTCGATGATGTATGTATGTGTGTGTGTATGTGTGTATGTGTGTATGTGTGTATGTTTGTGAACACGCTAGCGTCTAAAGGCTTTGTTCGATTAACCTGAAAGTTGGTACGTATATTGTAAGTCACCATAGTACGAACCCTATAGATTTTGGTGAATCTAGCACTTATAGTTTTTTTACAGGGACACAAAGAAAAATTCTTTATCATTATGGCCTATGGGAGCAAAATCTTAAAAGTGCGATAGCATCTAAACGCCTTATTCAATTGAGCAAAAATTTTATACACATATTATAGATCACAAATACGCAATCTGTATAGATTTTGGAGAATCTAGCACTAATAGTTTTTTTACAGGGACACAAAGAAAAATTCTTTATCATTATGCCTATGGGGCCAAATTTTTAAAAATGTGTTAGCGTCTAAACGCCTTATTAATCCGAGCAAAAAATTTGTACACATGTTATAGATCACAGTTGAACTAACTGTATAGATTTTGGTGAATCTAGCAGTTACAGTTTTTTTACAGGGACACAAAGAAAAATTCTTTATCATTATGGCCTATGGGACTAAATTTTTAAAAGTACGATAGCATCTAAACGCCTTATTGAATTCAGCTGAAAATTTATATGAGTATTATAAATCACTGTTGAACTAACTATAAGCATTTTGGTGAATCTAGCATTTATAGGTTTTTACAGGGACACAACAAAAATTTCTTTATCATTATGATCTATGGGCTCAAAGTTCAGTAGCGTTAAATAAAACAACGTGTAATAGATGGAGAAAAAAACACTCTATTATGGTTTTCTCTCTTTTGTTTGTTTAGCAATTCCTCTTTCTTTATTTTATCTACAAAACTGTTAGTTACTCAATGTTCGGAAAGTCGAGTGGAGTCACTCCAGATTTTTTTTCTATAAAAATACTGGACAAAAATTGCCAGCATTTCAGACATGCAAAGAACATTTAAAAACTCATATTTTGCACTATCGATTTAGTTTAGAGTGCAATTAGAGGACCAACTACAAATTGAAAAAGAGCGCATATATTTTGTATCACCCAGTATCACAAAAAGCTACAAATGATTTGTAACTTTATTATATTGTTGCACATACAGCGTACAATATTTGTATGTTTTGGTATGGGAATTGCGCAATTATTTAAGGGGGTCCGGGACAATTTTTGTTTTTATTATTTATTGATGAATTGGTGTAATTATTTTTTCTGAAATTGAAGCTTTTTTGACGATGAAGTTGAGAAAGAAAGAATCTTAAAAAATTTTTAAATAAAATTTTAAATTTTAAAATAAATTTAAAAAAAAATTAAAATTTAAAATTTTTGATAAATTTAAAATTTGTTATATCTTATGAACTAATGGTTCAATTTACAAACTTTTTTCACCTTTATATACAGAAAGGATTTATCTTCAATTTGTCTTCAGGATTTTTGATTATAATAATAATTTTTTTTAAATATTAATTTTAATGTGAAGAAAGTACTTATTTCATGCATAACTTTTGGATTACCAAAAAAGTTTTGCTCCTAATTGAATATCCCGATGACAAATTGAAGATAAATATTTTCTGTATATAAGAGTGAAAAAAGTTTGTAAATTGAACCATTAGTTCATGAGATATAACAAATTTTTAATTTTTCAAAAATTATTAATTTTTAATTTAAAAAAAATTATTTAAATTTTTTTAAGATTCTTTCATAATCAACTTCATCGTCAAAAAAGTCCCGATTTCACAAAAAATAATTACAGTAGTTCATCAATAAATAATAAAAACAAAAATTTGGTGTCCCCTTAAGTGGATATTAATTTTTTCAAAAAATTTTTTTCTTGTACAATAAGTAGAACGGATTTCCATAAAATTTTACAAAATGTACAGAAAATTTGAAAAAAACATTAGAGAAACATTATTCTGAAACATAAAATTTCCATGCTTAATATTCGCTAAGATATGACCATTTATATTTCATATTAGGAAATATTGCTTTATTACGCATGCTCGAAAGATAGAAATTTTTTTATTGCAGAGGTCTAAAATTAGACATATTGAGAAACATTTGTTAAAAGCTCATTTGAATAGAGTAAAAGGTAAGCAAATTATCGCAAAAGAACGAGCTAGATTTTAGGCATTTCACAGAGTTGAAATTTCATAAGAGATTTTACCCCTGTCGTGTATTTAATTTGAAGATCTAATTAAAGAGCAAACGTTCAAACCATGTTTTCTCAAAAAAAAAAAAAAAAAAAAAAAAAAAAAAAAATGTTGAGTTAGTGATTTATTTTTAAACTTAACGTAAATAATTACAAGATTAAAATATATATATACCACGCTTTTAAATTTTTTGTTGAATTATATGAACTTGACACATTACCTGAAGAATTACAAATACATTCTTATCGTGTTCTGAGCTATTCTAAGACTTTCAAATGTCTAGCTAGTCGGAAAGTTAGTTAAAAATCGATTGCAAGATTTGTACTGGACAAACAAGAAAGAGAGTTGAATGCAATATAAAAAAACGTTGGTTTTAAAAATAAAATATTAATCCTTTTAGAACAACATATATTAGCATCATGAACTGCATTAGCATTTTATCAATGTGTAGAAATTTTTTTAAGTTATTATGACGTCAATTTTTGGGAGATGCCTAATTTAACTTTTTGTAACTTTTTAAAGTTCACGTGTAATTAAATGCATTTATATTTAAGTCGAAAGAAAATGAACTCGTACTTATTTTTTGGCAACAATTAAATCATAGCTAATATTTATAAGTGTCTAATTTTAAAGCTATTAGGAGGTTATTATTTTCATATTTTAATTAATTTAAAGAAAACGAATCAAAAAATCGAAAATCGAGCTTCGAGGTATTGCGTAGCCATTGTGTTCTGAGCTATTATAAAAGTTTCAGATGTGTAGATAGTGGGGAACCTAGTTAAAAATCGATTTCAAGATTTGCACTGGGCAAACAAACAAGAAAGCGAGTTAACAAAAACATGGTAAAATAGTATGTCTATACATCGTCCAAGATATGTCTACATATTTTCCTAGTGTCTAATAATGCATCTAAACAAATGATAATTAAGTTTCAAGTTTAGATATTTTTAATGTTTTAGTTTTTGTGTTGTCAAAAAATTTGTCCGAAGGAGAAAACACGGTTTGAATGTTTGCTCCTCATTTATTTTGACTATTAATTAAAAATATATATACGTAAACACCTTACTTTGGCACCATTATACTTGCAAGAAGCTTTTCCTAGGAGGATCCTCCTCTTTCTGAATTGCAATTTGTTGTAGTGGACCATGGCTATTTATAACATCATCTTGATGATGCTATGAATCAAGATGCATGAAGATGATGCTATGAATAGCCATGGTCCACTACAACAAATTACATTTGAGAAAGAGGAGGATCCTCCTAGGAAAAGCTTCTTGCAAGTATAATGGTGCCAAAGTAAGGTGTTTACTTATATATTTTTAATTAATAAACGCTTCAGTTTAAATTTAAATTAAGTTAAATTTAAATTTAAATTAAAATATTTTGACTATATTGCAAAAATTCTTTTTTGTGAAAAGCCCCTTATAGGCTAGTAACTGTAACATATTTTTATTTATTTAGTAAGATTTGTGAGTTCATAAGGCATTTTTTTTTTTTTTTTACAAAAAACAACTTTTGCAACGTGATTGAAATAATTGGATATTCAAATTAAATACGCGGCATGGGTACAATCCCTTATGAAATTTAGCTCGTTCTTTTACCGACAATTTGATTAATTTTTACTCTATTCAAATGATCTTTAGAAAAACGTTGCTCAATATATCTAGTTTTCAACCTATGCAATATAGCAATATATATATATATATATTAATCAGTAAAAGTGTATATATTTTTCTTGCACTAAAACAGTATTTACTAATATTGAAATATAAATGCTCATATGTCAGGGAATATTGCACGTGGGAATTTTATGTCTCAGAATAATATTTCTTTGATGTTTTTTCAAATTTTCTGTAAATTTTGTAAAGTTTTATGGAAGTCTGTTCTAGTTATATAAGCAAAAATGTTTAAAAAAAAAAAAAAATAAATTTTGAAAAAGAAAAAAAAAAAAAAAGGATATATATATATATATATCTGCCTAAATAATTGTGCAATTCCAGCACCAAAATGTACAATTATTGTACATAGTACGTGCAACAATGTGTTAAAGTTACAGGTCATTTGTAGCTTTTTGTGATGCAGGGTGATCCAAAGTATGTGCGCTCTTCTTTAATTTGTGGTTGGTCCCCTAGTTGCACTCTGAACTAAATTAATAAGTAGAAAATGTGAGTTTTTAAATGTTGTTTGCATGTCTGAAACCCCGGGCCATTTTGTCAAGTATTTGTTTAGAAAATCCAAAAGATGTAAAAATAAAAAAAAATCTAATAATTTGAACACCCACTCTACTACCATTATTTCTATATAGAAATTTTTACCTTATTTTCATAGCAACGGGTCGTGATAAAAGAGGATATAGATTATTGTACAGAAAAAGTGGCAGCAGAAAAGGCTAAAATTTTGCATCACTTGGAAAAAAGGGCGGAGACTTCGATCTCTGTGGATTTGCATTATACTTGCCCCGAGTTGTATTTAAAAGGGTCTCATTTGTGTGGGCCATCCTGTATTACACGTTTTTTTTTTTTTTTTTTTTTCGTTTAAAAAAATAAAACAATACACATTTTTCGAAAATTTTAGTAATAAACTGTCTGTTAGGGCCAATCATCTTTTAAAATACTTGTGTAGAAAAATAATTTGATTATGTTATAAGTAATATTTTGATTATGAACAATTACATGTACCTCTATATTACCTCTTTTATACCATAATTTGTACATATTCAAACTTCTTCATGGTTTAATATTTTATTTTGGGAGGAATGGGTTGAATGAATAAATTACCACATATCAACCAGTTTTCATAATCCAAGTTTCTTTTTCAGATATAAAAAAATCGAAACATTAAAATTAAAGAGTTTAATACAAATTTTTGAACGTAATTTAATTTTATTTTTTCAAATATATTTTCAGGCATTGATGACTGCAGTAAGAAATATTTTCACATTGTATATAGATTTTTTTTTTTCTTCTCAAAATGATAAAAAATAGGTTTAAATTCTCGTATACCCAGACATATGTCGGTTTGTTTCTGAAAAATACGGCAGCAGTGAAAGAAGTGCGAGAAGTATCACGTGAAGACATATAAGATGTGCGCGATTAGATGATGAAACTTTACAGGAACCTTCTGCATACGTGTAGTGAGCGCAGTGTTCATGTATCAGTGGACTTGATATTCGCTCCAAGTGCTGCTGTAGAAAGTCTGCCGCTTCTTGACCGCAATCACGTGTAACATGGATATATTTGCAAAGTACAAACTCATTGAAGGCGCTAAAATAAAAATTAAATAAGCTTAATCTAAAAACTTATTACACACACACATACATATATATATATAATATAGTACATGTATAAACTATAGACACATAAACACACACACATATATATATGATAGGGTGGTCACAGGGTACATTTTTTCCCTGATTCTTCCACCAGTATTGTTCTTTTGAAATTTTGAAATTTTAATAGTAAGATTTCATGATTAATTAAATGAAATATTATCATATAAATACACCCCGCGACAAAAAGATAGGAATAAAGGTTTTTTTCTTTGATTTTTCATAAAATAACGTTATCTAAATTGTGCTTATCATTTATTATTATTATAAAATAACACTATTCCTGAACTAATTTTTGTTTTAAAACTAATTTAGAAAAATTTTAAGACTAAAATTTTTCTAATTTAAGACTACACAGCGCGACAAAAAGATAGGAACAAAGAGTTTTTTCTTTGATTTTTCATAAAATAACTTTATCTAAATTGTGCTTATCATTTATTATTATTATAAAATAACACTATTCCTGGACTAATTTTTGTTTTAAGACTAATTTAGAAAAATTTTAAGACTAAAATTTTTCTAATTTAAGACTACACAGCGCGACAAAAAGATAGGAACAAAGGTTTTTTCCTTTTTTCTTTTTTTTTTTTTTTTTTTTTTTAATATGATTATTTTGAATATGAATATTTTGAATATGATTCAAATATTTAATATGTTTTTGATATGATAATATTTTGTTATGATAATAAATGATCAGCACAATTTAGATAATGTTATTTTATGAAAATTAAAAAAAAAATAAAATAAAAAAAATAAAATAAATAAACCTTTGTTTCTATCTTTTTGTCGCGGAGTGTAGTCTTAAATTAGAAAAATTTTAGTCTTAAACCTTTTCTAAATTAGTCTTAAAACAAAAATTAGTCCAGGATTAGTGTTCTTTTATATTAATAATAAATGATAAGAACAATTTAGATAACGTTATTTTATGAAAAATCAAAGAAAAAACCCTTTGTTCCTATCTTTTTGTAGCGGTGTGTATATTGGTGCAAGTATAAAAAAAAAAGGGCGGTTCTGTTACTACCCTAATATACAGGGTGATTATAATTAAAGTGACGATTTCAAAACGCTATAAGTTTAAAACTAACGGTCAAAATGACTTGATATTTTACCAGAATAATTGTGAGGCAATAGAATTTTGGCTGGTGAAGGGAAAAAGTATTTATAGAATGTGCGTATAGATGGCGCTGTCAATGTAGTTTCAAGAGAGATGCCTAAATAGATTCATTATACGCAGGAATGTTGTTAGCAATAGAATAAAATAGCAGAAAACAATAGACTTTAAAAGTTTACGACAACTTTTTTAGAAAAATACATGTTTACAGCAAACAGTGATAGTGACAAGATAATAAGAGGAGCTTCATGAACAAACATCTTACGAATGATTAAAAGTACATTTTGGAACTTTTTTTCCTTTGCCAAACAAAATTTCATTGCCTAACAATTGTTCTAATAAAATATCAAGTCATTCTCTGCGATAGTTTTAAAGTTATAGCGTTTTGAAAACATAACTTTAATTATAATTACCCTGTATATAAGGCCAGGCACAAGTCACACCCTAAATACCTAACATCTTGAAAAAACGTCAGAATTTCTAAAATCTGTAAAACATGTACTCAGTGAATTTGAAGATGCTTTAGTTTAACTAGAAAAGCTGGGTCTGGTGTCAGCGTAGGGGTTGTCTAGGAAATATTTAAAAATCTAAAATGCAACGTTGCCCATCACCACACCTTTTTGTGTTTAGGCTGGAAATAGAGTATCAAAGTAAATATGTAAAAAAATTAGAAAGATCACAGTCCAAAATTCTCTAAATATGGTTAAAAGTTAAAGATGTTATAAAAATAATATTTAATTAAGTTGTAAGTCATCTTTTCTTAGCTCAGTGAAAAGATATTTTCAAGAGAAATAACTTTTCTAAAAATAGTTTTGTTCTGTTTTGCTTTTTTAGGAAATTATGATGGAATATATATATATTTATGTCCTCTCAACCCTTCTTCACTGTATCTCTAAAACACGTTGGAATTTCTGAAAACTGTAAAAATGTGCTTAATAAATTTCAAGGAGACTTTTTTTTTTTTTTTTTTAATTAAAATGGAGCTGGAAGAAATAGAGGACTGGAGCAACTTTGACATTTAAAATGAGAAGGAGTTATTTGTTAATCCGTGCGAAAATTCTTTTTCAAATAAACATTTTAAAAAATATGTTTTGTCTTACTATTTTTTTAAACATTTGATTAAATGAAATGCAAATCCACATTCTTTTCTCTGAATTTTGGAATCATGTCGAATTTTCTAGAAACTACAGAAAACATATTTAATTAATTTGAGGGGTAACAAGCTTGTTTTTATAAAATTTGGGTGTGAGGATACAGGTTCTTTTTAAAGAGTCTAACATGAAAATTCGAATAGTAAGGATTTGTTAAATCTTTGAGAGTTCTTCCAAAACAATCATTTTAAAAATGTCCTGTCATACTTTTTAAGAAATTTATAAATTGTGATTTTTTTTTCCTAACTCTCATCTTCATAACATATCAAGGGAACGTCTCGATTTTTTATTTATTTATTTATTTATTTATTTTTAACTGTAAAAATAGATGCAAATATATATATATATATATATATATTTACAGATCTTTCAAGGAGCTAACAATCAATCTATCTTCCATATAACATTTCAATGTTTGCCTTCTTAGATTCCTCTATCACCTCACAGCCCCAAGTGTTTTTTAATCAACCGAGGTCACCATTAGTTTGATGGATTACAATATTTATAGTTTTAAGAAATTTAGCCGTATTTCTAAAAATTATGGCAGAGGGTAGGATTTTTTTGTAAATATTTAATAAAATATAATCTCCTCAAAGAAATTCTTAAAAATGCATATTTTGCGAAATTGTTTGTTTCATAAAACTTTTTTCAACGAGCTAACAAAAAACTTCACCTTGCTTGAAATGTCAAAGTTTTTTCTTCAGATGTCCCATATTTCCCACAATTCTAAATTTTTTAAACGAAACGAAGTACCCCCACTAATTTAATAAGCACCCTCTTAAAGTTTTCGGAATTTTCAAGGTGTTCTCGAGACACATCAGATAAGGGTGGAAGGAACTTTGAGGAAAAATATTAATCCTTCACAACTTTCTAAAAAAGCATACACGAACAAAACATTTTTTAACAAAATATTTGTTTTGATAAGACCTTTCCATTGAGTTAAAACAATATCCCTCTCCCTTTGAAACTCCCCTAGCTGCTATCCAGTGTACTCTATACACATATTTTTAACTAAATGAAACCCCTTCAATCAATTAAACACGCGTTTTACAGATTTCAGAAATTGCGACGAGTTGTTGAGATACATTGGGCAGAGTATGACTTTTGCTAGCCCTGTATATGTATACACATAATTTAAACAAAAAACTTATTCACACACAACAAAATTATTGTATGGTGTGTGAAGAAGTTTTTGGTGCAAATATTTATTGTACAGTCACCCAAAAAAAAAACGCCACCCCCCCACCTAATTTTGCCGTAAATTATCGTAGAAACATGCGACTGGTACCAATCAGTTTGTAATAATGTCTAGTTTATAATGTTATAGTTAGATTTTACTTAGGGGGCCGTCTACATATTAAAACTGACATCAACTTCATTTTTTTCAATGGTAACCCCCATTTTTTATAATTTATATGAATTCTTTGGATCAAATCATCACGGAAAATGGTATAGTTTATATATTTCGCTCAATTTTTCATAGAGTTATAAGCTGTCAAAGTTTGGGGGTGCTAATGTTAAATGAATGTGACAAACATTAAATCATATCTTCCGAAATAATAATGATATTTAAATTCTGTTTTTTTTTATTCGTTAGAATGAAGTAACCCAAACATATTCCATGCAAATTTTTGCTAAAAAAACATTTTTTGAATTATGAAAATTATTAATAAATTCATATTTGAAAAAATTATGAATTATGACCTATGTTAATTTTTGCACGAATAGAACGGGCATCATCAAAAACATGGGTTTCCAAATTTACAGCTCTTTCCTAACATTATTTTTTTAGTTACAGTGATATTTCACTTTTTATTCCTGTTAGGGGGCCGTCACTTGTTATAATCTTTATCCTCTATAAGTAAATGCTTGTATATAATTTGACGGAAAACTATTTTAATTTACCTTTATGTTATTTTTATTGTTTCCTAAGCAATATTTCGATGTTTATTATACAAATTGGCATATTTTTGTAAAGTTATCACAATGTAGGCGAGGGATTGTGAAAGAATTTCAAAAGAAAAGAAAGAAGCCCCGCCTCTGATTCGCTGAAACACTATTTAAAAAAAAAAAAAGACAAATTTGCATATTCCTATTTGACTCTATATGTGACGCTGGTATGCATAAATCACAATGGTATTTACTACATCGATTATTGAAGACAAAACTTAAATGATTTAATTACAAATATGCAAAATTATTTTGCTTTATATTATAAAGTTTTAGAAAATTTGTGAAAAGGCGTGGCTATTTACATTAAGCCTTGATATGGAAGCTATGTTGCTGTTTTTCGATGCTGCGAAATTTACAAAATATATTTGTGTTAATATACTATAAGATAGAAGAATAATTATATAATATCAACAAATCTTCTTTAATCAATATGTTTATATACATTACTGTATGGAAATGTTTATATATGAATATTGTATTTATTTTTAATGAGAGATATAAACACAAAATACTAAAAAAAAAGAAGAAAATGTGTTATAAATTTTTATAAATCAAGCAAAATATATATGCATACTTGCCAACCTAACCCGTAACATTGTTAATTCCCGCCCCTGTGTGTACGCAATTTAATTTTTAGAGTAATTAACTTCAGATACATTTACGATTAACTCATTGAGCGCCACGCGAATTCTTATGGAAATCCCATTCAGGCCACACGTGCTGCTTAGAAGCGTGTTATGTTTATCGAGTTTCAATAAACCCCATTAGGAATTAACGATATAATCCTATAAAAATCCTATAAAAAAAAAAAAAACATGAAGTAAATTTTAAATAAATTGTCAGTAATTACTTAAAACTATGTAAGTTCTGTAGTTTTATATCATATTTTACACTGCCGGCTGACTTAGCCTAAATGGAAAGATCAGTGTCAGCCACCGATGGCTGACACAGCTCTAAAAAGACTGATGTGAAAAAAATGTATGGAAAGGGGCGGGACCAGTAATCTTCCGGGATAGGTTGACAAGAATGTATATACATAGAGCAATGCCAGAAAATGTTCTTTATTTTTCATGAACCAGATGAATGGTATTTTTTTTTCTGAATAGTCTATGTATTAAATATAATGCTGCTTTAAATACCCTTTAAATGAAAAGTTTTATTACATAAAGTAATTTTCTGGCACTCTACAGCTCCCAAATGACACACAATACAAAACCCCGCCTTTTCCCAGTGTTTAAAGGGTATTAACGTTTAATATGCTTTATATTCGTTTTGATCTTTCCTTCTCCTCCTTATCTTCTTCTTTTTTCCTTAAAAAAAAAAAAAAAAAAAAAAAAAAAAAAAGAGTTATGTAACATTTTGACCTTTTCAAGTGAAGATTTAGATTAAGGGTAGTCAGCCTTTCTACACCCACCTTCCACTTCGGTATCTGTGTTAAAGTGTAGAATTTTAGAACATCCCATTAAGTAGTAGGATTTATTATTTTACATATTAATTTGTTACACATTATAAAATATAAAAGCAAAAGAATAACGTGGAGATTTATGTAAAAGTTTTTAATAATGTCATGAAAAAAAAAATAATAATAATTAATTAAAAAAAAAAAAAATAAAAAAAAAAAAAAAAAATCTGTTTTAATATTTTAAAATATCAATTAAAGAAAATGAAAGTACTGCAGTATCAGAACAAACTCCCATTGTCACTGTGAAACGGCCGTGGGAACCAGGTTGAGTGCCGCCGTTTCAGACAATTATACGGCAGCTTGAGTTAAAATAATTTTGAATTTTCAAACAAATTTAAAACCATTCATCTTTTTTTTTTTTTTTTTTTTTTTTCTTTTGATAGATATTTTAATATCTATTCAAGCTATTTAATTTTCTTCGTATGAAGTGAACTATCTGATGTTTAATCAATAGAAACCAATAAAAATCTTTTAATTCATAATCTAACTCAGAAAGTTCTGTGAATTAGTCATTTTTTTTATTTTATAATTAACATTTCTGAAATTTTTTTCCGGTGTGAAACTTAATAAATAATGTATACTGGGTGGTAGATCGTGATTTATATTTTCTAAATGCATAGACGGACCCCTAATACATTTTCACGTGTAACTCTATTTAAAATTGATTTAAGGTATATAAATAGGTATGTTTTTCGAACCGCCTTGATCTCAGAAATCTGAATATGAAGTCAAAAATTGTGGTTGCCACTGAAGAAAATGAAGTTAATGCCAGTTGTAATATGTAGACGACCCCTTAGGCAAAATTTAACTAAACCATTATAAACTAGACGTTATTACAAATCGATCGGTACCAGTCAAATGTTTCTACGATAATTTACGGCGAAATTAGGTGGGGGGGGTGGCGTTTTTTTGGGGGGTGACTGTACATCAGTTCTTTAATTTATAATTGTACAGTCGGGGCAAAAAAAAACGCAGCACTCGATGTAACTCCGTTACTTTTCAATGCACAAAAATGTAATAGGTATCATTCGACGGGGAATTGAGAGTACATTCAGAAAATGAACGGAAATTTTGAATTGGGGGTCGTCTACATATTAAAACGCGCACCAACTTTGATTTTTTCAATGGTAATGCCCCATTTTTATTTTATATTTGAATTCCTGGGATCGCGACAATGCGAAAAAGTATATTGGTTGTATATTTTGCTTATTTTTTCACAGAGTTATAAGCGTTCAAAGTTTGAAGGTGCTAATGTTAAATTCATATTTCAAACTTTTATTAATATCTTCACAAAAAATAACTTGATCGATATAATTCTTTTTTTACGAGATACAGTGAAGAAACCCAAACATAATCCATCATTAATTTTGATTCTGAAAAATATTTTTAATTCTGAAAATTATTAATAAATTCATATTCATAAAAATTATGAATAATGACCTATATTAATTTTTATATAAAATGAATCCTAATGCTGAAAAATATGGGTGTGCAAATTTGCAGCTCATTCCAGTTATTAGTTTTCGAGATATAAATAAATCTTTCTTTTGGAGTTGTTTAGGGGACCGTCTCTTAAAAAGTTTTGAATGAGATAACGAAGCAAATCTTAAAAAATAACGGAGAAAATTGAACAAAATACTTTTATTTTTTATTTAAGGGTCAAATTATATAACAACAATGTCAAATGCAAAGAAATGGAACAAAAATGTTGATTTTTAGACATTTGTGTTAGTATCAAGAATTCCTGTTTTCTAAAGCCCCGCCTTTTATCGTTCTTCAAAACAAAACAATACAGAAACGAAAAGTGAATGTGACTTTGAGTATTCGTGTTAAACCCCTTATTTTACATTGACAAAAATATACACAAGTGGTATTTACTTCATCGATTACTGGTGATAAATTTAGAATCCAATAAACGAACACTAGAAGAAAAAATTAACTAAATAGGCGGGGTTTACTGTTTGAAATACTCTCAAAATAAAATATTTCAAAACAAATTTTCTGTACCACAATTATATTACAGATGGATATACATTATAACTATATTCTTTCTAATTAATATATTTCTATCCATAGTATATTTTATTGCAAAAATATTAACACTGGGTCCAGTCCATGCTTAAGAAATAAGTAACACACAAATTACGAAAGAAACGCCCACTGGCATTGTTACAGATTTTCAAATGATGTGAATCTACGTCAGCAGTCGCGAAAGCGTTAATTAAGAAACTATATTTTCATAGAAATTATAAAACAAATCTTACAGTTCCAAAGAGTTCAACTGACCCAAAACTGGTAAGTGTTATTAAAATTGTTCAATATTTACTTTATGAAACCTTACAATAATTAATAAAAGATTTAGTTTATGCGTTGTTGTATATGTATATATATATATATATATATAGCTATATTATTTCAGTTTGTATATTATGTTACACGTACGAAAGAAAATTTAAGCTTTATTGGTGATCAGTATATCCATGATAGATACTTTTTAATTGAAAAATATTGCACTTTTATAAAAAGTATTGTCTGACCAATCGTAAGTGTAATGTATTTAAATATACCAAAAATTATCTAAAAAAGTACTAAAGTATATACATATCCAAAAAACTAAATTCATGATAATTAAGATACTGCAAAGGTGTTAATATTTTTATTTCTTTTTCTAACTCTTTTTTTCTTGAAATATTTCCGGTGTGAAACAGTATAATTTTGTCTAGTTCATGTAGGATCTTGATTTTATTTTTCTATATTTAGAGATAGCCCCCTAACACATTTTTGATCATAACTCTATGAATACTAAAGATAAAGTATACAAATAGTATGCTTTTCCGCACTGACAGACTCTCAGAAATTTGAATAGAAAGTCAAAATTGGGTGTTACTATTGAAAAAATCAAAGTTGGCGTCATTTTAATATGTAGATGACCCCTAATTCAAAATTCGACGACATTTTCAGAAAGTGCATTTCATTTCCTGTTGAATGGTGTCTATTAAGTTTTTCTGCGTCAATTAATAACGAAATACCATCAAGTGCTGCGTTTTTTTTTCCCCGACTGTACATTTATAAGTTAAAGAATACTTTTCATAGCAATAACTTTATGCAGGGTTATTAAAAATTACTTGCAATACATATACATATGTATAATCAGAATATAAATACATAACAACTAATTTCATTTGAAGATATCTCTAAAATGGTTCAAGTATCATTTATATATGAATTTCACTTGGTAAAAAGTGGTGTAACATCCTTATACAATGTTTAAAACCTTCATAATGCATATAGCACAGCATGATACATATATCAGTCTGTGCAAGCGTCCAAAAATGTTACTCTCATTTTATTATATTTTCGCCACTATTGTAAAATAACAATTTTTTGCATAATATTTTTACCATTAAATATTCAAGAAAAAATTTCTCTTTGACAATAGTGGTGGCGATGTAATAAAACGCAAGTAAAATTTTAGGAATGCTGTGAGGCCTCCATATATACCTTGCTTTTGCTGTACAGCTGGTAGCCCAGATGAGATTTTTTTTTTTTTTTTTTTTTTCAAAACGTATAAGTAACTTTTACGTGGTGGGTAAAGAGATTTTTAAACTTTGAAATCTTTTACTTAAAAATTCGCTGATAAATTTGTTAGTTTTAGAAACCATTTATTACTTCCAAAGCTGAAAAATCTTTTAAGAGAAAAAAGTATCATAATGAAAAAAATTCTGCATATTTAGAGAATTTCGCGAAGGTTCGTTAAGTTGACGAAACAGTGCTTTTACATTTACACTAACTTAATTAGAAGGTAGGAAAAGCCTTTACCTATAGAAATAAAATTTTCCTTAACAGTACTGTTAAGGTCAATAGAAAATTCGCAGATATTCTACATTTCTTATATTTTAGTTTAAAAAAAAATTGTCATGTTTACAACATATATGGGAATTTCTACTGTATACAGCCTCCTGTAATTTAAATATATGAACGGATTGCCACCAAATTTGATATGTGGATGAATCCTAATAATGCTTGTAATTATTGAGTTAAATATTTAAAAAAAATAAAAAAAATTGAAAAATTTCTACCAAGCGGCGTGGAAAATTTACAAATTTAATGGATTAATTACTCCACACAAAATATCCAAAATTAATCAATAAATGTTTCATTTGTTCATTAATTCCATATGAATTTTTTCTTTAATATAATTTCAGTTTCCTATGGATTGTGATGGCATGTCTCGTGACCATTATTTCGGATGATTCCCAGATCGCCGGCAATTGCCCATGGAGTAGTACTAGTGCGACGTAAATCACACTCAACTTCAACCTCAATTTGTATGCAAAGCTCCATCTCCTTGATATAAATAAACTAAAATATTTTATTTAAATATTCTCGGTCCAATCTTCTGAAACATGTAGAAACGATTTTGGTGCTAATCCCCATTTTTATGTTTCCCTAAAAAATTCTTTAATCGGTTCAATGCTTATTATGTGTTATATTTGTTTACAAAAAAGTAATTCATTCTACTCTCATAACTTTTCTATTACCTTTATTTATTAAATACATAGAACAAATATTTTGTATTAGATTCTACATTTGAAAATAAAAACAACAGTATTTAAGAAAAAGTAAGTAAGATTGAAATGCATTAAGAATTACCACTATTCAAATATAATAATTTGGTGTGTCACTCACACGACTTTCTCTTAAGCTGAAATTTAATACTATAAATACAGGTTGGAGATTAAGAGGTAAGATAACGATGTTATGTAAACCTATGTAAAACAATTCAAATTAGGCTTCAGGAGAGTTTTATATGATAATTAGTTTTGTATAAGGGGGGCTACCGCCCCGCTCAATCCCCCGTTTCATAAATGCACCTACATTTATATAGAATTTAATTCGGTTATTAAAAAATAATTCTGTTTTTAAAAAATAATTTATTAAAATTATTATTTAAAAAAAAATATCTTTTATGATAATGCAGACGATTTCCATATTAGAGAAGTAGTATAACACCAAATATCCAAAAAAAAGTCCGTTTTATTCTCAATATTAAAAAAAAAATCGATAACTTTGTTTTAAATTATCGCAGATCGATGGTTCAACCATTCGTTTTAAAGGTATTGGCGAGCTCTTTTGAAAGATACCCATCATGAAAATTTACTCCCCTCGAGGGGGGACTTCTCCCCCAGGGGGGGAGGCGAGGCTCCTACATACACAATTTTTTTTTCCCAGTTGACTATCTCTATTACAAAAAATATATATTATTTTCATTTGGTTCAGTGCAGTCTATAGACGTTAAACTCTACTTACCTGCAATTGCCCCCATTGACGTAATGTATTAGAATTCTCTTGATTGTCCCTGTACACGAACCATTTGCTCGATCTTAACGAAAAGCTTACTGTAGCATCCCTATATGATGCGCATGTAGAATACCAAGTTTGAACTTTCTGCCATAATTTGTTTTTGAGATATGCTGATAAAAGACAGACACACAGACATACACACAGACCATTTGCTAAAAACATGATTTTCGTATTCAGAGGACCTCATAACATGTAAATATAACAAAAACTCGCTTTCGAAAATTTGACCCAAAAACAATACTTTCTCTACCTTATGGGTAAGAGAAAGTAAAAATTTGACCCAAAAACGATACTTTCTCTACCTTATGGGTAAGAGAAAGTAAAAAGTACATTTATATGGGATTTTTTCTACAAAAATGAAGCTAATGTAATTTATGTTCTTAAAAAAAGTCATAATTGTTTATTTATTTTAATATATAAATGTAACTAATTTACCACTATGGTACAATTATGATGCTTGTAGTTCTTTCTTAGCGTGGCACTTATGGTAGGTATTTTATTATTATGGCTAATTTGGAAAAAGTATGTTGAATACCTAATAAGTACTATATTAATTATAGACACTAATTCCATATCAAAACTGGAATAGTTTTTACTTGCACTTACACATAAGGTAGAGAAAGTATTGTTTTAGGGTCAAATTTTTGAACGTGTGTTTTTGTTATATTTACACGTCTTGAGGTTCCCCGAGTCCGAAAACCATGTTTTTAGTGGTCGGTCTGTGTGTGTGTCTGTGTGTGTGCCTGTGTGTATGTGTGTCTGTCTGTCATCAGCATATCTCAAGAACAAATAATAGCAGAAAGTCCAAACTTGGTATTCTGAATGTGTATCATACAGGGATATTACAATAAGCTTTTCGTTGAGATGAAGCAAATGGTTCGTGTACAGGGACACCCAAGAGAATTCATATACATTACGTCTACGGGGGGAAATTGCAGGTAAGTAGAGCTTAACGTCTATAGACTGCACTAAACAAAATGAAATTAATATGTATATTTTATATGCATAAAAACACGTCTGATGCAGAGTATGGTAGGGATATCATTCACTGTGCGTTTACAATGCTACACAAAAGAATTAGATTATAGTGCGAGAATAGTTGTAAATTGGGGGAAGTGTATTTAAGGTTGTGCCATGTATTATTACTATAGAAATATGTTTAAGTGCACCATGTGGTTTTTACATAATATTTTAAAGATATACAGAGCTGCAAATATTTAAGCGATAACATTCTTT
Organism: Salticus scenicus; assembly: GCA_963930645.1. Lineage (NCBI taxonomy): Eukaryota > Metazoa > Arthropoda > Arachnida > Araneae > Salticidae > Salticus > Salticus scenicus. The sequence goes on from OZ005661.1 coordinate 94,581,449, forward strand.
ATTATTGTTAGTAGAAATGCTTTACTATAATATTTTACCATGTCCAGGAAAGCTGCTCAGCATTTGAAATGGTTTCCTCATAGAAATATGATAAGTAATGTATGTTTTTAAGCTAAATATTCATCGCTTGTTTTTTGCATATTTAGTCGTTTTGAGGCTTCCTGATCACCGATTAAGTTTTTTAGCGTTTCATCTTTGTCTGCATGACTGTATAACTTAAAATCGAATACTTCCAGGAGATCCAAAAGTTGTACTTTAAAATTAATATAAGTTTGCTGCTGGAAATGTTTGATCAAGACTAATAAGTTCCAAGGAATGTTGCGTGTGAAAACTGTCTAAATAATTTTAAGTGAACTTTTAATTTTAATAACAGATTTAAATTCTATATAAACGTAGGTACAGTAATGAAACGGGGTGATGAGGGGAGTGATAATCCCCCTCATACAGAAAAATTTATCATATAAAACTCTAACGAAGACTAATTGGAATCGTTTTAATATAGATTTACATAACAGTACTCGTTATCTTACCTTTTAATCTCAAACCTGTATTTATAGTATTAAATTTCAGTTTAAGAGAAAGTCGTGTGAGTGACACACCAGATTTATTTTAATGTAGCCAATATTTCAAAAACATTCAAGTTTTGAATATCATAAAGATTATTAAAATTTATAATAATTAACCTCTTTAAATATGATTAAATTAAAAGCAATTTTACATATCAGTGCCTTTTAATTTCATTCGATTCTTTATACATACATTAATTAAAAGTGAGACATTTCGTATGATCTTCAAATTAATTTTTTTTTTATAAATTAGTTAAATTTTTAACGTCGATAATTCCAGCTACTTTTTTAAAGTTATCCCATTGTTTATGTTTAATTTTATTAACACCTCATTAATATCTTCACACAAAAACTCTTTAGTTATTTAAGCCATTATCCTCATTCTGTACTTCACACTTTGACTGGAAATCCCCTAAACATTTTACTATTTATATCGCTTTTTAGTACCTAACTAGACAAACTGAACCAATGTAATTTTTCCACGTCAGTTTACAATGCTATCCTTAAGAAAAGTGTTTCCTAAACAAAACCCATCTTAATACTGCACATTGCTTAAATACGGGCTAGGATCCCTTATAAAGACCCCTCACGGAGGGCACTCTCCCTCAGGCGTAGGACACTAGTGAAGTAAATTGGCCACAATTCCCACAACTAACCGAATACTACACCATATTATTTATCAAAGTCAAAACTTTACTTTGCTCTATATTCAAAAGAAATAATCTGGTGAGTCCCTCACACGACTTTCTCTTAACCTGAAACTTAATACTATAAATATAGGTTGAAGATTAAAAGGCAAGATAACGAGTACTGTTATGTAAACCTGTGTTAAAATAATTCAAAATTGATTTCGGAAGAGTTTTATATGATAATTAGTTTTGTGTGTGTGTGTGTGGGGGGGGGGGGGTGGCTACCGCCCCCTGAACCCCTCGTTTAATTACTGCACTTACATTTATTTAGAATTTAAATCTGATATTAATATTAGATTTAAAATTAAAAGCTCACTTAAAATTATTCAGACAACTTTCACACACAACATCCCTTGAAATTTATCAATCTTCATCAAACTTTTCCAGCAACAAACTTATATCAACTTCAAAATACAATATTTTGATCTCCTAAAATTATTCGTTTTTAAGTTACTCTAAGAGACAGAGACACAGACAAAGATCAAACGTTAAAGAACTTGACTTCGGTTATGAGGAAGCCTCAAAACGTGTAAATATACAAAAAAAAACAAGCGATGAATATTTAGCTTTAAAACATACATTATTTACCATATCTCTATGAGGAATTCATTTCAATTCCCGAACGGCTTGCCTGGAGATGGTAAAATATTATAGTAAAGCACATTCATTGACAACAAAAAAGAATGTTATCGCTTAAATATTTGTAGCCCTGTATATCTTTCGAAGATTATGTACAGACCACATGGTGCACTTAAATAGAATCCTATAGTAATGACACACGGCACAACCTGAAATACACTTTCATCAATTTTCAGCTATAGTCGTACTATATTCTAGTTCTTTTTTGTAGCCCTGTAAATGAACAGTGAATGATTTCCCAACCATATTTTACATAAGACATGTTTTTACGCATACAGAAAATATATATTCATTTCATTTGTTTTACTGCAGTCTATAGTTGTAACCTCTTCTTAACAACAATTTCCCCCATAGACGTAATGTATTTGAATTCTCTTAGGTGTCTCTGTACACGAACCATTTGCTTCATCTCAACGAAAACCTTAGTGTTGCATTCCTATGTCATACGAATTTGAATACCAAGTTTGGACTTTCTGCTGCCATTTGTTCTTGAGGTATGGTGATAACAGACAGACACACACACACACACACATAGACGAACCGTTAAAATGTGATTTTTGGATACAAGGGTCCTCAAAACGTGTAAATATAACAAAAACTCGCTTTCGAAAATTCGACCCTAAAACAATACTTTCTCTACCTTACTGGTAAGAGAAAGTAACAGGTAATCGCGTCGTAAAATTTTTTGAAATCGGGTTTTAGATAGATTTACATGATTTCACCACTTTTAGAAAATCTCTCTCTCTCTCTCTCTCTCTCTCTCTCTCTCTCTCTTTGTGTGTGCGTGTGTTCTGGCGACTGTATCAAAAGACTACTGATGAGAACTTCATAGAATCTAATACGTAGTTGCACCTTGACATAAATTAGTGCCTTTTAACTTTTGGAGAAAATCGTCTTAAAGGTGGCATTACCATCGCATTTTTTTCTAAATTTTTAACATGGTGGTATAAGACAAAATTTCCTGTAAAAATGCACATTGAGAATTATTTTTCACTAATAGTTAATAAATCAAAATTAATTATTTATAATAGTAATAGTTAAGTAGGAAAAAATATGGTACATTTAAGAATAACGTTTCTTAATGTTGTCCCTCTCGGGTGCTTGTCATTTTTTCAACGTATATCTTTAAAACGATCGGTTGAACAACTGATCTGAGATAATTTAAGACAGAGTTATGGAATTTGTTTTTCATTTTTTACAAAAAAAAATAAAAAAAATAAGACTAAAATTCATGCGGTTTCATTTATTATTAATACGTTCCAAATACACGTACTCGTTGCATCACTTAAATTTCAATGGCATATGTTATTACACAACGGAAAGACAGAAAGACAGAAAAACAGACAGATAGACGAACTGAATTCATAAACACTCTTAAACGTTGTTGGAAAGTTCTAAAAACACAACTGGAAATGCAATTCTAGCAATTTCCAATGTAGTCCAATATTTTAGTGTAGTGCTTTAAATCTGAATACTAAATTTATTATATTCTATACAAAACATTAATTTAGCATTTTAGGTATTAATGTCACATGATTTTGTGCTGTTGAAAATTATTTATATGTGTTTTATAAAAATCTCTCCCGTAAAACGCAATGTATTGTCCTTTTATTGGTTATCTCTGTGCACAAACCAGTTGTACCTATTAATCATTAAAATAGAGAACATTCCATAGTGAACTTGAATAACATATGATGTTTTGAAGAAATTCTGAAAATATTTACGGACGCTGAATGCGGGCAGACGGACAGGTAGATAGACTAATTCAAATCATATTCACACTTAAACATTGTTAGAAAGTGCTAAAATGAATAATAGAAATAAAAATATAATTCCAGCAACTTCCATACATAGATTTAATATATCTGAATAATTCAGTGTTGCTCTGTAAATCCTGTTAATTACATCTATATTAATAAAATCAGACTTTTGTCTGTAAAATTGTCAGAATCAAAAAATGTTGCGATTTCAACACGTTGTACACACCATGAAAGCCGAAAATAACTTCAGAGAATTTTGTCTCTGTGTGTGTGTGTCATGGTTTGTCCGTATGTCTGTAACGTAATTTTTGTCCGGGCATCACTTGAGAACGGCTGAATGAAATTCAACGGCGCTTAGCAGAAACTTAGATCTTTACCAAACTTAAAATTATATCTATCAACATTTTCGAAATTCCTTCCTGTTCCCCCTCCCCCGGGGTGGGGCAAAAGTCAAAAACACGTTTGTAAGCATAACTCGGCTCCAAATTACTTCTCAGTAAAAGAATCACGGTGAAGAAACTGCACATGAGGAGACTAGACTTGAGTATAAATAAAACTTTATGTACGATTTTTGAATTCCTCATTTTTACAAAAGGAAGGCGGAAAATCTTTTTTCGGGGGAGAAATTTCAAAAATTCAGGATTTTTATGTAGAGCTCTACTAAAAATGGTACATAGGTATTAAAAACAGCCATGTGTCTTCTTTGGGATAATTCCAAAAACTCATTTTCGTTTTTTTTTTTTTTTGTTGTTATTTTCGATTTATTTTATTTTATTTATTTATTTATTTTGGGGAGGGAGGACGCATTACGAAGGAGCAATTTCGACCCCCCCCCTTTTTTTTTAGCGCTGAATTTGTCTTGAGAAATCTATGGGATCTGTAGGATTTCAAAAACTTCGTACTTACCAGTTGGGAAATGGATGTAAGAAGCGGATAAGTTGATGTCGAAGGCAGTGGGAACCCGGACTCCTCAATTTACGAGCGAGAAAAACCTCTACCGAACATAACGGGAGTTATTAATAATTACATGGGACTTTTACACCTCATTTAAATAGTGCCCAGCAAAACGGGCAAAGCCTGCTGGTTATATACAATAGAAATCATTCATTTGTGCATATGAATGTTTCAATGTCCTTAATACTTATGTGAAGTAAAATTATTAAAGTATAGTTTATCGAAATATACTATTTCTCATAAATGCTGTGGAATACTTTCGGGAGTCCCTACACACAAACCAGGGGTGGTATTTACTCTATTTTGAATAGGGAACAACCAATTATGAACTTGAATAGCATATTTCAATTTAATTAATATTTGTGCTAAGAAAAGATATTAAAATATATATCTTATAGAACGCAATGCTTTTGAATAATTCCGGATGTCCCTGTACACAAACCAGAGGTAGTAATTTTTTCCTTTCAATAGGGAATATCTGATAGTGAACTTAAATAACGTATTAAAATTTCAATTAGATATGTGGAAAGTAAAGATATTAAAATATGGTTTACAGAAATACCTCTCATAGAATGCAATGCTTTGGAATACTTTCAGGTGTCCCTGTACACAAACCAGTGATAGTATTTACTCATTTTCAATAGGTAACATCCGGTAGTAAACTTGAATAACATATATCGGTTTCACGAAATTCCATCAATATTTACGGGAGCTAGAGCACAAACGCGAAGATGAAGAACTTGAAGATGAGGATATATCGAATAGACTAAGCATCAAATAAAAACTTAACACCAAACTTTCGTCAAAATCGCGAATGCCATTTTGGAGTAAATCCAATTTTTGACATATGTTGCAACTGGCTGATAAAAGTTTAACAGCAAAAGCAAACTTTCCTGAAGTTGTCAATTATATTTAGCACCTAAAAAATCACTTAATCTGAAACTTTCATCAAAAATCTTTATATCAATTTCCAAGTAAACCCGATTTTTGCCATGTCCTTTAACTGGTCGACAAAGGGTTAGCAGAGAACGCAAATTTTCCTGAACATGACTGTGTGTCCAATCGATTCAGATTTGCAAAAAACAGTTAATCCCAATCTTTCATCAAAATCGGCATATCCATTTCGGAGGAAACCTAATTTCTGCCATATATTTCAACTGACCAATAAAGTGTTAACAACGAACGCGAATTTCCCTGAAGACGAGGATAAGTCCGATCCTTTTCTTACCCCAAAAATCCCCTTAACTCCAAACTGTCATCAAAATCCTTAGAGCCGTTTCGAGATTCCCGCGACAAATATATATGTATATATATATATATATATATGTAACAAGTCAGGTCTTTAAATTGTTTAATATGTAAGTGAAGAATGTGACAAAAATTCTTCATTCAATATATAAAATAGTTTTAATAAATAATAATTTCAATAAATTTTTTGTACCGAGTGATTTTGTATGGGAAAATATAGAAGAAAGTTTTGTGATAGTCACAACATACCAGTTTTTTCTTGACTGTATTACTATGTTATTTGAAATAATAAAAGTATTGTAAAACAAACAAAGGGTGTTTATTTAATTTTTAATAATTAATGATATTGGCAACAGGCTGGTATTGTTTTTGGTGATTATTCTGTTATATTCCAGCAATTTAAAAAGATGATTTTCTTTCAAATTCTTGATTAATTGGTTGCCATTTTGTAATATAACGATAGCTTGTAGAATGTTTAACATTAACATCTTAATCATACCTAGCTGTACAAATATAACTATGTTTAATATTTTTATGTGTATTATTAGACTATTCAAAGAAAATAATATATGTATATATATATAAAAAACCGCAAGTATCATGAACTATATTGGATGGTCTATGTAGGTTATTATTACATACCCAGTAATTAAAAAATTTTATTTTACTTACAAGGAAACATTCAAAAGGTGTCGACTAAAAAATATTTAAAAAAATATATGTGATTCTACTCTTCCTAAAACACCAGAAAGTGAAAAAATTATCGGCTGAAATGAATTACAGTGACCACAAAAAATTATCAAAATTAAGCATATTTGGTGATTTCACACTGTTAGGCGATTGATTTTGAGTACTTGGTGGAGAAGCAAAACACGGTTCTGTCCGTACACGGTAATCTCGGTGCTGGCAAACTTATCGCTTAACAGCACTAAATCACAAAAAATGCTTAATTTTGATAATATTTTGTGGTCGCTCTAATTCATTTCAGCCGATAATTTTTTCACTTTCTGGTGTTTTATGAAGAGTAGAATCACATATTTTTTTTTCAGTATTTTTTGAAGACGATACATTTTGAATGTTTCCTTGTTAGATTATTCTAGCGATGGTTTATGCAACGAAACGATGTATTATGTGATTTCACAAAATAAATAAATAAATAAATAAATAAAGTGATTTAAAACATAGTGATAATTGTTTTTGAAGGTTCTTATAACTATAGTAACTAGCAAAGCAGGCAAAGTTTATTAGTAATAATAATAATAATAATAATAATAATAATAATAATCTGGAGTGACTACACTCGGTTTTCTGAACATTAAGTAATTAGAGGTTGTATAGTAAATTAAGAAAATTCGTTATATATATAAATAAACAACAGAGAGAATTAAAATAGGAAGTTAAAGTATATTTTTCTCCACATAGTATGTAGTTTAATTTAATTCTATTGTATTTCAATTAATTTAAGCCCAAAGGTCATAATGATAAAGAATTTTCCACTGTGTCGTTTTAGAAATCTTTAAGTGCTAGGTTCATCAAAATCTAAACAGTTCGTGCGATGATGACCTATAACATGTATATAAGTTTTCAACTCAATCTGGAAAGCATTTAGATGCTATCGCATTTTAAATAATTTCAGCCATAATGTTTAAAAAATTTTGTTTCGTCTGTGTAAAAAATTATAATTGCTAAATTCACCAAAATTTATACAGTTTACAGTGACGATGACCAGTAACATGCGTATAAATTTTTAGTTTATTTGGATAAGACGTTTACACACTATCGCATATTAAATTTGATTTGAGCGAATAGACCATGATAAGGAATTCTTTGTTGCGTCCCTGTAAAAAATTATAAGTGCTAAATTCACAAAAATCTATACAGCTTGTGTGACAGTGACCTATAATATGCGTATAAATTTTCAGTTTATTTGAATAAGACGTTTAGACACTATCGCATATTATATAATTTGAGCCCATCGACCACGACGTTAAGTAATTCTTTGTTGTATCCTTGTAATTATAAGTGCTAAATTCACAAAAATCTGTACAGTTTGTGTGACGGTGACCTATAATATGAGGATAAATTTTCAGTTTGAATAAGGCGATGAGACACTATCGCATTTTAAATAATTTAAACCAATAGACCATAATGATAAAGAATTTTTCTTTGTGTCTTTGTAAAAAAACTGTAAGTGCTAGATTAACCAAAATCGATACAGTTTCTGGGACGGTGACTAACATGTGTAAAAATTTTCAGTTTGTTTGAATAAGGCGTTTAGACACTATCGCACTTTATATAATTTCAGCCCATAGACCATAACGATAAAGAATTTTTCTTTGTGTTCCCGTAAAAAAAGTATTAGTGCTAGATTCACGAAAACCAATAGGGTTCGCGCTACGGTGACCTACAACAACATATGTACCAACTTTCAACTCATTCAAATAAATCATGTAGATGCTAACGTGTTCATTCACACACATACATACACACACATACATACATATACAAAATATCGTAAAAATAGCAAAAGTGAACTCTAGGGACTTCAAAACGTATAAATACACTAAAATCTCAATGTCGATTTTTTGCCATGATTACAATACTTTCCTTACATAGTATGTTCGAAAAGAAACAAAACTAACTGGTATTTTTTATATGTATTTTTACATGCATAGAAAAGGCAGAATTATTTGACCCAATTCTATTTTTATATAAATTTTTAGATAGTCAGTGTCTGTTTTTAATACTATTATTTATATAGTCTCTCACATATCTCTATATATTTATATATCTCTAAAATATTTCATCGAATTACTTCAGAGAAATATGATTAAAAAAATAAATAAATAAAAACACTGTTTTGGCTCCTTAATCAAAGAAATAATATTAATTTATTATTGTTATTATTATTTAAGTAGATTTCATGCATTTATTAATAATTCACTATTTTTATACACGTTTTTTTCATCTTTTGCTGGAAATTATCTATAATAATAAAAGGAAAGGTTTGTCTGTCTGTCTGTCTGTCTGTCTGTCTGTCCGTCTATCTGTCTGTTCTTTTATACGTTCAGCCCCTACTGAACACAGAAGTACAAGAATTGACATACTGATGCACTGGAGCCTTTCCGAGTTCCTCCTCGAAACAGAATTTAAAAATTTTAATTAGTTGTGGAGATATTATTTAAAATGTCCACTCATGTCTAATCTAAAAGCGTTCTCAATGACTGAGAATTTACCACCATTGCATAAAAAAAGGATATTTTAACAGAGTTAAAATTAGAAAAAATGGAGAATAAATTAGAAATATTTGTCCGATCGTTACGATTTCGGTACCAAATGAAAGGGAAATTTTTTCTGAATTTAAGTGTGCAAGCGGCTTATCGGTGCAACAATCAGATTTTTTAAAATTAACTAAAGTATGAATTTTTTGTGGCAACATCATTTCAAATGCCAGATGTCTGCCATGAAAAAGGAAATGATAGTAACCGATCAAGATGTCACGTGTTTTACAGTGGCGATAAAAATTGCAATTTTCAAACTTTTTCAAATTTTCATTCACGTTACATTTGAACTAATATTCGACTTAGACAGCATATTATAAAGCTACTGTTCATTTTTCATGAAAAAATCCGGATAAACAAAAAAATTAGATTAAATTTTGTTTTATATTTTGCAGTATATTTTTAAATTGAGATATGCCGTTGAAATTTCGTAATACTTGGTTTTAACGCCCGATAATTCGATTCTGAATATTTTTGAAAGTGTAGAATTATTAGGAAGGGCTTGAGGGGGAGGGGGGGCGAAGGAAACAAAAGAAAAAGAGTTACAGCGTTTGAAATTGGTATTATTAGGTTCTAAGGAAAGATACACCGATTGCGAATATTTTCAACTATAAAATTATTAGAAGGGACGGAAAGGGGGGGGGGGGAACGGGCCAAAACGTAGAAAAGGAACGGTTGTTTCTGATAAAACAACGGAAAACACAGAACGCCTTTATTCTTTTATATTTTGCAGAGTTTCGAATTCTGATACTCCTTTCACATTTCATACTATTGATTTTTAACAGTATTTAGCCCGGAATTACGCAAGTTTCGGAGAAAACTACGTAAAAGTCAGACATAAGTCGTTTTATAATAGTGTTTATATCATTTTTGTATCTTAGCTTCTAATTAGCATAATTTCAAAAGTAATATATCATTTTGAAACTTATTTGAATTGAATTTCAAGAGTAGACGCCACAAATTTTTGTCACCTTCCATTAAGCGACTACCGTAAGTAATGGAATTCGAGATTTCACGTGATTTACACGTTTTAAGGTCTGATTTTTTTTTTTTTTTTTGTATCTCAACTACTAATTAAAATAATTTTATAAGTAATACATTATTTGAAAGCTTTGTTGATTTGGAATTGAACAGTAGATTACAGAATTTTCTACCGCCAGATGGCGCTGTAATATTTTAAAATTTCAATATTTCGAATTCTGAATATGATTAAATTATTTTTAATACATCATTCGAAAGATATTTTAAAGAGCTTTTATATTATCGAAAGTGGAATTCGAGATTTCACCAAATTTACACGTTTTAAGGTCTCCTGGTTAGGTTTTCTTTTGTATCTCAGCTACTAATCAAAATAATTTCATAAGTAATGCATCATTTTAAAGCTTTGTTGATTTGGAATTGAACAGTCGATTACAGAAATTTCTACAGCCAGATGGCGCTACAATATTTTAAAATTTTAATATTTTGAATTCTAAATATGATTAAATTATTTTTAATACATCATTCGAAAGTTATTTTAAAGTACTTTTATATTATCGAATAACCTACATTAAATTTATCCAATAGAGGGCGCTAATGGCAATTATTCGAGATTTCACCTGATTTATATGTTTTAAGATGTCCTCAAGGGGGCCAGAAACTTAGAAATTGAGTTAGACCGTTCAAAATTGGAATATATAGGTTTTGGGTGCCTACGAGTCGAATGAGGATATTTTCGAAAGTGTAAAATTAAGGAGGGACAAGAAGGGTGGTGAAGGAATACGCGCGCGCAGCGAGCGTATATATGAATTCGTCAGCACTGCGCGCACGGGTCTACGCTGACGAAGGCAGAGGGGACCGGGTGTGAGTTTTTACCCGATCAGAAATGATTTTTTTTTTTTTTTTTTTAAATTCCTTTTCTTAAGAATAGAAGTTTATGAGTAATAACATGGAATTTTGAGAATTCATAAGGGTGATGAAGGAATACGCGCGCAGAGCTCATATATATGTATTCGTGTGTGTGCATCGCGCACGGGTCTACGCTGCCGAAGGCAGTGGGGACCCGGTGCGACATTTTTCCCGATCAGAGTTTTTTTTTTCTTTTTCTGTTTCACATGATAAAAACTAATGCAATTTTTAGAATTCATTAATTATAATGATTCATTTAAAAATAGTGACAAGCGAAGCGGGCGTAGCCTGCTAGTATGTAATAATTTTAATAAATTTTATTTTTTTATATAAATCAGTTGAAATATACATTTTAAACTATAAATCAGCAATGAAATTTTGCAATATGCTATATTTTTATTTATTTATATTATGAAGAGTTAACCCATATTTTTCATTTTCTTTTAATAAAGTATATTAACCATATAACTCTAAGAATAAAACTTTAAATTTGACATTGAAAATGCATTTTTTTTTTTAATATATTAGAAATATTTAATATATTAGTATACATATAAATCTATAAAATGTATAAAATAAATAACTTTTATATTATATAACAATGCACATACATAAAAAAAAAAATCAAATTATTTACTACCAGCATGATTTTCGTAGTCCATCATCTACGTCTTTATTCTGATCTACATTTTCCGAAATTTCAATTAAACGCCGGTACATAGGAGCACACTTGTCTTCTGATAAGGAAACATTTTTATAACAAGGGGCGTGTTGCAAGTACGCTGTAAACATGAAAAAAATTAATGAAATATTTAAAAAATTCAAATCTTCAATTGATAATAACAAAATTTTGATATAAATAAACATTAAAACAAGACGCGTGTTACACGGAGCTTCTGTTCCTTTATTACAAGTGAAGATTCATCAAAACAGAAAGCCTTAACGCATTGTCATCATCGTTTTTTTAATCTTTGAACGGTAAATCCTATCATTTGTGATTTCTGTAAATCGTTACGTTAATTAACAGGAAGAAGAACAGCCCATCAGGGACAATTGCCAAGCTTTTGGTATAGGAATTTTAAGCCGCTGGGGGAAAAGCTGTTTGTTCTAATGAATGCCTAGAGGAGGATCGGAAAATTAGGAGCAAAATTTTAGCAATATTTACTAAGGAATAGGAAACAACATTATAATGATTTAAAACCCTTTTGAGGTTTTGCCTTAACGGCCCTCTTCACTTACCGTCGCCGGAAGCCCGAGATTCTATGGGGAAATTTTCTTTACAAATATCTTATTTACTAATACATATTTTAAAATTCTGTTTTCACATTCAGAAAATTCCCAACTGTCAAATTGACGGACCTTTTTTAAAAATGTAATTTTTTTTAAATTTTTAATATTTTATTTTGAAATTGCAAAATGAAAAAAATTCACATATTGAAAATTCGCATTTTGCAGCTTCAAAATAAAATATAAAAAATTTAAAAAATAATTTTTTAAAAAAGGTCCGTCAGTTTAACAGCTGGAAATTTTCAGAATGTGAAAACAGAATTTTAAAATATGTATTAGTTAAAAAGTTATTTGTAAAGAAAAATTTCCCATAGAATAACATGAGCTTCGGCTTCCTGCGGCGGTGAGTGAAGCGGGCCCTTAAACAAACAAAATTTTAAGTAGCCTAAATAAAGATAAGGATAATTCATTGGTAATTGTTATGTTATTCCTACACAAGATTGATATTTCAGCTATTTTTTTTTTTTTAACTAATATTTGCGAACAATAATTACTTACCTTTTAAGGAAAAAATAAATAAAATAAAATCAATAACAAAAAATATTTCCGTATAAAAATAGTGGTGATAAAAAGAAAGCGAAATGATATTTCTCTGAGTGATTAATATAAAATTTCCCATGGACTTAATTAATACTTTACCCAAGCATATGAATGGTTAAATAAATGAAGTAAATAATCTGATGTGTCACTCACACGACTTTCTCTTACCCTTAAATTTAATACTATAAATACAGGTTGGAGATTAAGAGGTCAGATAACGAGTACCGTTATGTAAACCTATGTTAAACAATTCAAATTAGGCTTCCGACGAGTTTTATATGATAACTAGTTCTGTTTGTGGGGGCTACCGCCCTCCTCAAACCCCCGTTTTATTAATGCACCTTCATTTATATAGAATTTAAATCTGTTATTAAAATTAAAAGTTCACTTAAAATTATTCAGACAATTTTCACACGCAACATTCCTTGAAACTTATCAAATTTGATGAAACTTTTCCAGCAACAAACTTATATTAACTTCAAAATACAACATTTGGATCTCCTAAAGTTATTTGTTTTTAAGTCACTCTAAGAAACCCAGACAAAGATCAAATGTTAAAAAATTGATTACGGTAATCAGGAAGCCTCAAAACGTGTAAATATACAAAAAACAAGCGATGAATATTTAGCTTAAAAACATACATTATTTACCATATCTCTATGAGGAATTCATTTCAATTCCCGAACAGCTTTCCTGGAAATGGTAAAATATTATTTGGAAAGAACTTCCACTAACAACAAAAAAGAATGTTGTTGCGTAAATATTTGCAGCCCTGTATAACTTTCGAAGATTATATACAGATCACATGGTGCACCTAAATATAATACTATAGTAATCATACATGGCCCAGCGTGATATACACTTCCATCAATTTGCAACTATTGTCGCACTTTTATCTAGTTCTTTTGTGTAGCCCTGTAAACGAACAGCGAATGATTTCCCTACATATTCTACACGAGACATGTTTTTATGCATATAAAAATAAATATACACCCCGCGACAAAAAGATAGGTACAAAGGGATTTTCTTTGATTTTTCATAAAATAACGTTATCTAAATTGTGCTTATCATTTATTATTATCATAAAATACAACTATTCCTACTCATTTTTTGTTTTAAGACTAATTTTGGAAAAGTTTTAAGGTTAAAATTTTTCTAATTTAAGACTACACTCCGAGTCAAAAAGATAGGAAAAAAGGTTTTTTTTAAATTTTTCATAAAATAACATTATCTAAATTGTGCTGATCATTTATTATCATAACAAAATATTATTATATCAAAAACATATTAAATATTTGAATCATATTCAAAATGCTCATATTCAAAATAATCATATTCAAAAATTACAAATAAAAACCCTTTTTTCCTATCTTTTTGTCGCGGTGTGTAGTCCTAAATTAGAAAAATTTTAGTCTTAAAAATTTTTCTAAATTAGTCTTAAAACAAAACTTAGTCCAGTAATAGTGTTATTTTATGATAATAATAAAAGATAAGCGCAATTTAGATAATGTTATTTTATGAAAAATCAACGAAAAAACCCTTTGTACCTATTTTTTTGTTGCGGGGTGTATATTCGTTTCATTTGGTTTAATACAGTCTATAGATGTTAAACTCTACTTACCTTCAATTTCCCCCATAGACGTAATGTATTTGAATTCTCTTGGGCGTCCCTGTACACAAACCATTTGCTTCATCTCAACAAAAAGCTTAGTGTAGCATCCCTATACCATACGCATTGAGAATACCAAGTTTGACTTTCTACTACTATTTGTTCTTGAGCTATGCTGATAACGCACACACAGACAGACACATAGACCATTAGCTAAAACCATGATTTTCGGATTCAGGGGACTTCAAAATGTGTAAATATAACAAAAACTCACGTTCGAAAATTTGAGCCTAAAACAATACTTTCTCTACCTTATGGGTAAGAGAAAGTAAAAAGGGCGGCATTTTAAGCACTCTTTTACGCCGTAAAAGAGTTATGTCTGGCACTGAACGAAATTGATTAGAAAATTAAAACTATGTGAAAATATATTGTGATACATTAAGTTCGTAATTTATAAATTCTGACAAATTACTACTTAATATTTCTTGTAAAATTAAATTATTTAAATAATTCACATAATATTGAACTACCGGAAAAACAAAACTTTGTTTTTAATATTGTATTGCCAAATGATTTTTAATTATAATTAAGGTGCTTATTAATTCATATTTACTGTTAGCAATAAACGACACGTGAATTTTTTAGTAAACTAACATACGGAGCGCAAAAATCTGTTATTCATAAAGTACGGAGTGAGCGACGCTTAAGAATTTCTGATTTATAGCTTCAAAATTTATTAAGTTCTAAACAATTAAATTGTTATTAATTTCGTCAATGTACTATTTAGTACTTATTTTGTTAATTTTTAACGACGCTGTGAACAATAATCATTTAGTACTTCATTTGAGAGCTTTATCACGCTTATGAGAAGAAACTGAAAATAAATTGGAACTTAATTAATTGTAAAAGTAAAACTGCATATCTATACAGAATCAGTCTATCTACCCATCTTTCAGTTCGTGTGTGTATATATTTATACATTCATCTCTAAAAATATTTTTACATGTATAAATTCACGGATTACTCAGAACTGTGAAATATAATTTTCTGAATTTTTCCGGAATGATACGTAATATTATGAAGCATAAAAAAATAAAAAAATAAATAAATAAAAAATAAGAGCACAGCATATGATATATAATTGTAGTCAGATGCACGAAATTACCCCTCGAACTTTATAAAACATCACCGTTTCTGTAGTGGATGTATGACTGTATGGGAAGGAAAAATGATCGATGAGGTTTTAGAGCCTTATATGCACCTCTGAAAAATATTATATGCAGAGGTGCTGAATTTTTATTTATGGGCGATGATGTTCGTGAAAATCCCTCAAATTTCGTTTACGAAATCTTTGAAAGTGAAGACATTGATCAAATATCATAGCCAGCAAAGTCTTCTGATTTTAACACTATAGAGAACTTGTGGGACTACCTTGGAAGAGCAATTTCATGTAGACATCCTTTTTATATAGATATGTAAATGCTCTAAAGAACGGCATTGCTTGAAGAGTGCGGCTTAATTCCCTAAACTATAGTTAACAACGTATTTCCAGAATGAAAATACGTTGTGTTTTGTGAGTAGAGATCCGGAGAGATCACTCGTACAGTTTCATGTTTTTTCTGAGTTATTTTTTTCGTTCTGAACTTTCTTTGTCACCTTTTTTTTTTTTTTTTTTACCATTTTTATCATAGCCTTCTAAACTAGATGCCTGTCGCGTGGCTCGGAAACTTAGCAACAGCTGAAACGGTAGACAGCGCCACCTGGTACAATTTGCACGACTTTTTTATTCAACAGCCACCAAAAGTTTTTAAAAGTGATATATGATATACATAAAAGACGAGTATAATCGAAGAAACGTCTGTTATATACAGTCGGTAACAAAAGTGTCTGAACACTAGCAAAAATTCCTATGTACAAAAAGTACACTTAATACGGTTTTGTTAAATAAATCCTTGTCGAATCCCGTTCTTAGATTAACTAAGAACAGGATTCGACAAGGATTTAATTAACAAAACCGTATTAAGTGTACTATTTTTATATAGGAATTTTTGCTAGTGTTCGGACACTTTTGTTACCGACTGTATGTCATATATCGCTTCTTAAAATTGTTGGTGACAGTTGAATGAAAAACTTGCTTAATCTGTACCAGGTGGCGCTGTCTACCGCTTCAACTTTTGCCAATTTCCGAGACACACGACAAGCATCTAGTTTAGGAGGCTATGGTTTCATGCTACAATTATATATTCAGTTCTGTTAAATTTTTTTTCAATGCTTTGTATCATTCAAGAAAAATTCAGAAAATCATAGTTTATAGTTTTTGAGAAATCTGTAAGTTTATGCATGTAAAGATAATTTTGGACTTAAGTGTATTTTGTATATATATGGTGTCTTGCTGGATACTATAGATGGGATAAACAGTTACTATTCGGTAATAGGGAAAGTTCATTTACCACTGCATTCAGAAATAGGTTCTAATAACCTATTAAAAATAAATTATTATTGCCTAGTTTATAGGTTGCTGATGAATGTTCCAATCATTTCAGGATAGACAATGTATATATATACGTGTCGTACATAATGGATATATTTTATACATTTGATGCTCAATGCATTCTAACAGTAATCTCCATTTTACCTAAAAGTAAAATTTTTGCGATTTCGAAAGACAAAAATTGTTGTTATGAAATAGTAGTAATCAAAGTATTAAAAAATCGTACACGGAAAGATCGTTCTGAGAAAGTCACCACAAGATTGTATTACGCACAAAATTCTTCCCTTTGAACGAAAAACAGAATATTTCAAATTAACACAGGTAACAAATAATGCCCAATAAAAAAACACATCATTCACGATTTTTAAAATATCGGCTATTAAGAAAGATATTACAACCCAAACTGCCGAATAGTTGTCTCTGTTGATTTTCGGAAGAACTTGAATATTCCAAATGCACAAGAGTAAATATTTTTACTGTCATATTTGGCAAATGCAAGGAGAGATGACGGCTTTTAAAATGTTTTCTCAAATTAGAAACAGTTGTTTTAATATTTAAATTTTGTCTATAAAAATAACATAATGCGATTTTTATTCTGAAATTTTATAGTAACATACGATCATAAATAACTTAACCCATTATCTTGAGCCATTTACTCATATGAAATCATCAAAAATAGCCACAGATTAAAAAAAGATTAAAACAGTAATTATAAATTGAAAAACTATATATGCAATGCTGTTATTACACTAGTGTCTGGAATTACTCTTAAAAAAAAAAAAAATCCAGGCAAATAGCATAAAATTCAGAAAGTTATCATCGATGGAGTTGGTTGAATTACAAGTACTCTCAAAAAGAAGAAAAACAATAAAAGCTTTTATATTTGCTGTTATTTTGAATTCACTTACATTACACGCTTGTTAATTAATTTAAAATAAAACTTATGGGTAAAACTTTCATTATTAATTTTATTAATATTGTAAAATAATTCTCGGTTCAGTGGTATTTTAAATCTAAGAAAAAGGAACATAAATCGAACGCTTGCCGGATTCTTTTAAGCAAGAGAATGAAAAAAGGGCAACGATGCATTATTCTTTTTGAAGTTTAATGATTATAATAAAGTAAAGGATCTATTTACACTTTAATACACTATGTACAAAAAAGAAATACTTAGTGGAACATAGTTCCGAATCTAAAAAACTCTCATAGTGAGAGATCGAAAAATTCCATCTTCGAACGCAGTCGAAGAATCCAAATCTAAAACTAAACTTACTGGCTGTTGCCAAAATCTAAAACAAAAACATTTAAGTTCTTCTGTTTTCTTTCAGTGGCGACGCAGCGCCGTCTAAAGGGGATTGATTTTACTACACAACTCCCCGCCGTGAACTCTTACAGAGTTCACAAATCAAAAATCTCGTTAAATCAAAAATAAATATCAAATTTGAACAACTTCTGATAATCATAAATTGTACAAATTTCTAAATATTCTATTAATACTAAATCACATAATCATTTTTTTTTTTTTTCAAAATATCAACAGTTATCTAATATTAAATACAAATGTAAACAATATTTACTAAAGTACTATAACTAAATCAATAAAAGATCAAATCAAAATATTAAATTGAAATATCAACATTAAACATATGCAAACACATTATTATTTAAGCAATTAACTCTTAATTATCAAATATAAACAAAGTTATCAAATATAAGCAAATTTAAATATAAAGATAATAACACATGCAAAATTTTAATACTTTCAATTATCAAATAAAATTCACTAAATTATTCAAAAAAGGATATCAAATATTCTGAAAATTAAAGAAAAAGTGTTCATTAAAATGAAGGTTTTTAAAGTTCAAATTTTTCTCAAAAGTTTGTTCTTTTATCAGTTCGTAGCATTAAAGTTTTTAGTTAAGTCAATTCCAGAGGGCATAAATGCTGAGCAGTTCGTTTTAAAACACCATTGCCAGTCTTAACCTCATAAGATCGGATGTTGTGATCTCTGCCGACGATTGTTTTCTGGATTATACCAAGTTTCCACAGAAGTTTGTTTTTTGAATCATCACCAATTAACACTACATCTCCTACTTTCAGTTCAGGTTGTGCAGTAGGATTCTTTAAAGTATGCACCGTCTTCAAATCCATTAGGTATTGGCTTTTCCATATGACTCTTTTATTCGCAAAAAATTTTAAAAGTGAATCATCAGAAAGAATTTGATACAAATTTTCTAGCTCTTGTTTCGAACGTTTGAACGTTTTGGCGTTATCCGAATATATAACTTTACAGTTTCCTCTTCTCGCTAAGAAACGTCTGAAGGCCAACAAAAAAGAATCAGTTGACATGTCGTGTACAAGTTCTAAGTGTAACGCTCTGGTTACTGCACAAGTGAACAACACTATATAAGATTTTTCAATTTCTTTAGCATTTTTAATGTAGAGAGGCCCAGCAAAGTCAATGCCACATATGGAGAAAGGGGGCGACTCTGTTATTCTGTCACGAGGTAGTGGAGCAGTGATCTGATCTGTTGGTCTGGAAAGGTATTTTTTACATATAATACACTTATTCAGGACACTTTTAACTAACTGGCGACCTTTGGGAATCCAATATTTAGACCGTATTTTTGACAATGTTCCAGATACTCCTCCATGCATTATTTTTTCATGTTCATTTTTTATAATCAAGGTAGTCAACCACGACTGTTTGGGGAGAATGATGGGATGTTTTTCTTCTAGCTGTAAATCACTAAACTCTAATCTCCCGCCGAGCCGCATCATTTTTTCATCATCTAGATAAGGAGTTAAGTTGTTAAGGGAAGAATTTTTATCAATAATTTCTTCATTTATTAGCGAGTGAAATTCATTTTTAAAATAGAACTTTTGTTCATTCGATATCAAATGTTTCTCAGCTTCTATTAGTTCTTCGGTTGTCAATGTATTGTTAAGTTCTGGAATTTTTTTGATCCTCTTAATAAATCTTTTTACCTAAGCTGTAACTCTGATTAATTTTTCTAAACTGCTGTATTTTCTGATATCAATGGGGTTTTCTAGTTGTTCTGTCATGCAATTGAAAAGGAGTGTTTCTTTTATCTTTTTTCTATATTCTAAACTTTCTACATCTAGCTTTTGTTTATCATCAGGCTTAGGCCAAAGTTCGGGGGGTGAACTGAGCCATTCAGGCCCATTTAACCACAATCTATCATTAATTAATTTTATGATCTTTGCACCTCTGGATACAAGGTCGGCAGGATTAGACGAACCGGGACAGTGCCTCCAATTTGAAGGAGATGTCAATTCACGAATATCTTGTACTCTATTCTGCACAAACGGCTTAAACTTTTCTGGAGAGCCTCTAATCCAAAAAAAGGCGATCATTGAGTCTGTCCAGTAAAACGTGGGTATATCTAATTTCACAGCTCTCAAAATATTATGACCTAGTTTAGCTGCCAACAATGCAGCTGTGAGTTCAAGTTTAGGTAGCGTGAGATTTTTCATAGGCGCTATTCTATTTTTGGAAGCTACGAATATCGTTTTGCATTTTTCATTCGAGATTTCTTTAATTCTAAAATAGGCAACAGTGCCAAATGCCTTGATACTAGCATCTGAGAAAACATGTAGTTGCAAATCACCGATGTTAAATTCTGGAAAATCAGAAAAATAATATCTCGGCACAGAAAATTTAGAAAGATGAGTTACTTCATTACACCAGTCTTTCCATATTTTTTTCAAATCTTCAGGCAATGTACCATCCCAATCAAGACCAGTCTTCCAGATCATTTGCATAAGGCATTTAACTCTTAAAGTGTAGGGCCCTAGGAAACCGATAGGGTCATAAATTTTGCCTAGTACTTGTAAAACAAACCTTTTAGTATTTATCTGTTTAGAAACGAGGTTTATTAAATCCCTAAAATCAAAATAGAGAGTGTCTTTCAAGTTATTCCACCCTAAACCCAAAACTTTATTAGGGGGATTATTTTCTTCAAATATTTTAGAATCCTTGCTAACAACATTTTTTTGTACCCAAAGTTCATGTAATGGTGTCGAATTTGTATGAAATTTGTGAAGTTGCATACTCGCGTCTTTAAAGATACTAAGTGAGTCTAGACTTGTAGTTAAAGCCTTCTCTACTGATGGGTGGCTTCCTATTATGTCATCTACATAAATGTTTTCATTTAAAAAACTAACAGTCTCCCTATGTGTGTCGGTAAAATTTTTCAAATGATGTTTTATCGTCGCAGCTAATAAGAAAGGACTACAATTAAGTCCAAACAAAACTCTAGTGAATCTAAAAATCTGAAGGGGAGAGGTGCCTTCGTGAGGACTTTCTGTAAACAAAAATCGTGTTACGTCTCTATCTTCCTCGTCTATCAAAATTTGTAAAAAAGCTTGTTTCATGTCCGCAGTAAAGGCTACGGGATGAAATCTAAATCTAAACAAGATGTCAAAAATATCTTCATAAAGATTAGGTCCAATATGTAGACAATTATTAAGAGAAAGATTATTGTAATCATGTGAAGACGCATCAAACACGATTCGTAATTTACTTGTTGTACGATCTGTTTTTATTACCGCTCTATGTGGTAAATAAAAGGTTGTAGAATTTTCCTCCAAATCCGTAACGGGTTCTATAATCCCCTCTCTCAAATAATCCTGTAAAACATTGTTGTATTCAAAAAATAAATTTGGGTTTCTACAAAATTTGTACTTAAGTCTCGAAAATCTGTTTTCAGCGATTTCAAAATTATTTCGTAATTGTGATTTACTAATTTTCCAAGGGAATTTAACTTTATATCGTTTATTTTCATACTTAATTTCCGATTCAAAATTTTTCATAATTTTATTTTCGGAAAGGTCAAAATTTTCTTTCGGATTAATAACACCCGAATTTTCCAAATTCCAAAAATTTTCTATTTGTTTTGACAACAAATTTTCTTCTACTATGATACTCATGGTTAATGATTCAAGAGAATCGCTTTTAATTCCCTGTAAAACCCAACCGAACACAGTTTTCACTGCTACTAAATTTTTATTAATGCGTCTAATATTACCTAACACAATATCATAATAATAATCGACTCCTATCAAAAGTGTAATGCTTTCTTTACTATTAGGTATATCAGCTAATTCTAAATTCTGAAATTTATCATTTTTCGTGATTTTCTCTAATTCAGGGGGAGGGTGAATGAACGATCCAGAAATTTCATCCGTAACTAACGCTTCAATTTGAATATTATGATCAGAGTTATTTTTATTCACGAGTTTTAATTTAACTATGCCATAGATTTTTTCTATCGGTGTCTTACTTCCAAATGTGTATACTTTTAATTTTTCATTTCTAATCACTTTTAAATTTAGTTCATTAGCAATAGAACGACATAAAAATGTTCTACTAGAAGCTGAATCGAGAAGCAAACGGATCGTTTTCTCTTTCGTTTTATTTTTAATATTTACGGAACAAGTTTGTAACAAAATTTTATTTTCCTGATTAATAGAAGAAACAGTAGAAACTATTTCCTGTTTGGATTCTGAACCGGAAGGAACATTTATTTTTTCCTGAGGTTTATGTTTAGATTTGTAACACAGAGTTATATTATGTTTATAACCACATATTCTGCATTTAATGTCGCTATGGCATTCTGCGATACGGTGTTTTTGTTCCAAACACAAAAAACAACGGCCTTGAGATTTCAAAATATTCTTTTTCTTTTCAACATCGAACACAAAGCAATTTTCTGACGCGTGATTCTTTTTACAAAAAATGCATCTCATCTGTTTATTTTCTACCGTAGTTATTAATTCATGCGCAGACGATAATCTGCTGCCGTCTCGATTACACAATTTGTTACTTTTTATTTGTTCGTTTGTTTTATTTTTTGTGGATAATGTTCTTTCCCGCGAAATTATTTCCGTTTATATGAAATCTAATAGCTCTTGAATTTTAATTTCATGTAAATTAGATGCGTGTTTTCTATTGAATTCTAAATTTAAATCGGACGGTAATGTCTTTAGAATTACTGCGATTAACATAGCACTATAATTATTTTCATCAACTTCTAACGAGGATAATGATCTAATATTTATCTCGATTTCTTCATGTAAGTTTTTTAATCTAAAAATATCTGTGGATTTATAAACAGGTGCTAAATTTAACAAATTGTTCATATGATGGTTAATTATCATATCGCGTTGTCCGAATCTTTGTTTAAGAATTTCTACGGCTTTATCATAATTTTGTTCTGAAATCTCTAACCCGTGTATGGAATTCAAAGCTGTCGAAGTTAAATAACTTTTTAAATAATTAAATTTCTCTACCTTTGACAAAGCTTCATTGTCATGAATAGTAACTTGAAAAGTATTTCAAAAGCTCATAAATTGGGACAATTCACCGCCAAATTTTTGAATAATCAATTTAGGGAGTTTAACAAATTTATTATTCTCACTTAACGGTGTACTTCTATTCTGTAATGTACTTGAAACACTTGAATTTACACCACTATTTTCGACTGAATTTACTTTTATTTTCTTTTTTGCTCTAAAAATAGCATTCGCGATTTTATCCTGATATTCATAACACACGTTTTTTTCATTTTCATATTCCGTTAAAGGAATTATTTTTTCTATTTCCCTATCGACTTCCTGTAGAAGCCCATTTTTTATAGTTAGTTGATTAATAATTTCCTCTAAATCTTCAACATTTAAATGATCTTCTTTTAAATTTAATTCTATACTATTGACCAACTTCGTAACGCTGGATCGAATAATTTTTCTATTAACTTTATGTTTCTCCAACTCCATTGTAAATTTTCATAAAATTTCTTACCTTGAGCAGTCTTCGCTCTTTAAGAGCTAATCCAATATGAAACACAAATATTAATTTTAATAATAGAATTTGAAACAAGCATCGTTACTTTCTAAAACACAACATTCATCTTGCCGGCACTGATGCACCAAAATGTAAAATAATTCTCGGTTCAGTGGTATTTTAAATCTAAGAAAAAGGAACATAAATCGAACGCTTGCCGGATTCTTTTAAGCAAGAGAATGAAAAAAGGGAAACGATGCATTATTCTTTTTGAAGTTTAATGATTATAATAAAGTAAAGGATCTATTTACACTTTAATACACTATGTACAAAAAAGAAATACTTAGTGGAACATAGTTCCGAATCTAAAAAACTCTCATAGTGAGAGATCGAAAAATTCCATCTTCGAACGCAGTCGAAGAATCCAAATCTAAAACTAAACTTACTGGCTGTTGCCAAAATCTAAAACAAAAACATTTAAGTTCTTCTGTTTTCTTTCAGTGGCGACGCAGCGCCGTCTAAAGGGGATTGATTTTACTACAATATTATTAATATTATTATTATTGTTACTTTTGCTTTTGGAAGTATTTGAAGTATCTTTTTTGGAAGTATTTGAAATGGGACACATTCTTTCGGCGATACTTTTTTGAATATTTAAAATTTGGAATTTTTTTATTTTTTTTATTTTTTTTTTTAGAGTAACATTTAAGAATTGTTCAATAAATTATGCAAAAGAAAATTCTTGGCGCTTGCAAATGCAAACAGTTAAAAACAGTTTAATAAAACTGTTCATATTTCATTAGTTACTTAAAATTTTTATATTTTGATTGCATATCGTTGTATCTAATGCAGTAATTTAAATTTTCTAAAAAGGACATTGATTCTTTTAAATATCCTGCATGTTATAAATAAAAACTTACGAAAACGTTCGGTTTTGGTAAAAGAGTCTTTATATCTTCGTAATAAATGCGTGTGTTAATTAAATATAAATGAATACAGATAATTAGTAATTAAAGCCTAATAAACACATGCTACTTTTTAAGCATCATGCCGTTTTACTGATACTTCTAAATATTAATAATTTTTCTTTATTTGTTGGTAGTTCCATTTTCCCTTTGCTGGAAAATATCTGGTATAGCATGTTCTTTACACTCCTGAAATCCTAAGAGAGTGTATCTGCTATTTTTCTAAATATTTGACAAAATATCTGAAATTTAAAATGTTCTCAAATTTTGTCACCTATCAGTAAATGAGCAATATCATAGGTGATTAGACGGTACAGCAACAGAAGATAGAAATATCACGTTGTCACAAACCATCCCTCAATTTAATACTTATGTGCGACATCATCAGAGCGTCTTTGGCAGAGAAGATGATTTTTGCTCGCTTTAGTGCTTCTTGGGATTCCAGCCCTCTTGTGGCAAAACCATTTTTAAAGATACTGCATTAAAGTGCTCGGTGTGTGTGGTCTTCCTTCCGGTGAATTTTCACAATGAATTTCGACTGGCTCGAAAATTTCTGGAAGGAGAGAAAATGCTCTACGCTGTCTCTATTCCAGTAAATAAATAAATAGATAACCTTCCAGATCATTCAAAACAATTTCGTCTCTATGGGGGTGCAATAGCCGTCATCTAACGAGAGTCCTTCTATTAACTGCACAACACTAGTCTCAATTACTAACACGTCCACGGAAACATCATGAATGAACCATCGAGCTATGGAAAAAAAAAATTATGGAGTTATTTATCAAGATTCGCTTTCGTACGTTTCACATCATCCCTCACAGGTTAACGCTATCTGTATGCTCTATCTGACCACTTGATTTCGTAAGTTTATTTCCGATAGTCCACTACGAAGGCTATCTTTCAGAAACAGAATGCACTGTGCGATCTCTCTTGAATTATTGCGAAATTGCTAAGTGAGCATTCCTTCAAAATACCTACACTTGCTTTTCCTGCCATAAAGTTTAGATGATTTCTACCCAATCGAGCACATCTGGGTTACAATTGAGAGAGATGTATTTCATTTTTTTTTTTTTTTTTTATCTATAAAACAATAAATCTTATATTTAGTCATAAATTTATTTCAAAGGCAATGTGTATTAATATATTTTTTTTAATAGGAGTAATAGCAGCGTACGAATTAATGTAGCTAACAAAGTAACTGAGGGGTGTTTATTTGTATTTAATATGACCACTGATGCCATTTAAAATCATAACTTTTCAATAAATAAAAATATCAAAATTTTGGAAGAAATACATATTGTAATTAATTAAAATAGAAATTATAAACATTAAAAAATAAAATAAAAAATATTTCAAACAGTTAATTTACTTAAATTTCCCGAAACAGGAAATTGATTCCGATATTATTATCAGAATAGAGTAAAATATACTTTCATTTGTCAACAAGGATAGTGAAATCATCTAAAATATGTATTTTTCGGTGGGAAAATGTATATAGATTTTAATATTGTGCATTTTGAATCAGCGGGGGGTGTTAGATGGCAAGAAAGAAAATCTGAAATGTTATGATTCCAATTGGCGTCACGGGGAGTGAAAGGGTTAAAATAATCTTCGTGAATTACGAGAGATTGTATAGAAATTGCGAATAACTATGTCTCCCCATTACTTACAATATCTATAAAGTCGAGTCCTTGCGGAGACGAATCGCCATCGTCATCAAAGCAAAAGGTGTTGCTACATATTACTATAAAAGCACAGCTAAATTCAATTTCGTTTCAGTGTATATGTACTGGAACAACAGTAAAATGTATATGGTAGGCTATTTATATAATATTTTTCTAACGCAGTCTAGTTTCGATTAAATTTTGTCGAAACGGTACGATAGTGACGTAAGCTGATTAATCAACCACATTCAATTCACGAAATCGTAAATTGTGCAGCTAGAATTTCGGCTACAAAATTTAATCTAATACTCTTGAAATGCATATTTGCCTAAAGAAATTGAAAAAATATTGACCTTTCTGTGCTGAAATAAATGATTAAAATCTCGTATTTAGAAGTACATTTGGAAGAATTTAAAAACAATTAAGTCTCGATTTCCATCGTTAGCGATTCGGCAAGACGGTGGTGGCACCATCTAATAATCGAAATTAAAATCATCATATTAAGATACAATATTAATATAACTTTAATTTAATTTTTTAACAGCGGAAAAACTATTTTCTAAAATCAAAATTATAATGTAAATATCAAAGATTTACTTATCTTTTTTTTTTTTTTCCCTTAAAAAAAAAAAAAAAAAAAAAAAAAAAAAGAAAAAAAAATTCAGTGAGTGATTTTATTTATGAATTTTTATTAAAAATCATATTAGGTATGTATTACAGGTACTATCACGTATATGTTCTGCGTGGGAAAGGCTAGTATTTAAAGTTTCTAATTAATTGTACTTTAAACAAGATTTTAATTAGATTAGTTTTTGTACTAAATTTACAAATCAATTAACAAATTAAAACATTTAAACGACTTTTAATAATAACTTACCTTCCTGTATTGGTCCAGGAACGCAAAGCTCGATAAGGAACTGTCTGGCACCAGCCACGACATGATTGAATACTTTCCTTTGAGTAGGATTGAAGCAATGTTTCATGTGTTCATCCACGCAACCCACACTCTCTTTGAGTTTACTATATCAAAGATATAAAAATGGCCATATTTACGCTAAAGATAGCATAAAATAAAGTTATACAATTTAAGAACTGAAATTTGAATTAAATAATGCAAGAAATGTTGTGTAATATATGCTAGGAATAAAAAATAAATTCGTATTCTGCGATATCGTTTTAGGCGAACTGAAATACATTACAACAGGTTGCAAAATGTAATTTGAATGAATAGATATAAGTAGATTTGTTGAGCAAGCCTTGTGCAATACCATTGGCGATAAACTGCAGTGATCCTTACAACGCAATTTAGAAGTTATTAATGTAATCACGAAAAAATATGATAGAGAACAAAAAAGTAAAACATTTAAAAACTTTTTACATCATCTCAGTTTAGTTTATAGCTATTTCATACTCATAAAATTATTTTTCATAGAAGTCATGTAAACCTTTTCATGTTCAAACATTGCTTAAATAATTCAATTAAGGAACGACCCGAATAAAAATGAGACTATGACATTCGCAGGGATGGAACACGGGCGCAGAATTCATACCACTATCAATGTACGAAAATTTTCTACTTAAATCGACGATATTATATAGGTAGAGAAATTTCTTAAACAGATTCCGGTATGAATTCTGCGCCCGTGTTCCATCCCTGCATTCGTTGAGTATGAGCTAATTTGCAAAAAAAAGCAAATTTAGCAAGTTGCCATGGAAACTGTAACACAATACGTACAAAACAAAATCAATTTGAGTCTAATGTTAGAAACAATTCTGCAATGGACAGTATCCGTTTTCTTGGGTTCGAGGCTACCAACATATGATTTCTGATTCTCTATTTTCCTATCAATTTCCCTCTAGGATACAAATATTTCCCTATAGAATGCAAACATTTTCCCATAAAACACAAATGTAAACATTATAAATGTGTATTTTTCCTTGTAGTAGTCACGTGTCAAGAGTTTATTAAGTAACGTGGATAAAGTCCATTGCACTGCATTTAACGAAAGCTATTATAAACGAAATTGTATGTTTTTATAATTGTGATGCTAAAGGTAGCAAAATTGCTATCTTTAAACATTTCAAAAATAGTCAAATATCTAATGCAATAATTTATCGAGTGTTAGAATAATATGATGAACATGTTGATGACAATTAAAGTTTTGGACTTGGAGTCCAAAAAGTATGTAAAATGGTTATGAAAATGGTTAAACGGAAATTCGCTGCAACACCTTGCATTTCTATCAGCCAAGTTGCTCGAAAATTGAATATATCTAAATGAACTATTCGCCGAGTTAAGGAAGATCTAAGATTAAGATTTTACTCAAAAAAGATAGATCTAAAATAGAAAAACAAAAGCAACAACATCGAGCAAAGAAAAATTCTCCTAAAATTTATTGATTCCATGCATCTGAAGAAGGACGGAAACTCATCATAGATGGTGATCCATATTTTAGTTTTCAATCAAATCTCTGGAGTGGTACTAAATATTATCATGCTACAAGCTAAAAGCCCTTACTCTGTCGCTATTCAACTCAGGACAAATCTTAAAAGAAATTTTTCCAAGAAAAATAATTGTACAGCATGCAATAAACGAAGACGGTATTCTTTCTAATCGAGTCGTTTTTCAGGAAACAGTAAGTAGCTCAGTTTATTTACATTAATCCATTAAAATAGATTTGATTCCTTTCATCAAACTACATCATCAAATTAAAGCTATTTTATTTTGACCAGACCTGCTTACCAGCCATTACACGAAAGATATTGACTATTTGAAAACCGAGAAAATAGAATTTATATCAAAATTCGATAATGCCCTCAACGAAATGTATTGAAAGATTTTGATGCATTATTAAAAGCAAGTATTGCAGCGAAAAAAAGGAGCCTAAAATTTGCCTCATTTCAAGAAAATTATCTTAAATTATTGAAATCAATTTCTACAAAAATAGTACAAGTAAACATGCATGCGGAGAGCTAGAAAATTTTCATAAACTACGCTGTTAAAAATTTCAACAGAAAACTCTGTGTAATCTATTATCTTAAGTCTTACGTAAAATTACAGAGAAAATTAAACGGAGATGTTAAAAAGACTTATTTTATACATTCATTTTAATAACTAATATTAATTTAATTAATTATTGGTGAGAATATATTTCGGACTTGGAATGCTTTTTCTAAAGTAGAAACAGACAATTTTAATTTTAATTAAAAAATTAAATAATAAAATTTGGTAAAAATACAAAATAAAGATTGAGAATCGCGATTATTCACTTTTAACTAAGAATTACTGTAAATTTACAGAGAATCTGGATAAATATTTACAATAAATTTACAGAAATTTTTAACAGTGTAGGCTTCAAGGGGGTTTACACAGGATGGGTAGGTGTGTGTAAAGCAACGGAATAAGCACCGCAAATTCCTAGCTTTTCTCTTACTAAATTAAACTGTATAAAAGCGGACGCCAATACTACTTATTTACACTTTAAAGTTATTAAAGTAGCATCACTTATGCTCGTATAATAATTCACTATAACATTAAACATAGTAAAATTATTCCTACGGTAAAAAGTAGTTCACTAAAATTAAGAACTCAAACTATATGAAAAAATGCAACTAACTTTATTCTGTTCTATTTCTTGAATTAAAAACAAAACTGTGGATGCCACACGCATCACATAATCTTTACATTTTAACAAATTTTGAAGATAGCACGCGCTCATATTTTACATAAATATTAAAAGCATTAAATTCATTTAACTCTTTTTTTTCTTTGACATATTGTTCAGCACGTGAACTTACAAAAAATAGAGGATAAATAATAAACAAATTTATACACTGAAATTGAAAATGGCTCAGTTATAACATCCTCCCACCTTTTGATTATAGGTTATAATCAAAACCAAATGTTGCAGGTGTAGTTCTCAATACAATAGTCTTTCAGGGACTTTAATTCTCCTTCCCGCTTTGCTATATCTGACTGGTTCCTCTTCTGAAGTTACAACGGGTTTAACAGTTTGAGCAGAGGTTTCCTTTGAATGGTATGCTTCTTTCAGTTTTGAACTATTATTTGATGATGTTACTTCTAAAGGATATAATCTTTGAATAGGTCGTAAAAGTTCATGTTGCGAAGTTTGAACCTTTACAAGTCGAACTTTCTTATCTTTGCTAGGAATAAGTTCTGTGATACGGCCTAGTGGCCAGTGGATTCGTTTCTTGTTGTCAGATCCAATTAATACAATATCTCCGACAGCGATACCCTTTTCTGACTGTTTTCTATTTGCTCGCTGTATGAGAGCACCCAAATATTCGGATCTGAATCGATCTCTCAAAGCTCTGAGTAGGGACTGCCTGTATCTGAGCCTCTTTGATAAAGAATTTTGTTCAACTGCATCAACATCTGGAAGCTGAATTTCGAGAACATCTTGAAGAAACATAGATGGGGAGATAGGCTTTACAGTCGCATCTTCAGAAAGGTATGTTAGAGGCCTTGAATTCACTACACTTTCAACATCAGCTAAAAGAGTTGTCATTTCTTCGTACGTAAGACAGGCGCGTCCTAAGACTCTTTTAAGAAGATCTTTTATTACCCTAATCAGCCTCTCCCAGAAGCCACCCCACCACGCCGCCGTTGGCGGGTTGAACTTCCAGTCTATGGAGTTGACAGACCCATATTTTTGTATACATTGCCAATCTAAGCTTCTCAAATAATTAGCTGCGCCAACAAAATTTGTTCCGTTATCACAGTAGATAACAGAGCATCTTCCTCTGCGAGCCACAAATCTTCTCAAACCCATCAAAAATGCATCTGTGGAAGCAGAGGTCACTAGCTCTAGATGAACAGCTCTATATATAGCACATGTGAAAATCAAAATCCAACTCTTCTTATCGTTCTTAAGATACAAAGGACCAGCCATATCTATGCCTGTAACTTGAAATACGGCAGAATCTTTTACTCTATTTTCAGGTAGAGGAGCACTAGATGTCCATAAAGCCCTTGAATTAAACCTTTTACAAATCACACAGCTGGCTAACACAAGCTTTACACTCTTTTATCCGTTGAGGATCCAATACCTTTCTCTAAGCAAATTTAAGAGGATTTGTAACCCCGCATGACAATTCTTTACATGAATATAAAAAATAAGTCGCTTAACAACTTCATGCTTTGAAGGGAGAATTATGGGATGGAGAAAATCTTCACTATCTTTCCTGTAAGTTATTTTAGTTTTCAAACGAATGACATCTTGCTCATCCTTACAGGTTTGTAATGTCTTCAATCTTTCATCACTTTCTGAAGAGAAAGATTCTTTTTGAACCATACGTAGAGTTTTTATCTCAGCTTCCCGAAATTCAGTAGCCGTCAATTCGCCTTTACTCTTCTTATCAGGATTTAAACAATTATGCTTAAAGCGAAGAATCCAAGCAACTAAACGTATGATTTTTCCATAACTTGAAAAGTAGCTGTAATACCAGTTATTGTTGGATGGAAATTCAGGTTTCGTCAACATACAAGTAGACTTTGACCTTTCTTTCTGAATTTCTTCCTCATTCCAATCTTCATCAGAAGTGTTCATGTGGTTTCTAAATTCTGATGAATCTTTCATCCAATTTGGGCCCTCCCACCATCTGATTAAAGCTAATTGCTTAGCCTTACAGCCTCTAGACGGCAAGTCTGCTGGATTCTTCTCACTTGGTATATGTTTCCATGATGAAGGACTGCTTAATTTCTGAATCTCTTGAACCCGATTTCTGACAAACACAGACCAGCTCTCATTTCTTGATATCCAAGCAAGCACTGTTGAGGAATCGCTCCAGTAATATCGCTGCATTTCCTGCCAACCCAAAGCATCCACAACAGTTTTCGCCAAACGAGCGCCAATAGTAGCCGCTAATAGCTCCATTCTTGGTACAGTCGTATTTTTTAAAGGCGCAACTCGGGACTTGGCAGCAAACAGAATTATTTCCCCTTGATCTTCATTTTCTATCCTCAAGAATACTACTGCTGCGTAAGCATCTTTACTTCCATCAACGAAAGTATGAATTGTGCATGCATGTAAGTTTTCTGGAGTGATCTGGATATGTCTTGGTATCTTAACATTGTTTAAATATTTAAGTTCTTGGAACCATAATAGGAATTCTTTTTGTAATTCACCAGTTATTTCGTCATCCCAATTAATTCCTAATTTCCAAGCTTTCTGTAACATCAATTTAGGATAAAGCATCACCGGAGCAGTAAAACCAAAAGGATCAAAAATTTTATGAACTGCCGATAACATACTTCGCTTGGTAATCCTTTCTGTGTTGAAATCGTTTAGCCATTTCATGTTGACTTTTAATGTATCAGAAACCTTATCCCAAATCAGACCCAATACTTGAGTTTCCTTCTGGTTTCGATGTTTCAGCGTGATCACCAGTGTATTACCACTGCCTTAAATCAAAACCAGCATTTGCCATTATTTTCTTTGAGTCCGAGATAAATTTCTTTAGATCTTCTTCACTGTGCACACTAGTGGCGACATTGTCTACATAAAAACTATGCAAAAGCCTTTGCTTGAAACTTTCCTCAAAATTTGCACTATTTTTGATGTGATATTAAATTACTGATGATAAAAGAAAAGGGCTACACTTTACACCGAAAACGACTCGTGCATGCCTAAATACTTTAAGTTTCTTCTCTTTTAGATCTTTCCACCATAGAAATCGTAGGAAATCTCTATCCTTTTCACAAATGCTAATTTGAAGAAACGCTTTTCTAATATCGGCGGTTACACCAAATTTTCTTTCTCTGAAACGTAGGAGAATATCTGGAATAAGCTCAATCAAATTTGGGCCACACTGCAGACACTGATTTAAAGATGGATGGTTAGCCAACTTTGCTGAAGCATCGAAAACCGGACGGATAGGTGTTGTACTACTGGTCTCTTTAATAACTGGGTGATGAGGTAAGTAATTACCATAAGAGTTCACTTTGGTAGCAGGAACTTCTTCTATGATCCCCTCATTCAACCAGTCCATAAATATATTTTCATATTTTTCGTACATGTTCTTAGATAATAACTTAGAAGTTGTACTTTCCAAACGTCTTACAGCCAAACTCAAGTTATCTGGTAATACAGATGTGTCGTCAGCCCAAGGAAGACAAATTTCGTAACGACCATCCTTCTTAATTTTTACTGTCTCTAAGAAATGTTCCTTTGTTTGACGGTCAATCTCACTTTTAGATTTCTTTTCTATAGTATCTGTTATTCCGATCAAGTCCAATCTCCATAAGTTTGAGATATCAGCTTCATTTACAAACAAAGACGTCACCATCATTGCTAAATTATCTGTTGAGACTTCGGTGTGAGGCGCTTTGCCCATCAATGTCCAACCAAGGTATGTTTCTATGGCAACAAGACCAGATGTCAATACTTTTCTTTTGCCAGTTAACATCTTTCCCATAATATCAGCACCAATCAATATTTCGATAACTTCACGGCAATGACTTACATCAGATAATTCGATTCCATATTCTTCCAACTCTTTAATCCACGGACCATTAGTGACGGGTTGAATGTTTTCACATATAGTAATTTGATCCATCACTTCAAAATTACAGGTGAACTTCTCCTTCATATCCTTAACCTTTATTCTATAACAATTATGTTGGCATTCCTTTGTTGTAACTCCGCCAAACAATGAATGCATCATTTTTTCTTGACGAATGGGAGTATAATTCATCTCTTCTGCTATACTTTTCAAAATATAAGATTTTTGGGATGCTGAATCTAACAATAAACGAACTGTTTTTTGCTTGTTTTCGGAGATGAGTTTCACTTTTAAGGTTTGAAGGAATACTTTAGCACTTTGCTTATTAAAATTTGTCATGTTTACTTCGTTACTGACTGAATTTTCTT
This sequence comes from Salticus scenicus, assembly GCA_963930645.1. Lineage (NCBI taxonomy): Eukaryota > Metazoa > Arthropoda > Arachnida > Araneae > Salticidae > Salticus > Salticus scenicus. The sequence goes on from OZ005661.1 coordinate 94,615,726, forward strand.
CAACCTTTTCTTGTGCAGTTTTACCTTGAGAATCACGCAAATCGCACATCAAAGGCACATGCTTCTTAGAACAGATAATGCATCTTAAAACTGCTCGACATTTTTTCACTGTATGATTAGGTAACAAACAAGCGAAGCAGCAATTTTTATCCTTTACAATCTTTTGTATCTCAGTTAAACTCAATTTTCGAGCTGAAAAGCATTCAGAGCTTAAATGTTTGCCTTGGCAAAAAATGCATACCCTTTTGAAATCTAAAGCAGAAGACGTTGTCAATAAACCTGCAGCTGTCGATATCTTATTTCGCATATAGTCTGCACTTGCACTGTTTTTCCTTTTAGAATATTTATTGTCTTCACGCTTTGTCAAACCGAAGCCCGCTACAGCTAAAGATATTCTCTCTTCACCTTCTACTTCCGTTTTCAAAAAATGCATCAGATTATTCAACCTTCCTTTAGCATCTGTATTAGAAGAAGAGAGATTCGAGCGATTCCAGGCCTTCAAAAAGTCTGCTGGGAAACAAGACTCAACCATAGGGTATAAAATGGAGGCATATTTATCAGTGGTAACACCTAATGTTTCTAGCGCCCGTAAATATGACTCAAGCTTATCATATAATGAAGTTAATGCAAATCTACCTTTTGTTTGCACAGATATTATCAATTTAATAACTCTCGTACATACACTTCTACTAGAATATTTTCCCTGCCAAAACGAGCCTTTAAACTTTCCACTGCCTTTGAATAATTGGCGCCAGTTGGCGGGAAACTTTCAACAACTTCTCTTGCGCGTGAACCAGCGATTGTTGCTTGTACTAAATACTGGAACTTGTCCTCTGGGGCAATCTCATCATCTTTATCGATTTGTTCAAATTGGCTCCAAAAAGGCAACCAATCCTTAATTTCTCCGCCAAATTTCCTGAATTCCAGCTTAGGTAAAGTAAATTTTCGTCTCATAGTACTATTTTCATAATTACTTAAAATAGCATCGGTTTGAATTTGCCCAGATGATTGTATTCTCGCCAATTCTAAATCATGATTCAATCTTAATTTCTCTTTCTCCAGTTCTGCTTCTTTTTCCAGCTTTAATGCCTCAGCTTCTTTCCAAGCTTGTTCTTGTTTTTCTTCTTTCAAAGCTTGTTCTTGTTTCTCTTCTTTCATTTTTCTTTCAGCTATAGCATTTTCTAAAATATCTTTCACAAATTCGGGATCCTTTTCATACTCTTTACTATTTAAAATCAGCTCTTTTAAGCTTGCTATTGTGAACGTCGAAGGCAAAGTCTCTCCAATTTCTTCGGCTACCCATTTCAAATTTTCTTTTTTAATTCCTTTAACGGTTTTAAACATCTTTTTAATCTTAATGTAATCAAAATAATTTTACTTCACTTGAAGGGTCCTGTCGCAGTGACTCCAGTATTTTTATGTAAAGCAACGGAATAAGCACCGCAAATTCCTAGCTTTTCTCTTACTAAATTAAACTGTATAAAAGCGGACGCCAATACTACTTATTTACACTTTAAAGTTATTAAAGTAGCATCACTTATGCTCGTATAATAATTCACTATAACATTAAACATAGTAAAATTATTCCTACGGTAAAAAGTAGTTCACTAAAATTAAGAACTCAAACTATATGAAAAAATGCAACTAACTTTATTCTGTTCTATTTCTTGAATTAAAAACAAAACTGTGGATGCCACACGCATCACATAATCTTTACATTTTAACAAATTTTGAAGATAGCACGCGCTCATATTTTACATAAAAATTAAAAGCATTAAATTCATTTAACTCTTTTTTTTCTTTGACATATTGTTCAGCACGTGAACTTACAAAAAATAGAGGATAAATAATAAACAAATTTATACACTGAAATTGAAAATGGCTCAGTTATAACAGTGTGGACACTGAAAAAAAAAAAAAAAAAAACTTTACGAATAACATTCTGATATAAGTTTAAATTTAATTTGATTTGTTGCTTTAATATTAATAAATATCAAAGTTGTCCCATTCTTATCCGGAACGCTCCTTATTTTGAACAGAAGGTGACATCATACAAAAAACATGTATATAATAATATTAAATTAAAAAACTGGTGTACAATCAATATTTAAGCATAAAAAAATTCTTCACACACCATAAAATGAAAGAAAACACTATCTGTTTTGAAAATTCGTGGCATTTCTTCTTTAGGTGCAAAAAGCATGTGCTTTTGAGGCAAAAGCAAGACTGAAAGCAGGGCAAAATCCAAAGGGAAAGGAACAACGCGACCAACCAATAGGAAGCATCCTGAAAAAGCTTTTTTCAAGATGCTTCCGATTGGTTTCTAAATAAATGTTAATATTTTTGTAATAATATTAAGATTACAATAAGTCTAATACTCCCTGTTGAAAGGGCAATTAATTATTTTAATAAAAATATTTCATTTTTCTGTAAATTACTCATTCAATGCACCAGTGTTTAAAAATGAGTGTTTCTTGATTGTCTGTGAACTTTGAAACTGTACGAACGAACATTTGTTTCTTTTCTGGCACTCTGCGTTAGTGCTGTAGTTGTATTATGACCGCGCCTTTGTTAAGAGCATTTTATACGCTCCAAAATAATATTAAAAATGATTAAATTTTAATTTATACAAATGTAACTCAATAATAGTCAAGATGTTTAAAATTAAAGATTAATCGTGAAAAAATATCGCCAGATTTATCAATTAAGCATCACAAACGCACACAAACACACAAAATAATAATAATAAATAAATAACAATAAATAATAACAAAACCAATAATAATAATAATAACTAAATAGTTCTTTTTGCTGCGATACAGTGTCAATGCGCTCTACAAAATTCATAAGATAATGCAGTAATTTGTTCTACGAACGCTTTAAGAAAAACCAGGTAAGCGATATATTATTTGATATAAAGATGGTATGGATTATTATATAGTAACCCATGAGAGCATGTGTTTAATAAATATTGAATAAATGTTTTCATTAATTGAAATAAATGTAGCACATGATGATTATAAATAATACCTTTCCCCTTACTATTTTCTCTTTTTTTTTTTTTTTTTTTTTTTTTTGGAGACGAACTGAAATTCAGTTCATTCTAACAACGATAACTTTTGTTTTGGGTTTTCACATATGTACCTCAATACATTTAAATGAATTATGCTAATGAATGGGCTCTTCCCACCTGACGTCAGAGGTCACATGATAGAGGAAAAACAAATAGCATACACAGTCTTGTTTATCTAGAGCGATTGCTGAAATAACATATTTTCTATTCTTATTTTTGATCAATCGTATTCAATCTGTGTTATTTTTTATAAATCATCATTTTTAATCCATTTTATATCCTTATTCATCATCTTTTGTTTGCCGTATACATTTACAATCATAATTTAGTTTATGTTTGTTATTGATGTTCATGAAGAACAATGTTTAATACTCTGATTTTTGGTACTTAAATCAGTGACAGTGCAATATCGTACGGCGTAAATCCATTTAGACCAGTAACTAAGTTAATTAACTTGTTGTAACACCTTTATGCAATTCAATTAAATGAAAACATTTTAAAATTTCAAATTATAATCTATAAACATTCCACAAAAAGCTATTATTTATTGCTAGATCAGTTAATGTTACAGTTACTCTACAATATACAAAAATCGATCCTTATAGGTAAAAATAAATAAACACATAAAATGTTTTTTAAAAATTATTAAATTTACAAATACAATTATTCTACTGTTTACAAATGCAGAATATTACTTTTATTTTATTTTATATTAAATATTAAAATTTTTGTTCTTAAGAACAATATTTAATTGATTTCGATTCTCAGAATTCGATTATTCGTTTTCCTCTATCACGTGATTGAGCAGACGACGGTGGGAAGAGCCCATTATGCAAATAAAATGTAATTAAAGTTTGTGCATGCGCAGTTATAAATAATTTAATAAAAATGCTCAAATTTTATTAAATATGTAATATTTTTATCTTCTGCTTGGAGTATATTTTGTCTAATGCAGCATGTCAAATTGCCTGAAAGTGGCATGGCTTTAGGTTTAATTCCCTACATATTATAATAAAATAGTTCATTTTTTTTCCCTTGTTGTTCTTTAAAGACACATTTATATTTCCACAAATACGTGCACTAGTCTTATATAAAGGAGCGCAGATAATTAAAAGAAGGTTCTTAATTACATGTTACAGCCAGAACGCGTTTAAAGCATTATATTTTACAGGGTGATCTCAAATATATATATTTTTTTTCTTTAAAATTTTTCCTAGATATTTGACAAGATGTCTCAAAGAAAATTATGCAAAAATCGTCTGTGGTGTACAGTAAATATTTAAGATTTAAAACTTCTTCCCACACCATAAAATTAGTATGTCTTGCTTTTACCTCCAAAATAGTAGCGTGTTTTTTTTTTTTTTTTTTACTGAAAAAGAAAGACCGCGACCTTTCGAAACCCGTAGTGCTTATATTGATTTTATGGTGCATGAAGGAATTCTAAAATTTAAAGAAAATATTATTTATAAATTACATTTAAATAAATTTGATTATATATAACCTTTTAATTATTAAGTCTAGAGCCTAGTGTTACCTATTCAAAAGTTGTTTGAGTCTATTTAAATTTAGGATTTCAACATATACGGTATGAGTAGTTTATTAATAAGAATAGAAATGATATATAGAAAAGATTAAAGCAGTGTTTCAAAAAATGAAAATTTTTATTTATTTTATTTCCATAAATAGATTCAAGAAGAGTTACACCTCATTATCAAGCATTTAATTGCACTGCGTTGCAAAAAAAAAAAAAAAAAAAAAAAAAAAAAAAAATTCTCGACCTCTGATACCATTTATGCTTTCTTATGTAAAATGACCTCCTGAATTCGAATATTACTTCCATTTTGCACAATCACAAATCATTTTCTCGGGAACCCACCCCCTCTCCCAAATTTATCACTGTTCGGTAATTTTATGGACATGAATTCGATTTGAAGAATGAAAAAAAAAAATTAATTTAATACTTAAAAACAAAAAGATATAATGATTAATTAATAACATTAATAATAGATTTAAAAAATATAAGAAATGTAATACATAATTTCAGTGGCAAATCCCCCCCCCCCTCCTCTAAATTTCGCCCTTGCTGCAAATGTTGATGTTTTAGAATTTTCTAACTCTGTAGCCCTCAGAAGGTATTTAACAGTTAAAATAATCCTCCCCCCCCCCAAATATCAAATTTATAGTCATAAAATTACCGAAAAGGGATAAAAATAGGGAGCCGAAACTAAAAATCGGTTGATGATAGGGCAAAATGGACGTCATATTCGGATTCAGGAGGTCATTTTACATAAGAATTTGCCAAAATGGTGTTGGGGGGCAATTTTCATGCCAAGTAGTGTTATAACAACACAGAAACATACATTATACATCAAGATGCTATCGAAAATAAAATAAAATTATATTGCCTTAACTGAAATTTTGCTGTCAAAAAATTTATATTTTATAGAATTTTGCATTATAATTCACATAAAACAAATATTACAAAATACATTATAAAAGATTATGTTGTTATTACAAATTCTATTTTGATAGCAATAAATTAACATTTACAACAGCTGTATATAATAATAGAAAATTATCATTTTCTACAGAAATTAATCTCTCTTTTATTATTGTTTGTTTATTATTATTTATTGTTTAATTTTAACAAAATAACTGAAACTATGTCAAACCTTTCAAAGGATGAATTTTCTTATCTTTAGAAAAAAATGTCTCATTATTTAAAAAAAAAAAAAAATAATAATAATAATTGAAATTAAGTTTTCTACTGTTCATATATTCACTTTTTAGCCGTTATTTATTCACGTATGCAATTGTATGCATTTTCATACGCTTATGTAATGTATAGAAATTATGTGTAAAAGAGTATTTATTATACAGCAACTTTTATTTAATATGAAATAGAAACTTTTCTTAAAATAATAAGACTCGGTGTTGCTGTTGAGTTATTATGATTTCTCTACGCTTTAATGTCTAAAAACGGAAACGAAAGAAAACAAGAAATAAAAATCATGCAGATTATTAACACTTTCCAATTGCACGTACACGTTGTATTGTATAACAATCAATTTACTTTGAGTACGTGATTATACAATGGACAGACAGAAAGACAGTCTAATCGAACATATAATTACTCTCAAACATTGATTAAAAATGTTAAAAACTTTTAATGCAAATGAAAATGTCATTCTAGCAATTTCCAACTGTAGCTTCCAATGCATCAGTATATTTTAGAATGGCTCCATAAATTTTAACGCTAAACATACTACATGCTATAAAAAAAATATTTGTGTGTGCTCATGAATGATAAATGTAAATTTTATTATGATTTGTCGAAAGTAAAGGTGTTAAAATATGTCTTTAAAAAATACTGCTTACAGAATTCAATTCTTTAAAATTATTTCATGTATCCCTGTACACAAACGAGTAGTGGTAATTACCCTATTTTTAATAGAGAACATCCTATAGTGAACTTGAATAACATATATCAGTTTAAAAGATATTCCATAAATCAATTTAAAGAAATTCCATCCACGGACACACAGACAAACAAAACGAAGGCATGAACTTTTTTCAACATTGTAGAAAAGTGTTAAAATTGACGTAGTTATTGAAGTCCTATTCTTTAATAATACGACTCAGTTTTCGTATCACATAATTACAATGCAAGTGAAGTTTTTTTTTTTTTTTTTTTTTTTTTTTCCAAGAAGAGGATAGTTTTTTCCCTTTAAATTCATGGCTTTGATAAATCATGTAAAAAACAAACGCGTTTTATATGTTTTATTCTTAAAATAATATAGACAAAAGAAACAATAGAAACAAGAAGAACGTTTCTTAGATAAGAATCTGGCGGTAAAATTCCATTCTTTTTTGCCACGTAATCCTGTTACAGATCTCAACTTGTAACGCATAGTCACTTTATTATTATTTGGAAATAATAATTCCGATCTAAAATTAAGGTGAGGGGTAGCAGAGTTTTAAAGAGCTTACTGTAATAATATACAGGGTTAGTCAAAATGAATAGGACAATAAGAAAACTGTTTTTAGACGAATGTATGTTTATTGTAACCAAACTACAGCTACGTATGGACAGATAAACTATCAAAGTTTTTTCTCACCTTCACAGATGTTCGATATGGGCGCCCCTTGTGACACGGCAGACGTCCAGGCGATAGTCCAGTTCATCCCAGATCCGTTGCAGCACATCCGACGTGCCCTTGCATAAGCTTTTACCCTTGCATAAGCAGCCCGTCTCCTCAAATTGCTTTACCCACCTCGCAATGGAATGTCGATGAGGTGGTTCCTTGTCATGCTTGGCTCGAAATTGTCGCTGACATTGTTTTAGCAAATGTCATCACACAAAACGCCTTCTCCTTGCCTGATTGCGCCATTTTGAAAACAGCGTCTCATAGCGGCATTAACGTACATGTGTGTTGCCAAATAAAACTTTGATAGTTTATCTGTCCATACGTAGCTGTAGTTTGGTTACAATAAACATACATTCGTCTAAAAATAGTTTTCTTATTGTCCTATTGATTTTGACTAACCCTGTATTTTCTTATATAGTTATTTATTTTCAATAGATGCTTTTATGTATTTACCATCTTTTAATTTTGATTTTTTTTTTATTATTATTAAATTTAATTTATGATATCCCTAAATAGATAGCAAACAGTAATTCTTAATTTGCCTTTTCCTTCCTCAGATATAATTTATAGGAAAAAAAATAATTTCTCCTTCTTAATCTATAGTTCCACCAGCGTCCGAGCGTTTCTGCGCTCAAAGTTGGTAGTTGGGAAGATGGGTTCGATCCCAGATTGCGTTCATTGACCAAGCTGTACGGAGTTTTCTGTGGTTTTCTCCAAATCTCGCGTAAATATGTGCTAGAACCCCTTATAAACATCCCCCACGGGGGTGCATTCCACCTATAGGTCTCGGACCCTAGCACAGTCAATTGGCTTTAAAGCCTACAACAAACCAAACTTCTTAATCCACATGTGTATTCTTACGTTAATCTTGCGTTAATCTTTCAGTTAAGATCATTATTAATTCTGACGAAATTTAGTGAAAAGGAAATGAAAGTATTTTATCTTTCTAATTTATTTATTCGCCTTTATTAACACAACTCCTTTTACAATCATTATTTTTCGAAAAAAAAAATTCCTTTTCTTTCTTTTTTTTTTATGTATTCCTGGATAATATCGTGCAACAGAAAATTATTTTGCATCAACTTTTAGCTTGTTAACAATTTTGGTGATTATGATTATTATTATCATTATTATTATTTTAACACTAGCAACTTATACCAATTTTAAAATTAAAAAGGCTTAAATTATGAACAACAGTTTTTTTATTCCTATCTTTAAATTAAACCCACGTTTTATTCCTTTGTGGAATATAAAATAATCATACTTCTTATGACAACAAAAACAAGAATTTTTTTTAAAGCAGCAACAACTGCAATAATATAAATAATAATAACAATAATAAAGCTCTAGGGTTAAAGACAGTTTTTATTTTCTTTAAGAAATTCCTTCTCCAATTATTTTGTCAGAATATTGTTTTTTCTATTTTATGTTTCCTAACGAGTTATCATTAAATTTTATCACTTCTCTTAAAAACGAAAAATCTGATTTTTTATGCAAATATTTATCTTTAATTATATTACATACACAAATAAGTAATGATTAAAAAATAAATAAAGTTTTCGATAGCTAATATTCTTTTTAGTTCAAAATTAGACAGAAGAGAGTTGCCATTTTTTTTTTTTTTTTTTTTTTTTTTTTTATAAAATTATTTAAGTATTGTATCCATATTATATTACGAAATTTTTATATTTTCTTATGACTGAGGCTGAAGTTAAGTAAGTTTAACGTTGTACTAGAGCTACGCATTCAGTATTTAATATTTTATTATATTTACAGTAATCTTGTAAACGTATTCAAAGATCACAACGTAGTTACATCATTTAGCGAATTTTTGTCGTTAAGAAAATATTTCTTTATAAAGTACCTAATTCACGAGAAATGTATAAAAAGCATTAAAAGAAACATTACAACAAATTTTAAAAATATAAACTCATTGCGGGAACGTGCAGCATTTCATTTTTTATTAAGTTTACAATAATTTTATAAATGAATTCAAAGATCATAACGTAGTTACATTATTTAGCATATTTTTGTCGATACAAACATACTTATCACAATACTCGGACCAAATTAACGAGAAATGCATAATGCATTAAAAGGAATATAAGAATAAATTAAAAAAATTTAAAGCTCATTGTATGAGCATATAGCCGATTCTAACATAAAGCGCTAGAGCTAGGCATTGAGCATTTCATAGTTTATTACGTTTACTGTAATTCTGTAAATGAATTCAAAGATCATAACGTAGTTACATTATTTAGCATATTTTTATCGATACAAACATACTTATAACAATACTCGGACCAAATTAACGAGAAATGCATAATGCATTAAAAGGAATATAAGAATAAGTTTTAAAAATTTAAAGCTCATTGTATGAGCATATAGCCGATTCTAACATAAAGCGCTAGAGCTAGACATTGAGAATTTCACATTTTATTACGTTTAAAGTAATTATGTAAACGAGTTCAAAGATCATAACGTAGTTACATGATTTAGCGAATTTTTGTCGTTACAAACATACCTATCTCAATAAAGGACCAAATTCTCGAGAAATGCATGAAGCATTAAAAAAAAATACTATGAACAAATTTTAAAAAGTTAAAACACATTGTGTGAACATGTAGCTGATTCTAACATAAAGCGCTAGAGCTATCCATTGAGCATTTCATATTTTATTCTGTTTATACAGTAATTCTTTAAACATATTCAAAGATCACAACGTAGTTATATTATTTAGCGAATTTTTGTCGTTACAAACATACTCATCACAGTACTCGGACCAAATTAACGAGAAATGCATAATGCATTTAAAGGAATACTAGAACAAATTTTAAAAAATTAACCCTTTCGCTACCAGAGCCTCAGGAGAAAAACCGTCACCACAGCCCAGACGTCTTACTATTTAAATATGATAAAATTGTCATTTATTTTTGTGGGATGTATCAATAACGTTCTAACTAAAACCAATAACATCCTGTATCTATTTTATTGTTTTATAACATAACCCGTCTGTGTGCGACACGATTTGATGCAAACAATTATCATAAACTGATAATGAACACCTGTCACATATTTGTGACGCGGGCTGAGGTAAGAAAATCGGATCGTCACATATATGTGACGCTGGTAGCGAAAGAGTTAAACTGATTAGGTTCTAAGCACTTTATTTTTTTCTCTCGTGGCTTTATGAAAACGATAAAATGACACTTTCTCAATAATTTGACTTAAACATATCATAGAGAAATTACTTCATGAAAGTCCGATATAAATTTTGAGCATAAACGTTTATTGTTATTTTAAAATATTCTCACGAAACTTAATTGTTTTTTTTTTGTTTGTTTTTTTTTGTTCGACTTCTTTATTGGCCAATAGATTAATTTCTCTGCTGATCGTTTACAGACAGATATTTAATAAAACGTCAGGTGTAAGGTTTTGTATTCTATTAACTTATTTATTTATTTTTGTGTGCGTAAAAAATTCAGCTTTGTTAATTTTTAAATGTATGCTACGTTTTTCAAAGTAATTATAAAACAATAATTCTGTGCCCAAAGATGATAACACAGTGACGGAAAAAAAAAAAAAAAAAAAAAAACTTAATATGCCAATTGCCGTTTTCGCCATAAAAATGTCTTGAACCCCAGTGATGACACGTGATGTTAGTCGATCACACATGACCTTTCCCTATCCTACCAACACTTAGTTCGCCTTGTGATCTTTTAGAGTAACGCTGTATGATCTTTGCTCCCGACAGCCAATATTTCGTTAATTTGTTAAAAGTTTGAGAACCTACATCTGTATTCCTGTACACAATGCGTCCGATTAAGCTTAAAATAGAAGAGAAATATCATGTCTTGATTCTGCTTGAGAAAGGAGTCTCTGTGATTGATGTAGCCAGAGATGTGGCAGATCATTCTAGATGTAGCCAGATGTAGTCATCTGGCAAATGTAGCGAGATATCCGTGCCTAAGAGGCTGAAGTTAGTAACAAAATGTAAAGATGAGGTGATAAAATACTGACTGCAATGCGATATTTACAATAAACGACTAGAATATTAAAATTTTATCTTAAATTTTTACATTTTAATAACCTTGTAAAAATTTTCTACATCTGGCTACACCTAGAATGATCTGAAAGGTGTCTAACTACATCAATCACAGAGATTCCCTTCTCTAGCAAAGTGAAAGCATGAGATTCCCCTTCCATTTTAAGATTTTTCTGACAAATTGTGTGGCGTGGGAATACCGATGTACGTTCGCAAACTTTTGACACATAAACGAAATATTGGCCAACAAGAGCAAAGAGTGTAAAATCTGATTGTAAAAGTCCACGAGACGAACTGCGTGGGATAGGATAGGGAAAGTTCGTCTGTGACCGATTAACGCCACGTGCCATCACTGGTGTTCGATACATTTTGGGAACAGCAATTGACATGTAAAGGTTTTTTTTTTTTTTTTGCTGCTCAAGTGTAAATATTTTTTCTTTTGCCGGCACAGTATTTCGAAATATTTTAAATGATTTTGAGAAAGACCCACTTGCCACATAGTATATATTACGCACAGTTTAAACATTTTATTGAGTTAGAGAAATTTAAAGATTTTTTTTCATTAGCAGTTTTTTTGTTTAACCCTGTACGTAGTTTATATATGTTATACAAATTACATAATACACTTCTGTTTGAGAAGACACTGAAAGAAAAAAATTATTCATTTGCAATATTTATTATCCGTATGCCATAATTTACCTCGATTATTATTATTATTATTATTATTATTATTATTTTGTATCTTTGTACATGGTTTGTAGATTTTGTACACAGTAAAGATTTTCAGTAAAATAATGATTTATTAACCTTTTATTTTGCTCTCACTTTATCATTTATTTAAAAAACAGTAGAAACACCGTTAATTAGCAAAGAATTGTTTAGACAATGCCTAATAAAACTGTCGTAAAGTCGTTTAGCTGGAGTGAAGCCAATTAAATGTAATTTTACTTCTAGTTTGACTGTTTGGCAACGCTGATATTTTAAATTTATTTTATGGTGGGTTGGATTCAACATTCCTGTAAAAAGAAAAATGAAAAAGTAATTCAGTTCAGTCTTTGTATCTTAAATAAAAGGATACAAGGACTGTATTTGTTAGGTAAGTAGTAAGATTCTTACATTTTGTGTTATATTCAGTGTATAATTTTGATTCATTTGATTTATTTTACGGTCTCTTAACTATAAAATCAAAATAAATAACCGTTATATTTAAAAGTACAGTCAATTGTATGGAGAGAAAAATGCCATTCAACTAACTGGTTTCTTGTGACGAAAATTTTTACAGTGTATATTAACACTTTGTTTAGGAGCAAAATATTTAAAATAACTTAAAACACAATTTGAGAAATTATTGTATTTAAATGATTGGGCATGAGATGTTAATTATATGTTTTTGCTCATCATGTTTTTATTTCAGCTAGAGATGTAAAAACGTATTTCCAGAAATTGATGCTCAAAAATTGTGTGGATAAATTTTATTATATATAAAAAAGAAATTACAGACTTATAACACTAGTAAATATAAATATCTCAAACTGTGGATTGTAACAGTTTTTTTTTGTTTGTTTGTTTGTTTTGTTTTGCAGAGCAATTAAAATTATAAAAATGTTATTGTATTGCTGATTATTTCCAAGAAATACCCAGCCTTCAGACGAAACTACGTATTTATTGCCATATAATGAATATGTAGTTTTGTCTGGTCTTATTTATAAACAATATGTGTTATTAATACACAATATATTATTTTTTTTTTCATAATAACATATGAAATAAATAATAAACATTTCTACTCATTTTCGTAAACAGATGATAAAATATCTGAATTTCGTTAAGCTTTCTGAAAGACCCATAGTGGGAAATAAGGCTTCATACATTCTTTTCTTTAATAAATATGCTAATCTGAATATGCTAATAATATGCTAATAATCTATTATATAATTTGGCGTGAAACAGATTATTTTATATATATATATATATATATATATATATATATATATATATATAAGTAGACGGTAATGTATTAAGGTTAATTGCATGGTTACTTGTTAACTAAAGACATTTTCAGTGATTATATTCTATTGTCGACGTTAAGGTAAGTGGACGTATTAGTGGTAGATACTGTATCAGAAGTAGACAATTTTAAATTTAAAATCTCACGATAAGCTTTCAAACAGGTACATTGGTCTACTTCACATTCAAGGTTGGTGTTACAACCTGAGTTCTCACAAAGGGAAGTTTGGATACCACAAATTTTATATATAGGGATTTTTTTAAATAGATATAAGCGGATATCAGCGATTAGTCAACTCTAAAATTACTGTATAAAAATAGTGGTATCTAAATTTCCCGTTGTGAGAACTCTGGTTACAACCCTCTATTATCAATGTCTTGAACTAAGAAAAGTTTCAAATCATTAGTTTTAGAATAAGATCAATTTAACTAATACAATGCATTTTTTTTTTTTTTTACTGATTCCTTATTGTTTTGAATAAGCTAAGCCAATATTCGTTTGCTTTGCTTGTGCTTATTTCGAGCTCATTTCTATACCATCTGCATTTATACGTCTAAAATAAGTCTGCATAAATTCTTTATGGTGATAAATGTCTTATTTTGTGAAATTATATATATATATATAGATAATTAATATAAAAATGTTATAAAATTTTTATAGACGTCCACAACAGGAACAATAATTTGGCATGATTGCTAATAATCTGCATTCGTATTCTCTGATGGGTCATTTGATTTTGAGGGAAGTATTAGTAGTGAACATAAGGCTTAAATCTTTCAAATTCGACATGTGGAACAGAATGTGTGTTTTTTTTTTTTTTTTTTTTTTTTTTTTTCAGGCAAAATCAGATCGGGACATTTCGATGCGTTCTACTTTAATATTAATTATTATTATTATTATTATTATTATTATTATTATTATTATTATTGCAAAAACTAAAAAAGATATTTGCAGATTTTTTTTTTCACTCTTATGCAAAATTTTAGCAAATAACAGATAACCAGACCGGCTTTATAACCAGATTGGCTTTTGAACAGACTTGTCATTTATAAGATATGTACACAAAAGTGTGAATGAAATACATTTGTTTACAAATTTATACTCATTTATATAAAACAATTTGACTAAAATATTGCAATTAGAAGGTTTCATTGGGGGGAAAAAATAAACAAATAAAAAATGAATAAATAACTTTTTTGTAATTTAATTAATTTTCATTGTGGTACATGTTTTGTGGTACATGTTTACGTTCTATCATTATTATTATTATTATTATTAACTATCCGACAGTCTCAAAAAGGGCTAAATGATAATGTTGTTTTAACGTACAGTTTTTAAGATGTACATAAATAATACTCGTTTCATCCTGAGATTACAAAAAAAGGAGATTGTGACTATTATTTATGACCTCCATATTTCAGAAAGCAAGCTAAAAATCTACAATTACTTAATTCTGAGTTATTGGTGTATTGTGAATAAATAAATAAATAAAAATAAAATAAAAATTCTTAGTGAACGGATGTATCCGTCAGTATCCATCAGATGGTTAATTTAGCTCGTTAATGCAGTTTTAAATATTTTTATTAATAAAATATATGTTTCTAATCAGTTCGTATCCTTTACTTCTTCTGCAAAAGTTGAAAGGTGCCCACTACTGGGTTTTTTAAGTGTCCATTATTGTTGCGAATTAATCTCTCACCGGAAAAATATATTCTGGGGTGTAAAAATCTTTGTCGCATTTAGCAGTATGTTATGTATGTACAGAAAGATTTAATTTAGATATCGAATTCTTCTTAGAGTTACAGTTTCTAAAATTAAAAATAGTACACAAAAATTAACCAGAAAATGTCTTAAAATGTCTACTACTAGTTCAGTTCCTTTAATACCGTATTATACAGTTGCGTGAAAAAGTTTCGGGCCAAACTATTTTTTATTAATAATTACTATATATAAATAAAGATTAAAAAAAAATACTACGTGTGACAGTGGCACATCGACAAGGCATCGACTCTATTAATGTATTAACCCTTGTATGGTCAGTTTTTTGCCATTATTCTTGAACTTTCCCCGTAATTTGAATAATTAATAGCTGTGTTTGAAATCCTTATTTTAATAGAAAACCCATCCTCGTGGCATACTTGAGTGCGCATAGTGAAGCATTTGGTCCGTTAAGAAGTTTTTATACATATTTTTGTCGAGAATGCCTTCTATTTTCCTTAAAGGACTAACACTTTTATACTGGAAAGCTTCCTACACTATGATGTTTCCTCTTCCATGTTTTACAGTTGAAATTTGATATCTAGAACCATACCTGGCATTGTTTGGCCGTCAATATATATCTTTCTGTAATTTTTAAAAAGATTAATTTTTATTTCGTCTGATAATAACACGCTTTTCAGCTGTCCAATATTCATGTGCTTAGCTTTCTTATTCTTTGCACTAATCAACGGTTTCTTTGCTCCAACGCATCCAAAAAGTCCAATTTGATTTAATCTAAGGAAGAAGTACTGCAACTATCATCAGCCAAGTTTACTTCTTGTTATTTCCCGAACTATAATTGCAGCATTCTTCTTTGAATCTACAAATGTCTTTTTTTTTTTTTTTTTTAATAATTTTATTAATTTATTTAGTCGTCGTTCTGGGTCTTCCAGGTACAAGTTTTCCTGCCAAAGTTTTTATTCCTTTCCATGTTTTAATAATATTATTTACAGTTATTTATTCAATTGAAAATGTTGAAACAATATCACAAGAAACTATGTTGTCTTGGTGTAATTTAATAACAGCTTCACGGATCTGTAAATGCGTGCGCTTCAGCTTCTTGACTTCACAATACTGACACACAAACGTAAACAAACTCGAGCTCCTACTATTACAAAACGTATTCGGTCTTCTCCTGAAATAGACCGGTCTCTTAAATCCACTGCTCAAACATTTGATGAATGGATTTATAAGTATTTCATTATACATTTAAATTCTTCATTGTAAAAATTTACTAGTTATATATTTCGAATGTATATTTGATAAAGTTTACGTGGCATTCATTTTTTTTTAAATCTTTATTTAATTAAAACTATTGGTGAAAATTAGTTTGGCCCGAAACTTTTTCACGGAACTATAAGTTGCTTCTCTTTGAAATAATATAACATTTAAACTATTGTATTTATTTATTTATTTTATTTTATTTATTTTTGAACTTCATTATATTTATTCATTCGTCACCGACGATAATTTATTCCAAATTAAATTCACTTATGTGAACAAACGATAAATTACGTTTGTGGCATTTTCGATATGGATCACACTGTAGTTAAACTCAATAGGATATATGCATTTCATAGCCTTTGAAGTATATTTACAAAAAAAAAAAAAAAAAAAAAAAAAAAATGCTGATGCGAAAGACAAGCCGACAGAACACAAAAACACTGAAGACATAAGTACTTTTAAACTTTAATGGGAATTTTTAAAAGACATGTGTACATATTTTCTTAAGTACTTTATGTACATAAAAATAAATTTATAATTCCTAAAATATTTAGATTTGCTCTATGAATATCTGAAGATCCAATTTAATATATATATATGGAATTAACCTTTTCTGAAATTATCATCTTGATAAATCGTGTGTCATATTATATGATCAACGGAACGGTTAAATCATTTTAATATTTCATATTAAAAATATTTACAAAGCATAGAAGATGAATAGACAGTTAGACAGAAATACCAATGGCGTTGTTAACGTTTACAACAGACGTTACTACTTTTGATGTTTACAACATTCCAACGTTATTGAAAATATGCTTGACTTTTGTTTAAAGACTTTACTTTCTTCTATACATAAAAGAAAAAAAGTATTGAATTTGTGAAATTTTTCGACTTCGGGTTTTCAATGAATTTATACGTTTTCGGATGTTCTAAACAAGATTTGACCATATTTCAAAAATGTCTGTCTATGTGTATAAAAATATTTTTAAATACTGTATTTCAAGAACCAATGAACGAAATTTATTCAACCTTTTTATTTTTATTTGTTTATTTATTTATTTTTAGACTTAAATCGGTGTTGATTACATTTGGGAATAACATGAAATGTCGATCGTTCAACAGCTCCTGCTGTTATCCGATTTTTTCAAAATTTTCAAAATGATAGTATTAGAACAAAATTTTGTATAAATGTACATAATGAAAATCACTTTTAACTTTTCAATGTGAAATTTAAACGAGCATAAAAAATAATAATAAATTACATAATATAATAAAATCATGATTACAAATGAAAAGTAATACAGTAAACTAAAGTACTGTATCAGATGGAAATATAAACTACACAGGCTTACAAAATTGAAGTTGACAAAATTTGATTTGATGATTTTAGCTGAACTTTATGTTTTTTGATGTGCTGAAACAGAAAATGCATCCCATTTTTCTCTATCACGTACATATTTGTGTCAATAGAAGGTGCTTACCGACACAATTTCTTACATATACCATCATAACAATAGGTGGTTGGTTAGTTGGTATAGTTTTACGTAGCACTAGTGCTGCGCTATTACAACAATAGATATCTATAATTAATTAATCATGAAAACATACTATAAAACTTACCATATAATTATATTGGTGGAAGCGTAATAGAAGAAATTATATAGGTAGGCACCCTGTATTGACAAAAATCTATACGTGATAGAGAAAAACTTCATTTTCGGTTTCAGCACACCAAAATACATAAGCCAAAATTATAAAATCAAAATTTTACATGTCGACCTGTGGCTATTGAAATTTTAAAATAAAATTTATAGCATTTCTTTAAATCTAAACTACAGTTTTAATAAATAAGTGCAATAAAAAGGACATTCAAATTTAGTATTAACGTACTGTAATTGCTTGCAGAATGCTTATTGTATACGTAATTACTGAATAATGAAATATAAGACAGATCTTTAAATTATTTCTTAAATAAACATAAATATAGTGTTTTTTATATACCTGCACACAGCAAGAAGCTCCAGTCGTGTTGTAACAAGGGCCAAATCATTACCTTGGGTGACTGATTGTAAAGATTCCAAGCAACTCTGAAATTGGGGTAAGGTACACTTCTCTTCGCACATAACCACTAGAAAAGTTTTTTAAAAGATTTATTACTTACTGTTAATATTTTTTCAAGTTTTAAATAATTTTTCTTATAAATATTTAAAAATTATATCATACCTAATTAATTTAAGCTTCTAAAATATTCAAAGCGTCATATTCGTATTCAATAAACTACTTAAAAAATAATTTATTCTTGTTTTCCAATCATACTGAATTAAACAAGAATGTTTTATATTTAACGCAGATTATTCTTGTTTTCCCATCATACTGAATTAAACAAGAATGTTTTATAATAATAGGAGACTTGGCGTTGGAATATTAAAACCCGAATAATCTACTACGTCAGAAACGCAAATATTTTTATATTTGCGATGCATACAGCTGTTTCGGTAGCCTTAAGCGTGCCGTCTTCAGTGCATAAAAAACTTTATGCACTGAAGACGGTACACTTAAGGCTACCGAAACAGCTGTATGCATCGCAAATATTTTTCTTTTGGCGTTTCTGACGTAGTAGTTTATTCGGGTTTTAAGAATGTTTTATATTTAACGCAGAATCAAGGAAAAAGTAAAAATTGTCTCAATTTAAATGAATAAAGAACATTTGCTGTAGAGCACAACATTATATACAGAAACATAAGCACAGATGGGTACAAAAAAATGTGAAAACTTTCTTATATAGTTTTGTCGAATATCTAAAAAAAAAATTAAATTTCTTGGAAATTCATGACTGAAAAAACATGCTGTATACGGCATGTATTTCAAAGAAGAATTTGTCCCGAAAGCAAAACAGGTATCAGTAACAAGTTTTTAAAGAATTTTCTATTTCTTTAACTTGTTCTGTAAATTTCACATATTTACTTTTAATCGAATAAAGACAATATAATATTTAGCGTGTTTGTACACAGATTAATTGTAATTGAAGTGTCTCTATTTAAAACTCTCCATTTTATGAGAAATGTGGAGTTGACACAGATGATTAAATGGTAGAGAATCAGCTCGGCGAACGGAGTCCCCAGGTTTGATCCCTGGGGCAGACATTTTTCAGATAGTTGGCATAGAAAAAAAATTAGCCTTGTGCTCCAACTTCTTTAAATAAATATTCATGGTTGATGAATACTATTTATAAGTAGAAAATATTATATTAATTTATATTAATAAAATCAGACTTTTGTCTGTAAATTTGTCAGAAACAAAAAAATTTGCGATATCTTTACGCTTCACACACCATGAAAGCCTAAAATGACTTCAGAAAATTTTGTCTGTGTGTCCGTGTGTGTGTGTGCGTATGCAATCTGTTTATTGTTGTAATATTTAACTATATAAGTCACCATAAAGATATAAATATATATATATATTTGGCAAGTAACATTTTTTCAGCTCCATTCAATGAATCAGATAAACCAGACTTTTATCAGATTTGTTTTTTAATTATAATATTGTTTTCTTTGGGTTGGCAACAGAGACCGCAGACGATAATCACGTAATTAGGAAATGGAGTATAAAGTAATAGATTTTTGTTTGTCGCAAATTTTCAACTAATTAAAAAATAAGTAAATAAATTTAAAATAGGTTATAAGTAGTGATTCAAGAGAGTTTCAAGTAAAAAATAAACGCCTTTTAGTTCTTTAGAGGGTTTTTCTTGTGAGGAAGGGGGAGGCTGATTATTATTATTATTTTTTTTTTTCCTAAAGAGCTTGTCAAAAGTTTTAAATTGAATGATGAATTATAGATCTGTGATTATCTTCTTTATATATTATTATTATTATTATTATTATTATTATTATTATTATTATTATTATTATAGATAAATAATAATTGTGAAAAAATACATTTCCTGAGACATCGCTTGTAGGTTTGGCTTTCTTTGGAAAATAATTTGATTAGTTTCTTTTGTGCACTGACGATACGCTAAATGCTACCAAAACAGCTGTCTGCTATTTTATCATTTTCTCTGCAAAATAAATTTATGCTTTGAGCTACACATCAATCAAATTCCCTTTTTCTCTCTTCCCATGTTATCCTATGGTATTTTTGTTGCTTCGTTTTTATAAGGATATCTCATTCAAAAATGGTGTTTTTCTAATTCTGTTTTCTGAATATTTTACTCTTTGAAAATATTGTGTTTTTGCTTAATCAGCAATTTTTTCGAAAATATAATGTTCGTTTGGCAACTTGTTTACTTCTACTATCTCCGTAAGTATCGTTTAACATGTGGATTGCTTAAATTACTTATTCCTTGTTTAAACTTTGGTTTGTGTTATTGATTAATTTAATTTCTTTTTTTATTTTATTTTGTTGCAAGATAGATAACTGAGCTGTATATTTGCTGGAATTAGCTATACAGTTTTCCGCAATCTTGCATATGCTGATAGAAATGCGAGTTTCCTGATGAGTGAACATTTCTATTTTTCAGCATTTAAAATTCGAATTTTCAATTCATGAATTCCCCCAATTTTTTTTCCTTTTAACGGAACTCTTTGGTGATTTTATCCTTTCTCTTTTCTCTAAAATGTTGACTGTTGCTAATAATTCATAGTTTTTGCAAATTCTCCCACCGTTAGGCTTATGTGTTATGTTAGTGTCATTTCTCTTCTGCGTAAGTACTTTAACACGTTTTTTTCTAATCATTGGTACTCAAATTAAATTAATACCGTGATTATTTTTAATCGAAATAAATCTCAATTAAAATTTAATTTTATGTTGGTATCTTCATCTATGTTTGGTCTGATGAGTGTTACAATGGTACTATGTAATTCAAATTATATATATATATATATATATATATATATATATATATATATATATATATATATATTAAATATTTTCTTTCATTAAGTAAATTTAGGACTCTAAGTATGGATCTCTAAACAAAATATTTAAATTTATTTTTTCAAAGAATTGCTCACTAAGCTAAAATACGACATATTCAGAGAGTAATATTCAAAAAACAGAAGTCGAAAAACTTCATTTTTGGATGAGATATTCTTTTAAAACGACACAACGAAAATCTCATCGGATAACAAGAAATAAAGAGAGAATATAACTGATATACAGACTTAAGATAATTTTTACCTTCTGGAAACTATTAAAGATTTAATTAAAAAAAAAAAAAAATACGTGAAAAAGTCTGTAAAAATACAGAAAATCGTCGTTTTTATAATCCTATAATTCTTCTCCGTAATATATTCATTTTTTCATTATTCGTAGAATGTAATAATAGCTTATAATAATCCCTAATATATATATATATATAAAACTTTGTTTTCATATTATATTTCATTTACTTAAGAAATGTTAAATTTAAGATATTTCATTGTATATAAGTATAGGTTCACATACAGCATTTACATGTTACGTTCACATACACATATACGTGAACGTAATGTATAAAAATGTATAAATTTACACTACATGATTTTATTTAAATGAAACCCATTATTCAATTACAAAAATGGTGTAGCATGTGAAAACCAATTTCTGTGTGAATGTTTATGAATTATGATTTTCTAAAATAAATTATTTTAGATTGAAAATATTATTTTCCTTTACACTAGGGGAAAAAATCAGTTTTATATAAGACGTCTTACTATATAAAATATATTTTTTCTTTGAGGAAAATTTTTATAATTTATATATATATATATATATATATATATATTGTTGCGTACTTGGGGGTTCGTGAGTTGTCCTAGAATGAAAGGCCAAACTTACAAAAATTCAATAATTTATTCACAGAAAGTTCCAGAAAAATACAGGTCTATAAACTAAGTATCAGCTTCAATTCAACCAGTAAACACAGCTTAAACAACAGCTGTCAATAGCAAATCCACAGTACAAACTGTATAGCAATAACACTTGAAGCAAGTCTCTTTCAAAGAATTTACACAAAAATAAACACAATTATCTACAATTTTGTAACACTATACATTTGCGATTTACAATAAAGACAGATTTTGAGATTAATTTATTGAATTTAATTATATTAGTTCAATTATGTGATTCTGTTTTTAATGTTTGAAGTAATATCTGACGTTCGACATGCATCATTTATACATTATATCCTTTATATCATTTTATTTATTTCATCTGTTAGAGATGAAAAATTAGATCTGTTTGTACTTCTCAAATTAAAAATACATATTAATTTGCAAAAAAAAAAAAAAAAAAAAAAAAAAAAAATTATAATTCAATAATAAAGAATAATCAATAAGTTATATGAATTTCGCAAAAAAATTGTTGTTTCAAAAGAATTGTTTCCTTGTTTTTTATTATTAAAAATGTATTGATTTAATGTTCTATTTTTCAAAATTTCATTTTAGCTGATTTATTATTTTTTGAAGTCCTTCAATTTTTTAAGAAGTAAATAACTTTTTTTCTAAGATTTTCTATAAATTTTCGGGGATTATGTCTTAAACAGTAATTTACTTCAAGTTAAAACGCATTTATTTGAGTTTATTTGAAAAGATTTACTAAATGCATATAATGTAATTTTTAATCTATAAAGTTAGATTGTTTATATAAATTTATTTATTATTATATTATTTTAAGTGTTGCAAATAAAAAATGGGCTATAATTATTTTTATAAATAAATGACATATCTTAAGTAAATTCCATCAAGTGAATTTTTCAAAAAATATATATATATATATATTTTATTTTTATCAATATATCTAAAAATGTATAAATTTAAACTCTATGACTTCATTAAAATAAATCCCCTTATTGAATTATCTAAATGATATAGCATGTAAAAAGTCTTTTCTGTGCGATTTTCTTTTTTATGAATTTTTAAATTAAATCGTTTTATCTTGACAATTTTATTTCCTTTTACAAAAAAAAAAAAAAAAAAAAAAAAAAAAAAAAAAGACAGTTTTTATAAGACATTTTACTATATAAAATCTTTATTTTCTTTGGAGAAAACTTTTATATATATTTTTTTTCCTTTCCAAATTTACAATAAGGACAGATTTTGTAATCAATTTATTGATTTCACTTATATGAGTTCGATTACGTGATTCTGTTTATAGTATTTGAAGCAGTATTTAATGTTAGAGACACATCACTAGGCTATTTATTTCATTTATTAGAGAGATTCATTTGTACATTTCAATATAAGTATGCGTGTCAGTTTTGCAAAATAATGTTTTTCAATTTATAATTCAATAAGGAAAAATAAAGAATTAGTTGTATGAATTTCACAAAACAAATTGTTTCCTTGTTTTATTATTATTAAAAATGCATTATACTGATTTCCTTTTCTAATCTTCAAAATTTCATTTCAACTGATTTATTATTTCTGAAGACCATCAATTTTTAAGTAGTAAATATTTTTTGCTCTAAGATTTTCTATAAGTTTTCTGGAAATTGTTTAAATGTCTTAAACTATAATTTGCTTCAAACTAAAATACACATTTGTTTACCTTTGCAATATTTATTTTATTTTATTTGTTAATAATAAATCGATGCAAATAATATAATTTTTAAAAATAGATAATATTTAATATTAAAATTTTGGTAGTATATTTTCAATTAAAATGTGATTTTTTAATAATTTGAATTTAACTATTATTGCTGTAAACTAAAATTTTATAGTTTATAGTTACTTAAATATATTTCTTAAAAT
This sequence comes from Salticus scenicus, assembly GCA_963930645.1. Lineage (NCBI taxonomy): Eukaryota > Metazoa > Arthropoda > Arachnida > Araneae > Salticidae > Salticus > Salticus scenicus. The sequence goes on from OZ005661.1 coordinate 94,639,715, forward strand.
ATTTAAGGAAATTTTCTTTATTTTTATTTTTAAGTAAATGAAATAAGTTCCATCAAGCAAATATTTTTGTAAAAAAAATTATAGTTTTTATCAACAATATGTACTGGGATAAAAGTGATATTTTCTTATTTTCAATAGTTAAAGAAGAAATTTCTGTCCTACACTTCCTACATTGTTCAAATATTTATCCTTAATATTATGTAGAATATATATCATATCGGCCAACTTTTCTAATTTTTGAATCAAATTTATCACCGGTATTTCAAAAATAGAATTTTCATATGTATTTTGATTTTTTTTTTTTTTTTTTTTTTTTTTTAATAAACTGAGAATCATTATAAAAAAAATTCGGCATGAATACTCCCTTAAAAAACGAGAGACACAACAGCTATGATATATATACAGTAAATTTCATTCGCTTATTTTTAATTAAAAGTTAGAACTAAAACTTTAAGTACATATAAAAATTTTATTCTTTCAAGATTTTATATATATATATTTTTATTCTCAAATTCAAAATAGCATAAATTTTTTGAAGAACACATTACCTTTAAGAACCAATCTTATTAACATTTTCGCGGCCGCTGACGTAGATTTACGCCCTTTGAAAATCTATGACTCCGACAGTTGGCGTTTCTTTCGCAATTGACATGTTATATATTTCTTAAGAATATACCCAATATTCATATTTTTACAGTAAATATACTATGGATATAAATAATTTGATTAGGAAAGTGTATAACTATAACGTTTTTTCATATTAAATATGAATGTGGACACAGAAAATTTTGTTCTGAATTATTGTAACTTGGGAGAATAACTCCCACAGGCGGATCTTACTGTGAAAAAGACAAAAACATGCGGTCGCAAAAGTGTTAAGATTAATAGAGTGTCGACAGACCTGCCTTTATTTATTTATTTATTTATTTTCCTGACTGTTTTATGACAATATTAATATAATAATTTCTGTCTAAATTCATCGCGCAAACCTGCTATAGAAGATTACTGTTAAATATTGGTGAGAGAAAATATGAACTGTCACCATCATATCACTAACACCATGCCTACAACAATACATGGGAGAATGCAAGATTTAATATTACTATAACAGAGTTGTCAACCTTCCTATACCGGAGCAGCGTTAGCCATGCATTTATATCATACCACTTTGTTTTTCTTATTTTATCGTAGTTATATATTAGTAAAAAAATTTCCATAAATAAAATGGTATGAAATAAAGGCGGGGCTAAAAATGCTCTGGAATAAATTAAAAGAAAATTGGCAACTCTGTAATAAACTTACGCTTTTGATTTACCAAACTAACATAAGCTAAGAAATATATATATATATATAAGGTTCCTTTCTTCCTTTTCTAAAGAATTTATTACAGAATTGCTATATGTTTTTAAAATGACTTCTTGTTATGATTAAGTTTATTTACTAACCCTTATCATCATTTTAACGACTACCTTTAAAAGGCAAGAGTCTGCTCTATTTTTAATTAATTTTTTTTATATATTATTGATTATGAATTCTCATTAAAGTATTAATCCCTTAACTGCCATGGACGTATATATACGTGTTTCCAAAATAGATCCTTTGACTCATTGACTTTAGACTTACTCATTTCAGAATTGAAAGAGACCTGTGGAACTGTGATATGAATCTTGGAAAATTTCATCGTCAGGTAAGGGGTTAAAAAGAAATAAAATATTAAAATAAATGACTTTTACAATAAAAATTAATTTCAAACACAATGTATGTTTTTAAATTCCAAATTTTCCGCAATAAAAAAAATATTCTTTCAAAAATGTCAAACTTTTTTCTCTTTTCCAAAATTCTTCAAATACTCAGATTTTAAGTTTTCATATTCTATATTTTAAGTTTTCATATTATATTCTATCTTTACTTTAGGAATAAAACGTCTGAGTTATAAGATATTTTTATATTTCTTAACTTACGAGATAAGAAATTGAAGAAATATTGACATAAATTCAAGAGAAAGGATTTTCTGTAGGACCTTCATCTATAAATCAGAGTTACGCTTTATCTACTTCTAAGAATGTAATTTTGTCTGAACTTTACATCAGTAAATGTGCCATAAGACAGAAAGGATATTTTTCAATTTTACCTGTTCAATATAAAATTTTATTTTAAAAAATGTATTTCTCTGATACGATAAAATACATATATATTTTTTTTTTCTCTAAATTTGAACAATATCATAGTTCAGATAAGAATAAAAATTATTATTCTGAAATGTTTTCCCTTCTCTTCTATAGCTACTTTTTTTCCATATTGCATTTTCAATTTTGATTATTTTCTTTCTTAAAATATTTTATATATTATATTACAAAAATGTTAGCTAAAAATGTGTTTTGCTTGTTTCATTTATTTATATAATTCATTTTTTTACACTTGAAAGAGCAATTATTTTAATATACTTCATTTTGTGCATTATGTGTTAAGTGTAATTTACACATATGCAGAATATTCTAATAGCCCCCATCCCCCACCCCCTTAGCTCGAAAATGAGTCGGAATTCTGAAAAGGGGCGAAACACGTGTTCAATGAATTGAGAGGAACCTTTTTTGGTTAAAATGTTGGGCCAGGGGGCGCTAGCGGGGCCGCTAGAGAGGGCAACTTTAAAAATTCAAATAGTGAGGTATGTATTGCAATACATACTTCGAAACGTCTCTTCAAACAATGAATTTGATATAGATAGTTTTGTCCTACGATGATTATTAAAGGAGATCCATGAGTTTTTAGACTTTTGAAATGTGGAGTTTATACTTATGTAACCCTTTAATAATCATTGCAGGACTAAATTATTTATATCAAATTCATTGTCTTGAAAAGACATTTCCAGGGATATATCGCAAAACACACTTTGCCCAAAAATGTTTGGGCCGAGCAAAAGGGGGGTTGGAGGGCTACTAAGTAGGACAACTTCAAAATTTCAAACAGGAAAGGTATGTCTTGTAATGCATACCTGGAAACGTCTCTTCGAGAAAATGAATTTGATATAAATAGTTTTGTCCTGCAATGATTATTAAAGGGAATACATAAGTATTAAATACACATTTCAAAAGTCCAAAAACACATATCTCCTTTAATAATCATATGAGGGCGAAACTATTTATATCAAATTCCTTGTTTTGAATAGACGTTTCCAGGGATATATCGCAAGACACACTTTGCCCAAAAATGTTTTGGCCGAGCAAAGGGGTGGTAGGAAGGCTACTAAGTAGGACAACTTTAAAATTTCAAACAAGGAAGGTATGTCTTGTGATGCATACCTGGAAACGTCTCATCAAGAAAATGAATTTGATATAAATAGTTTTGTCCTGCAATGATTATTAAAGGGAATACATAAGTATTAAATACACATTTCAAAAGTCTAAAAACACATATCTCCTTTAATAATCATCTTAGGGCGAAACTATTTATATCAAATTCCTTGTTTTGAATAGACGTTTCCAGGGATATATCGCAAGACACACTTTGCCCAAAAATGTTTTGGCCGAGCAAAGGGGTGGTAAGGCTACTAAGTAGGACAACTTCAAAATTTCAAACAAGAAAGGTATGTCTTGTGATGCATACCTAGAAACGTCTCATCAAGAAAATGAATTTGATATAAATAGTTTTGTCCTGCAATGATTATTAAAGGGAATACATAAGTATTAAATGCACATTTCAAAAGTCTAAAAACACATATCTCCTTTAATAATCATCTTAGGGCGAAACTATTTATATCAAATTCCTTGTTTTGAAGAGACGTTTTCAGGGATGTATCACAAGACATACTTTTCTATTTGAAATTTTAAACGTCCTCTCTAGCGGACCCGTCTATTCCCCCAGGCCAAAACTTTTTTCAAGAAAAGAGATCCCTCTCGAATTCATTGAACAAACTTTTCACCATTTTTCACAATTCCAACTCATTTTCTAGTTAGGAGGGGTGTGAGACTTTTGGAACACTCTGTATATTTTTTTTAATGTTTACAGAATCGTGGATAAAGATCTATTTTTTAAAGGGAATACTGATTTTTTTTTTTTTTTTTTTTTTTTGGGGGGGGGGGGGGGCTGAGCTTGTCGGTCGTAGGTAATCCAATAAAAACTAAGAAGTTCCAGTTACCCAGCATGTCATTTTCCAAGAAATCTAAACGAAGTCACCAGGGCACAGTTCATTTCTTTGAGTCACTTAGGTGATTCTGAGACACAATGCGGTGATATTGTGAACTTTGAATAACTAGTGGGCTTAGCTTTGTCATGTAGGTAGGGTCTATCAAATGTTTCCAAGTTTCCTGAGGTATATTGATCATGGTTCATCACTGGAAAGTGATATTACCATTATGCGTGATAATATATGTATACATTTTTCATAAAAAAATATACATCTAAAACTAATTCCCATGAAATGCGTATATATATAGATTAAATTCATACACAATTTTTTATAAATTACTTTAACTATTTAAAAAGAGAATGAAGATAATGTTTATTAAAATTAAATGTATATTAAAATTACACTTATTATTAAAAATATAGATATTATATTTTTTATATATAACTTTGTGTTGTGTTACATCACTAAACTGTACATTAGAAAACATTTCTGCATTTTATGGTAAACACTTTAAATTTATTAGCATATTTTACATTTAACCCTTTGAGGGGTGGTGGTTGCGTAGTGCAACCACAAATTCTAATTCAAAATTGCAAAAACTGTCACCAAAAACTTGTCTTTGAAAGGGTTAAAGTTCTAAAATTGCTTTATATTATTTAAGTATAAAAGGCTTTTTGCATTAAAATATAATATGTATAAAACATATTTTAAAACTTACCCGTTTAAATTTACTCAAATATAAGAAAATGGGTAGATTACATAAGTTAAAATTACTCTTTCCGAATTATTATATTGAAGAACGATTTTTGAAACACAGACTGAAAAATTCCAAAAAAAATATACATGTGATAAAAAGAAGTTAGAGGGAAAGTACAATTAGGAAATAAAACTTTTTATTTTCTTTATTACCAATAATAATAATTATAGTTAATAATAATACTAATTCAATTTATAGAAATTTGTGAAGTCTTGGTTGCGACTTCAACTTGATTCCTATTCTTAATTTAGAGTAGAAGGCAATCAGGAGACTCAGTTTAAAAGAGACAGCAATCTTTATTTTATCTTAAACGTAAGGAAAGGCGTGGGGATGCGAAAGAACTCACTAAATGAACTTAAACTAAGTAATTTAGATTTATCATAAAAATGTCTCACCACTGCAGTCTGCAATAGTAATAGCCAATAGTCGAGGATCTTTCCAGAGATCAAAGGGATATAGCAAACTACGTGAAGATCTTCATCACGCTATACTACCAACAACATACCACTGTTCCATTTTGTGCTCCATTTAAAGTCCTCATAATAAGCTACAACTATTCACTTCATTTTACCAAAATACTTTTCTTAAGACTATCCGTATTCAATTTCAACACACCTTTCGCAACCTATGTAGATCCTGATTTCAAATTATCCAGCTAACTATCCAGTAACTAGATACTCCATGATAACCCAAATTCACCTCTACTCGACACCTTCAGCCAGCTATTTCACCCACAGCATCGCCAAAACATTCTGGATCCAGCTAGAAACTTTCCCATTCTCAACCGAACATCTTACCTTGACACGACGTTATCACCTTAGACTACTTTCAATACTAAATTCAACTGGCGACCTTTACTCTCTCAACTCCATGCCACTCATACCTTTCAAATTCATTGAATCAAGTAGCAAGTTTTTACCCGAACCTCTAATTTTAAAATAAAGAAACATAGTTTTTAATTGAGGCTGTTTCTTTCAAATTATTATGAGAGATTATAAAACCGCATTCAAACAAGACATCCGTTTCAATACAAAATTCAACTGGCGACCTTTACTCTCTCAACTCCATGCCACTCATACCTTTCAAATTCATTGAATCAAGTAGCAAGTTTTTACCCGAACCTCTAATTTTAAAATGCTTAAAAAGAAACATAGTTTTTAATTGAGGCTGTTTCTTTCAAATTATTATGAGAGATTATAAAACCGCATTCAAACAAGACATCCGTTTCAATACAAAATTCAACTGGCGACCTTTACTCTCTCAACTCCATGCCACTCATACCTTTCAAATTCATTGAATCAAGTAACAAGTTTTTACCCGAACCTCTAATTTTAAAATTTTTAAAAAGAAGCACAGTTTTTAATTGAGGCTGTTTCTTTCAAATTATTATGAGAGATTATAAAACCTTATTCAGACAAGACATCCGTTTAAATTCAAAATATTTATCTTCAAAAAATATAAAACGTGGTACAAATTTTATACTATATATTGCAAATCTGAACTCTTATTAAAAAAGCAAATTGTCAGAAGTGCATTATATGCAAAACTCTGCTACAAAAAGAATTACTATTTCATACGAAAAATCTTACAAAAAATATATATGGAAAATTATTCAAAAATTGTACTAGAAAAATGAACGCGAGTATTATTTAAAACGTAAGTAGTTTGGCCTCTGATTTACTATTAACAATTTCGTATGTAATATAATTTATCTATTACTGTAAAGAATGTTATAAACATGCACAATAAGAATAGTTGATTCATATGCATGTTGCAAAAACATAAGTTTATATAGATTATTAATACTGAGATCGCTGAGAGTTGTTTTTCTAAAGAATTGTTACATGGTGATCAAAGATTTGGTATCCGCATTTGTTTAATGATACTATTTTTTTACGATAATCACATGAACGTAACAGGGGCGATTAAAATCGCTCCAAACACTGAGAAAAAATTCTATAACTGACATCTAGAATCTAGTTTGTGGCTCTTGTAAAAATAGTTCCGTGTCATCCTTACAAATTCTAGTCTCCTTTGAAAGCGAGTTCTAGAAACCCCTATTAGAATTCTGGAGCGATTGCCTATATTATCGAGGACAAATTTATTTAAAAATCTCCGCAAATAAATGTGAATACAAGAGGCTAGTGTTATCAACTATAATCTTGGTTTATGACCCAATTCTAGAAAACCAAGCGAGAATTTTTCGCAATACAAAGGATTCAGAATATTCAAAATATTCAGAATATTGTTTCACCATCGGGAAATGTGTAGACTAGAAATTCTCGATCATTTCATCTATTCGGCTTATTGGCGTGCCTTATACGCGTAGCTCGGAAATATACATTTGTAGTTTAGGGATTTAGAAACTGACCACTTATTCGTTCTAGTTGAAAGCGGTGTATATATATATAATTTTTTTTTTCTTTTCAGTGAACCGCTGTATAAGGGTGTGCGACCTTCTTACGTCTTTATATCTTTAAATCATTAATGTATTCAACCCAAAAAATGCACTATAAAAATACGGAAAATATTTCTGGAGGTAAAACGAAGCGGTATGAAAATTAGCGGAAATCGCATTCCAAGTGATTACCATTAAAATAAGTTTAGTCACACACATCCAAATCCAGTTTTTCTTATCTGATTTTGATTAAACTTGAGAGGTAAAATTTATAAACCATAGGGAAGTGTTTCTGAAACTAAAAGAAGTAGTTAAAAAATTTTAACCACCAGGTAAAAATTTTACGTATAAATCTTTTAAAAATAAATAATTTTATTAATGAAATAGTTAATTTGAGTTAGAGTTTAATAAATTAATAAGTATATAGTAAATTCGTATTTATTTAAAGACATAAATATATCAATATATACTTATTTTGTTTATAAGTTTAGCAGGCATTTGAGGTTATATAAACCCCATTAATTTCATAGCCCGGATCATTTACGGTTTTAAATCTCCTAAAACTCGAACTCAAAGCCATTAATTCTCCGTGAAATAAGTTAAACATCACGTTTTACACCCAGTGAAATTAACCACCTGATCACTTCGCCTTGGAAAATGGCAGAATTAAAATATTGTCTTTACTGCACAGATTTAAACTGTAATAAAACAAAGATCATAGCATTTTGTCATTAAAAACACAACAATGTATATGAAATAAATCTTATGAACCTTCACACTTTTAAATAATCAAAAATTCTTTAATTAACGTTTAAGAATAAGTGTGTTGTGGTAAAAACAACTGCTCTGTGAACGGATATATCCAATCCGGTCACGGTGAACAGAACGTTAAAACTGTTATTATTATTATAATAATATTTTCTCCTTTCGGCTATATGTATGGGGGAGGGGGGATTAGTTTTGCAAAAAATCCAATATGCAGAACAGGCTCTAGAAAGTCTTTAAATTGAGCGACTTCCATTATAATCAACATGCATACACACATACATATATATATATATATATATATATATATATATATATATATATATATATATATATATATATATATGAAAACCCATTCAAACATTTCTCAAGAAGAAATGAAAAACATGATATTGCATGAAGGAATTAAAGATTTAATAATAATCCGAATAATGAAATCATACTCAGAGGAAAGAGTAACACTCAACCTTTTACAATGTTACATTCATATAATTACGAGATTCAATTATATTTATTACAGTTATTGAATTAAAATACCTTCTTAAAAAACACATATTGCGAAGTTTTAAGGAAATTACTTATATGCATGTTTCATTTTAAAACATAATTTTCTACATCGTGCGTGACACAGAAGAGCTACTGATCAATATTGTCTAAAAAGTCAAAAAACAAAGTTCTTTTTTAGTGAATATTTATTGCAAGCATGAATATTTGACAGATTTAGTTTTTACGATTAGCTTTTGCATGAGTTTCATTTTCATAACTAAATGACATCGAAAAATAATTCTAAGCGCTTTAGATGAAATTAAAGCAAAACAAATTTGTACATGAATAATTGCAGAATATTTTAAGTGCATTTTATTATATTGTTAAAATGCTACAAATCGTTGTACATTCCTGTCTAACTTTGATTTATTATTATTAGTAGTAGCAGTATTACTTTCAAATTAAAAAAATTAAAATTAAAAATAAAAATGGTATTAAAAAGAAGATTTATTTATTTGATTTTATAAGGAATTTCAGTACTTTTTTTCTCTGGAAAAGACAGATATTATGAAAAACTACATTAATAAAACAAAGTGGTTTTCTTTATCTATGTGTCCGCAATCTTTCTATAGGCGTGATATTTAATTATACAATTCACTGTAGAGCTAAAACAAATTGGCATGATTATTTTTCGGCTCAATTCGATAAACATCAAAACCTTTTTTTTTTTTTTTTTTTTTTTTTTTTTATTCAGATATTTTTTATCATTAAAATACTATGTTTTGTATTGGCAACACAGACTGCAAATGAGAGTTGCGTGATTTATGAAATGGAATATAATGAATTGTTGTTGATCGCAAATTTTCAACCAATTAAAAATAAATAAATAAATGAATTAAAAAAAAAAAAAAGTCTTTTACTTTTTCAGAAAGTTTTCCTTCTTGGTGGGGCGTTTTTTTTTTTTTTTTTTCTAAAGAACTCGTCTACACATTATAAACGAATAGTTGAATTATAGATCTGTGATAATCTGAAACAAAATTATTAGGTTGGTTGGTTGGATTTAACGTCGCACAAGTGTTGCGCAGATGGGCAATTGGCGACGGTCTAGCGCACAGCCCTAGATCTGGTCCGGAGACATGCCATCACAATTTTGATCCTCCCCGGAAGGGATGGCTCTCCCGCTTCGGTGACCCCCAGTGGTATAATTTTTGATGGGAACATGGAGGACATTGCAGCAACGACAGATTTTACGTGCACCAGCCACCATTAGTGTACACGACGGTCTTTGGCCGGCTCGAGTACCGAACCCGCCAAAGTTATTAGGACTAGGAGGACTATTAGTTTCAATCTGGATTAAAACGTCGTCACCAGTTTTTGTAGACCAGTTTTGTGTAACACTAAAAGAGGGGATAATCAATTAGAAATATCAGTCCTATCGTTACAAGTTTCGTACTAAATGAAAGGAGCAATTTTTCTGAATCCAGTTGTGCAAACAGTTTTTCGACACGACAGTTAGATTTTTTTTTTTAAATTAAATAAAATATGAAATTTAGGCTACAACACTTCATTTTAATTCATTTCAGTCATTTTAAAAAGTACAAACAAAAAATGAGATAAAAAAATAAAATTAAAATTAAAAACTAAAAATTAAATTAAAATTTTACTGACTGAAATTAATAGTCCTCCGCAATCAACAATTTTTTTTTTTTTTTTTTTTTGGACAAATAATAAGTGCGAAAAAATGCACTTTCTAGGATATTTGCTTTTGGTTTTCTGTGGAAAATAATTTTATACCTAAGGCTGATCCCAGATACCTAAGAGAAATCTCCGAATGACGTTTTCTCCACTTGCATGTTTTCATGAATTCATGATCTTCAAAATGTTAAAACTTCTACAGATATTTAAGTAAATACTTAATATTGTTTTTATGTTTAATAGAACCTACTTAAAAGAATTAAGAAAGGAATTTTGCGATATTTTTAAAATAAAAAAATGTTGAAAATAAAAATATAGCAAAACAATTATCAGATTTATATATATGCGTGTGTGTGTATTGCAAATTTTTACACGCACATACAATTTTTAACTTTTTTCCCAAAAACGAATTAATAAATTTAAAATGCATCCCTGATTCTATTTAATAGGTTTCATTAAGCATTAAAAAATATATCGTTCTCTTAAATAAAAAATACAAATATGTAATTGTATAAATATATAAATCTGTAGAAATTTATGTATTTTGAAGATTATGGATTCGTGAAAAAAAGGCAAACTAAGACAACGCAATTTAAATGTTTCACATCTGTAAAAAAGTATATAAAAAAATCATAACAATTGTTACCTGTATATATACTTTATTGAACAGACCTAATATAGGTCAGTTTATAAATATTAAATGGAAATATAAGCTTTTATGTGAAATCATTTTCAGTAGTGTCAAGTCAAAGGTGCGAAGTTCCCATAAGGTGCCTGCCTACCTTTAAAACGCAAATTTTTGGTCAAAACTCCGATTTTCTATTTTTGGGTTAGTATTAAAGCCTGACACTTTAGCTTTCTAAATCAGTTTTAATTTTGTTTCTATTTTGCTTAGAACTTGAGTTTCAGGCATTTTAATATTAGTCACTCGCAAAGTTTTTGAAACCGGAAGTGACCCGTAAATGTTTGTTTACATAAATGTTTTACTCAATATAAGTATCAAAATTTTTTAATGAATATAATATGAATTTAAAAAAGAAAATAAAAAGTTGTGAAATAAATCAGGAACTTATTAAAAATATTTTTTTTTTTTTGTTTAATAGATAAAATCTTGTTTTTAAATTTGTTTTCTGCTTTTTCTCAAAATGAGACTTTTAGCATTTTGCTTTATCCCAAAACATCATAACTCCAAAAGTTACGATTGAAACGTTATGAAACTGACAAAATACTCCAGAGGAGTTGTTTTAGGGATTGAACTACAAAAACGAATCTAGCTAATTTTTTTTTTTTTTTTTTTGTCGATAGAAGTTATGAACTGTCATCTGTATTCATAATTTTTTCAGCATGTAAAAATGTTATCTTCTCTAAAATATTAAATAACATTGTTATAGTTTTGAGAGTAGTTCACTCCCTTAAGGACCTTTCAATAATCTAAATAAAATTTACAGAATAAAAATACCTTTATTAAATTTGACTTATGATGTTTAGTAAAAGTGCTTTTTTTTTCGCAAATTTTATGCATATTTTGAGCCTAAATATCAAAATATTTTTTAATTTGCATATTTTTTTCAGGTTATTCACTGTATTTTACTATATTCTATCGTATAATGCACATAAATAGGCAAATTTTCAATTATTAAGAAAAGTCATGTCCGACGATAGGCAGACACCTTAAGTATTTGAAATGGAAGGATAAATGACGTGCACCTGTACGCAGCCTGCTCTGTTGTCAACAATTAAGAGGCTCTGTTGTCAACAATTCTTTAGATAAATACCATTTTCTTTTTCTATGATTTTGCTACAAACATTCGAATGAAGTGACTTATTCAATTTTGTATAATAAACAAAATTCTATACTTTTTAACTTTTTCGTCTAATATTCCGTTCAATGCATCATATTGAAAAAAATATGTTTCTCAAAAATAAACAAAATTGTGTTAATTTTGAGTATTCTACATACGCAAAATAGCTCCGAAACCAATATACTCCAATTTGAAAATCCCATGTGTTTATTATTCAGTATATTGACATGCTTAAAATTGGAGAAAATCGTGTATCCCAATATCCTGAACATAAATTCTTATTGGTGTATTTTTTCGCACACCAGTATAAAACCGCTATGAAATATAGCTCCGAAGTTTTGAGGGAATATTTTTTTTCTTAGATTCTTTCTGTTTAAATATATAAAAATTCTATTAAAGAACTTCTTTCATTTCAGCATATTTAAACTAAATTATAAAGTGAATAGCTATCAATTTGAAAACATGCTGGTATTTCATAAATAACTCAGCCATGTTTTTTACTATTTGAAACAAATGTGCTCATTTTGAAATGAGTATATATCAGTTTACTCATTTTTGAACCCTTTATTTCTAGCAGTGCATATCCATTAATCAATCCTCATTTTTCCAATAATGTTTTATTCTTTTTATTTATTTTTTTTTTCCTGGATGCCACATTTCTCTTAATCAACTTTCCATTGTGGGGACTGTGATGTCACAGTATTAATATTTTCTTAAAAACTGAAATTTTAATTCATATTATATATTTTCCCATTGTGAATGTTATTTATTGTCTAATTTTATTTTTATTAGCACAATTTTTTTAAATATTTAGTATTAGGAACAATAAAAGTACTGGATGATAATAATAAATTATTTTACCTCTAGAAAAAATATGAAATACTATTTATGCAAAATATTTTATTGTTCACATTCTTAAAAAAAAAAAAAAAAAAAAAATGTTTTATATCCAGTTATTTAAATAATATTTGAGATGTATTATTTGATGCATTTCAAGTTTAAAATTCTGCAAACATATGCGACCTTTCATTAATAGGAGACCTTGCTCACGATAAATAAGCACGCACACACAAAAAGAAAACAAAATCACCTACGTTATGAACGCCGAAGGATGTAATAAAATATCAGACAGCTGTTTCGGTAGCATTTAGCGTACCGTCATAAGTGCATAAAGAAACGATATAAATTGCTCCTGTATATACAAAGCTGCCACAGGTGATTTATTTTATATTCGTTTCGTGCCATTTTTTACACTGTTAAAAATTTCAGTTCAAACTTGACCCCCAATATGGAGTAAAAGTATAAGCAATACCATAATATGGCTCAATCACACTTTTACGTTCTCTACTTCTTGCAACTAAATTTAAGTTGCACCAAAACTAGGACCTACAATACAACCACTCACAAGGAAAGTGTTTCGACGTACATGTAATTGTAATTTACTTTGTATTTACGAGATAGTGCCACTAGCGCGCTGAAAAGAAAACACAAGTTTTCAACGACTGGAAGCCGGGCAGAGTGAAAATAAAAATAAAAATCTGGAAGTAAGATCGCGTATGATTGTGTCATTTAAAATAAACATCCATAGTATTAAAAAAAAAATATATATATATATTTACTCTATTAATCACTAACCAGATTTTACTATAAGGAAGTTTATTAAACTATTATCATTCTAAAGAATCTAAAGTGAGAAAAATCTATTATACAGTTTAGAAAGTATGAGTCAGTAAAGACAGTATGGACACCAAACCAAGCTTAAATTAAAGAGATTGGTCAAAACCACAGGGTAAAGTGCAAATTCTGTGCAACAACTCATCCATGGGGCAAAATCAAACCCTATAAAATTCAGCCCATTTTATCAAAATCAACGAAACCGAGGTATCGGGCTAGAAAGTATGGCAAATGCCAGCGTGATTGACTTGAGACAAGATTATTCACAACTTGAGACAGGTATTTCAATTTTTCTTTTTTTTTAATATAAAATTACCAAATCATGGTAAAAAGGGTAGTTGCAGCTACTTCAGTACCAAGTTTTGGTTCAAACTAACACTAAATTTTTAACAGTGTACAAAAAATAAAATTTACATTATATTTTTTAAGTTAATCTATACTTTGCTTGCATAATTTTGTTAAAAATTTTATGTCATAAAAAAGGTAGTTCGAAAATAATTTTTAAAAATGTCGCCTGTATATAAAAGGAATCGGACTTTACAACTGTTTAATCAACGAATAGAATTAAGTGGAATGTGGAAGATTAGCCAATAGGAATTTGAGAAACGTTAGTCATGAAGTATGTAGAAAAAGTTAAGAAAGAGTGGATTAAATGTAAAATTCCCAATAATCAGACAAAAGGGGTTAGATGAAATTATAATTAACAATATTCTTAAGAATCTTACATATATGTACAGTGGGTAACAAAAGTGTCCGAACGCTAGCAAAAATTCCTATGTAAAAAAAGTACACTTCATACGGTTTTATTAAATAAATCCTTATCGATTCATGTTCTTACACTGACTGAGAACAGGATTCGACAAGGATTTATTTAACAAAACCGTATGAAGTGTACATTTTTTACATAGGAATTTTTGCCAGTGTTCGGACACTTTTGTTACCGACTGTACAGTGCCCAGCAAAAATATAAATAAATAAATAAAAATAAATAATTAAGTAAATAAATATTTACACTTGAGCGGCAAAAAAAAAAAACTTTACGTGTCAGCTGCCGTTCCCGCCATAAAAATGTGTCTAACCCCAGGGATGGCATGTAGTGTTAGTCAATCACAGACGACCTTTCACTATAATATTATCACTCAGTTCGCCTCGCAGTCTTTTAGAGTAAGGCTGTATGCTCTTTTCTCCAGACAGCCAGTGATTTGCTAAAAGTTTGAGAACCTTCATCGCTATTCTCACTCCACACAGTGAGTCAGATTAAGCTTAAATTGGAAGAGCAGTACCCTGCTTTGACTCTGCTAGAGAATGGGACTCTGCGATTGATGTAGTCAGAGATCTGGCAGTTGATTCTAGATGTGGCCAGATACAGCCAGATATCCATAACTAAACGGCTTCAGATGGCAATGAAATGTAAAAAAGGAAAGGTCGTCTGTGATTGACTAACACCACGTGTCATCACTGAGTTTCGATACATTTTTTATGGCGAAAACGGCAATTGACATGTAAAGTTTTCTTTTTTTTTTTTTTTTTTTTTTGATCGCTCAATTGTAAAGATATTTTTTTTTTTTTCTGGCACTGTAAAAAGCTACAAAGAAATCGAACTCAAATGTAGATTTTTGGCCTCAAATTGTTTAGCTGTATAAAATTTTAAATTAATATTTTTCTCTTCTAATCAATACTTAGAAATGGTCGATTTGTTGGTTTCTTGTTTCCGGATGTAACGTATATATTCTTTTAAATCGAATTTGCGATTGCGTTTTGTTTAACCAATACATGGTAAACCATATTGGCAGGAAATACCATGAACACTCCAAGTAGTATACAATAATAATCTCACATACTGATCAAACAAAACCTTAAATTCCGTTTAAAAGAACATATCAGTTACTTCCGGAAACAAGGAGCCAACAAATCGGTAAATGATTTTAAAACAGTTTTTTCGCCTTTAAGTAAGTTCACTCCTTCTTAGTTAAAAAATATACTATACACACACTGGCGTTCAAAATTAAAGCATAAAATAATAAACTAAATCCCAATTTTCTTTCTGTATTCCATTTGCTTTTACTTTTATAACGGACTTTTTGAAAAAATATAGTTATTAATTTATAATGCATGAACATCAGCAGAATAACAAAAATATAGAAACATATTTTTATAATGTACAGTCGGCTGCAAAATTATTCGAGCACTAGCCAATAATTCCTATATTTAAAAAGTACACTTAAGACTGTTTTGCTAAGTAAATCCTTGTCGAATCATGTTCTTAGACTGATTAAGAACATGACTCGACAAGGATTTATTTAACAAAACTGCATTAAGTGTACTTTTTTTTTGGCAAGGATTATTGCTAGTGCTCGAATAATTTTGCAGCCGACTGTACATATAATTCAATTTTCATCTTTGTATGTACATTTTTATAAGGTTATTTATATGCGAATAAAAAAGGAAATAAAAAGAAACAAAAAAATGAGTATAGGAAGAAAAATCCAGTTTAAATCTAACACATGAATGCATGAGCATCTTCATCTACCTGTAATGCATACTTATGACCATTCTTTATTATGTTTTCTTTTCTAAAATTGTGGATTTTTTTTTTTTTTTCATTTTACCAAAGCTTATTTTTGATAAAAATTGAATTACTTATGCTAAAGTTATATAAAATACAATTAATAATATGTGATAACGAACATCCCATTCAAATTTAATGTTCATGTGTTTACTCGTTTAAAAGTTATGAGCAAAAGAAGAAAACGTTGTAAAAGCCGGGCAACAGGAGATTTAGGACCTCTGAAATCACATAGACCAAGAAGAGTAAAATTTCATATTTTGATTTCATTCTCAAATCAAAATTACCTGTGAATACTTTTTGTTAACTATTTAAACAATTAATTTTACTTTTTGATTTTTCAAACAATAAATTTTACTTATTGATTTTTTATTTTAATTTAATTTAACTTCAAACTTACCTTAATATTATTCCTAGATCGTTCGCGGTTATGTAAATAATGTTACCTTTATGTTAAAACGACATGATATATACAGGGTCCGCCACACTTCCTACAACCCACTGCTATCTCGGAAATGTGCAACAATTTTTAAAAATGTCGAAACACATGTTCCATGAATTCGTGCAGAACCTCTTTTGGTGAAAAGATTTTGGGCCCGGGAGGAAGGCTAAGGGTGACCGCTAGGGAGGATAACCTCAAAATTTCAAATGGGAAGGTATGTCTTGTTGTGATTACATCCCTCGTAACATCTCTTCAAGAGAATGAGTTTGCTATAAATAGTTTTGCCCTGCGATGATTATCAAAAGTGATACATGAATATAATATAAAATCCACATTTTAAAACTTAAAAAAAAACCCACACCCCCCACTTATCTCGGAAACGCGTCAGAATTTTGAAAAATGGCGAAACACGTGTTCCTTGAATTCAAGGAAGATCTCCTTTGGTGGAAAATTTTCTGGCCACGGGAGAGAGAGGGGTAGGAGTGCCGCTAGGGAGAACAGCTTTAAAGTTTCAAATAAGAAGGCATATCTTGTGATACATCACTTGGAACGTCTCTTCAAGACAATGAATTTGATATAAATAGTTTTGTCCTACGATGGATATTAAAGAAGATACGTAAGTATAAAATCCACATTTCAAAACTTTAAAAACTCCTGTATCTCCTTTAAAAATTATTGCAAGACAAAACTATTTATATCTAATTCATTGCCTTGAAGACACGTTTCCAGGGATGTATCATAAGATATTCCTATTTGAAATTTTAAAGTTGCCCTCCCTAGCGGCCGCTCTAGTACCCACGTGCCCAAAATATTTTTAACAAAGGAGGTTACCCTCGAATTCATTGAGCACATGTTTCACCATAGTTAAAAATTCCGACACATTTCCAAGATAGGAGTGCGTGGGGGGATGGGGGGGGGGGGGCAATTGGCAGACCCCGTATATATATACATAACTGTTGGTATATTTATTGTAGTCCCTGTCAGTGTGGTGTTTATCATTTATTGATAAAACTAAACCCAGTCTTAAATTCCGTTTAAAATAATGTATCTTTTATATCCGAAAACAAGAAACCAACAAGTCAGCCATTTCTAAACATTGTGGGAAGAAAAGCAATAATTTTAAGTTTGATACAGTTAAAATGGTTTTCAGGCCTAAATCTACATTTGAATTAAATTTTTTGAAGCTTTTTACATTTATAAGAATTAAAAAAAAAAAAAAATCCTAATTGTAATTTTGCTGTACCCTCTTTGACTGATTGTTAGGAATTTTACGTTCAAGCCACATTTATATATATATATATATTTCTACATTTTTCACGACTAATGTTTCTCAATTTCTTATTAGTTGATCCCTCACATTCTGACTAATTCTATTGGTTGATTAAACTGTCATAAAATACGATTCCTGTTTTACATATAGGAGCACATTTGTTTCGTTTCTTTACTGCACTGACAGTACACTACCGAATGCTACCGAAATAATTGCTTGCTATTTTGTTATTTTCTATGCAAAAGAAATTTATGCATAAGATAATTTATCACATCCGTAAGCTATTAAACATTTTTAAAAAATTTAAAAATCTCCAAAATACAGAAAATTATCACTTTTATAATCCTATAATTCTTCTTCGTTTTATATTCATTTTTATATTAATAGTTGATTGTAGTAATAGCTAATAATAATACTTAATAGCATACACATATATATATACATATATACCAAGAAGAAGTGGGGACAAAAATTGTTAGATGGGGTGGAATGGGTGGTCCGAATGGGAAAAAAGTTGGTAGATGTGGTAGATGGTATGTGTGTGGAGAAAAACAATTGATTACAGTTTCAGAAAATTTGAATGATTTAATCAAGAGAAAGGGCCTCACAAAGTAAAAAGTAAATAAGGCATTGGTCCACTTCTGGCCCTTATGTACGCAGTTATTCGGCTTGGTATTAAATGACAGAGTTGGCAAATGTGCTTCTGTGAAGTATCGTGCCAAATTTTGTCCAATTGTTGCGTTAAATTGGTAACATTCCAAGCTGGTTGTAGGACCCTTTTAATGATGCTCCAAACATGTCCTCAGTGGAAGAAAGATCCGGGGACTGAGCTCAACCCCACGGAGCCGCCTATTAAGGGTATTTGAAGTCACTGAAATACCAGTTGCACGTAGTATCGACGATAATGATGAATTGGTGCTAGATTCCATCAAAACCTGTATGTATATCATTTTGTTTCCAGTTTGCATTACTCCGTCTTGGTGCGCCACTTTTTTTTGTTATAGAGTATATATTAAGCTTTCTTTTTTCCAAACTATATTTCATTCATTTTAAGATGGTAAAGTTTAAGACATTTCATTAAATATATAAGTATAGGTATGTATACACACTTATGTGAACATTATCTAAAAATGTATGAATATACTCCATGTGATATTATTTAAATAAATGCCATTATTGAATTATATAACTGATATAGCACGTAAAAAGCATTTCCTGGGTGAATTTGTATGAATCATAGATTTCTAAATGAAATTATTGTAGCTTGAAAATATTATTTTCCATTACGTCAAAAAAAAAAAGAAAGTTTTTATAAGATATCCTACTTATATGTTTTCTTTAGGAAAAATTTTATATTATTCTTTTCTTTTCCGGTTCAAAATAAAGAAAGATTCCGAGATTAATTTATTAAATTCAATTTCACTAGTATAATAATGTGATTCTGTTTATAGTGTTTTAAGTAGCATCTAAAGTTCGTGATTATACTATAACATTTCATCTATTAGTAATCCATTTGTATTTGTCGATTTAAAAACAAGCATCAATTTGCAAAATAATGTTTTTCAATTTATAATTCAATAAAAAGAATAAACAATTAATCGCATGAATTTCCCAAAACAAATTAATTCGTTGTTGTTGTTGTTTTTTTTTTTTTTTTTTTTTTTATTATTATTAAAAATGTATTATGCTGATTTCCTTTACTATTGTTAAAAATTTTATTTCAGCTGATTTATTATTTCTGAAGTCCATTAATTTTTTAAGAAGTAAATAACTTTTGCTCGAAGATTTTCTATAAGTTTTTAGGAAATTGTTTAAATGCCTTAAACTATAATTTGTTTCAAACTAAGATACATTTATTTACCTTAGCAATTTTTATTTTATTTTACTTTATTTTACTTTATTTGTAAAGAATAAATCGATACATAGGGGAAACTAGGGAGACTTGACCCAGTTTTTGTTTTTAATTTTTCATATTTTTTGTATAATAGTTGGAGCTAAATAAAAATATAAGCAAATAGTCTGTTATCTTGTACAGGCTGTGGCTCAGAAATACCATAGTTCTTACAAGAAATGGTGAAAAAAAAATAATAAATAAATAAATTATTAAGTCAGTACATGGGTCAAGTGTCCCTATGCCTAGGGAGACATGATCCTCATCATGAAAGTAAGAAAACTCATAGATATTGAAAGAAAAAAAACACAAGTTTTGTGATTTAAACGTTTTCTAGTTTTATTTTGTAGAAGATTTTAGTGAATATAAAAAATTGTTTATTGTTTTCTTTTGTTTTTCTCATACTTCGTACTTTTCACATTAAGAGCCTTTTTTGCCTTTATTTTGTCAACATTCGTTATTTTTTTCTTCTTCTTCTTTCTGCCTCTTTCTATCTTCTATTTCTCTTCTGTTTCGTGTGACAGTAGCTAACATATTCTTATCCTACTTCTTTTCAGTTATTTATTATGTAAAATTCATTGGGCTCAATGATTAAAAATATTTTAGTTATTTCTTGAATAGAAACAATTTATTAGGCCTAAATATGCCCAATGTCTTACTTATTTCTTAAAAAAAAAAAAAAAAAAAAAAAAAAAAAAATTAGGCTTAAGTCACAATATTTTAGTTATTCATAGGATGAAAGTCTATTAAATCAAACAAAGGACATTAAATTGACACTTTCATTAAATCTGTAACTCTGCTATTAGGAGTTTCTTTCGCAATTTGTATGTTATTTATTTCTTAAGGGGACTCTCTCCCAATCGTCTCCGAAAGCCAAAGCCAATGTGAGAAATTTTGCTCCATTATAATTCATTAACTAATACATATTTTTAAATTCCGTTTTTACTTTCCGAAAATTCACAATTAATAAACAATTTATCGCTTTCTAAAAAATGATTTTTTTTTTATTTTTAATATTTCATTTTTAAGGTCAAAAATGCAAAATTTCACATTGTGAAAATTCGCTTTTTATACCCTCAAAATAAAATATTAAAAATTAAAAAAAAAAAATTAATTTTTAGAAAGCGATAAATTGTTTAATAGTTGTGAAGTTTCTGAATGTAAAATCGGAATTTAAAAATATATATTAGTTAATAAGTTAGAATGGGGCGAAATTCTCCATAGAATGACATTCGCTCTGGATTTTGGGGACGATAAGTGGGGAGGCTTCTTAAAAATATACCCAATATTCATATTTATACAATCAATATACTATGCATACAACTACTTTGGTTAGAAAGAATATAATTTTAATGTATATCCATTTGTAATATAAATGTGAATACAGAAAATTTTGTTCTGAAATATTGTAATTCGGGAGAATAACTCTCACAGGCGGGTCTTACTATCAAAAGGACAAAAGCATGCGGTCGCAAAAGTGTTAATCATTGAGTCAAGTCTCCCTAAATTTCTTGAGTCAAGTCTCCTTAAGTTGCATTGCTTTGTTAATCCTAATTTTTTAGCAACTTGCATTACAGTTAGATGAAGCTACTATATACCAATATGTAGCTAAGACATTGACTAAAACAGCCATTTATATTTGAAATTGACTTGCCTCAAAACTGGAAGTTCAAATTTAACAAAGTCCAAGATCTTCAAAATTTAATTGAAAGATGCACTATCAATCAACACTAAATTGCTCGAAAACCACTGATAATTCCGCAATGGCTGTTCCCTGCAAAACGTTTTTGTATTAATTAGTCAATCAGTATAATGATTAGCATTTTACTAAAGTTTCCCTTTCATAGGAAAAACCCTCATGGGTCAAGTCCCCTAGTTTCCCCTAGTGTGTAGTTTTTAAAAATAAATAATATTTAATCTTAAAATTTTGATAGTATACTTACATTTAAAATACGATTCTTTCTTAAATTTAAATTTAACTGTTATTAATCTAAATTAAAATTTTATAGTTTTAATTTATTTAAATGTATTTATTAAAATATTCAAGGCAATTTTAGTTCCCCATCATACTATAGGTATGGGGAACTAAGGTAATCGTGAAAATTTTCGACCTCGGTTTTTTGACTTTTTTACACGTTTTCAGGTGTGAGGAATCCGAAAATGACAAAATTTGTATGGTGTCTGTCTGTAGGGTGTCTGCTAGTCTGTTAGTCTGTTAGTCCGTTAGTTTGTTAGTCTGTTACACGATATCTCAATAACAAATTGTCGCAGAGGTCAGATTAGTCTTAAAATATCACTTTCGACACTGGCAAGAACCTTATTCATTCGCAACATTCGAATTGAAAAACTTCGTAAGTTATTAGAAATTTACGATTTTCTTAACATGGGAGAATAGGACAAAATTTCACTTAAACGTGAATTAAATGGAAACTTTTTACTGTAAAAATGTCGGACCAGTTTTAAAATATCAGTTTTGATGCCGGAATGAACATCAGTAACTATAAATAGGCTACTTTGAAAATTTCGCAAGTTATTGGAAATTTACGAATTTCTTAACATGACAGTATAGGGCGAAATTTCACATAAACGTCAATTTTGAGAGATTTTTTCATCGTAAAGATGTCAGACGACTTTTGAAATATTATTTAAGACACTGGCATGAATATTTATGACTATGAATTTTCCAATATAAAAATTTCGTAAGTTATTGGAAATTTTCGAATTTCTTAACATGGCAGAATAGAGCAAAATTTCACATAAACGTCAATCTTGAGGGATATTTTCATCGTAAAGATGTCAAACCACTTTCGAATACTGGCATGAATATCATAGACTATGATTTTTCCAATTTAAAAAATTCGTAAGTTATTTGGAATTAACGATTTACTTAACATGTCAGAATAAGGCAAAACTGAGCATAAACTTCCATTTTGAGGATCCTAAATACATTAGACAACATCAAAATTACATTTATGATATTGGTTTGAACATGATGACTACAAATATTCTAATAGGAAAATTTTGCAGGTTTTTCGTAATTTACGATTTTATCAATATAGCGAAATTGTATATTTTTCATATAAATAGGAATTTCGAGGATTATTGCATTGGAAATAATAGCATGAAAACTAAACAACGGAATTGACCCTGATAAAATAAATTAATAGATTAGAATACGATCAATATATCGAAGTGACCGGTGGATAGCCTATTAGGCGGGAATTTCATTCTGCCACTGTGTCGAGCTTTGGTCAAATTCATTTCTTTTAACATGTTTATAATATATCTCGCACTAGAAATTTATGAGAACATAAATATGATTGGGAACTGAGCAGAGTCCACGTATGCCAACTAGTTTTTTTATTATTATTTATTTATTTTATTTTATTTTATTTTATTTTATTTTATTTTTGAATAAATGAAATATCTGAAGTAAACTCTGTCAAGTGAATATTTATGCCAGAATATATTGTTTTTATCAACAATAAGTATTGGGATAAACGTAGCATTTACTCACTTTTAGTTACTTACAGAAGATATTCATTTTCTATCAATTCCGTACATCGTTAAAACAGTTATCATTAATATTATATAAACTATATATCCCATAGTTGCCAAAATTTCTAATTTTTAAATAAGTTTATCACCGGTATTTCTAAAACTGAATTTTTCATAAGTGTTTTCGACGATTAAATAAACTGAAAATCATTATAAAAAAATTTCCGTATGAAGTTTCCTTTGGAAAACGATAGATTTGGCAACTATGATGCGTATATATTATATATACAATAAATTGCATTCATTTTTAAAATAAAATTTAAAAGTAGAAACAAAAGTATAAATACATATATGGATGCTATTTTTTCAAATAATTTTATCTATATATTTTAATTCTCGATATATGAATAGCTTTAATTTTTCAAAGAACTCATTACCTTTAAAAACCAATCTTATTAAGGTTAACAGGCTGTCAATAGACTTGCCTTTTTTTTTTTTTTTTTTTTTTTTTTTACCTGACTGTTGCACCTCAATACTTAAACTAAAAACTTCTTCACACATCATAAAACTAATAAAAGCACTACCGGTTTCGAAAGGACGTGCCCTTTCTTCCTCAGTCTTGCTTTTCCCGCCAAGATGAAAAGCAAGAAGGAAGGAGGAAGAAACGCACCTGAGGAAGAAAGACCTCGTCCTTTTAAAACTGGTAGAGTTTTCATTAGTTTTATGGTGTGAGAAAGTTTTTAGTTTGAATATTGATTGTACAGCAGTTCTTTTACTTAATATTGTTAAACCTCAGTATTCATGTAAAAATTTTTGACTTAATTAATTGTGCAAGGCTATTATAAAAGATTACTCCTGTAATGTAGATTATTACATATTATAAAATTTGTTTTCTCTTTAAAAGGTATGTAAATTCCGTAAATAAATAAAATTATAAAAACAATTATTTAATCTTAAACAACTATTTTAAATATGACGATACAACTATTTTTAACCTATAAATAATAACTTTTCCATATACTTTTACTAATTTTTGTACATACCCCTTCATATTTTTTTCAAGGCAACTAAAACAAACTTTTTGATCTATTTCCTTTATTCATTTAACAATTCTAACATAAAGAAAATTCTTTTCACACTGAAAAGGGAATGTTTTGACACATTTATTTCGTTTTGTTTTGTGAATTCATATGATAATTAATTCGACTTCTTTTAATCTTATATCGAAACATAACTCGAGTGCTCTCTTGTTGCCTAATTTCTAACATTATCTAGATGAAATATTTGCTTAGCTGGTCTTTTTCCAGGAACTAAAATCTTGGCGAAATTATGCCAGTATTCCGTAACAAAAGCCAATGAATTTTTGGTCGCCTTTTCAAAAAATTGCATAAGGTTGTTCGTAACGAAGTCTACAACCTTGCTCTTCCAAATACTTTGAACTTGGCGAATGTAAAAGTAAACGCCAAAAACAATTTCATTTTTCGCTTCAGCTTTGGACGGTACTTACAATAATGACTTACAACGAAAAGGATTAAAGACTTGTGGCCCGGTACTGTTTCCCCACTCCGTACTGTCGATGTCAAAATTTATTATGTTTTTTGGTAGTCCGTTGTCGCGCTAACGAAAATATCTTCTTTAAAGTGATCAATAAATTTATCTGAAAGTCTTTACCAATGTGTTGCCTTACGGGTTCAAATTTGTGTGTACTGTCTTTCATTTATAATTAATTTTTATTTTGAATTAAATTTGCACATATCATCCAGAATTGTGACAACATATCTATTTTATTTACTCTACAACTAATAAATTTCGTTATATATAAAAAAAAAATACTGGGGGGAGAAAATATAGACTGTATCCATCCTAACTATCATCATGCCTACAACAATGCATGGAAATGGAAATGCACAATTTAATATCACTATAACAGAGTTGTCAACTTTCTTAATTTATACCAAAGCATAATTAGCCAAGCATTTACATCATACCACTTTTTTTTAAGTAATGTTTTCTTATGTTATCGTAGTTATACATTAGAAAAAATACTCTGTAAATAAAGTGGTATGAGATAAAGGTGCAGCTAAAAATGTTCCGGAATAAATTAAGAAAATATGCAACTCTGTGTTACTAAACTTATGTTTTTAATTTACCAAACAGACATAAGCTAAGAAAATATACGAATAAATTTCCTTTTTTCCTTTTCTAAAGAATTTATTATAGAGTTGCTATAAGATTTTTAAATTACTTCTAATTATGATTAAGTTTATCTATTAACCCTCATGGTAATTTTTAACGACTAACTTTAAAATGCAGGGATATGCTTTATTTTTAATGAAATTTTTATATATTAATCGTTATGAATTCTTATTAAAGTATTAAAAAAAAGCTTTTAAAATCTAATGATTTTTCCAATAAAAATTCATTTCAAACATATTGTATGATTATAAATTTCAAATTTTCCGCGATAAACAATGTATTCTTAACTTTTACACATTAATGCATGTGACATTTATCATATCCGTCTTTTCTTTCAAAAATGTCAAAACTTTATGATATATATATATATATATATATATATATATATTTTTTTTTTTTTTTTTTTTCAAATACTCAGATTTTAAGTTTTCATATTCTACATTTTATATTTACTTTAGGAATAAAACGTCTGGGTTATAAGATATTTTTATATTTCTTAGCTTACGAGATAAGAAATTGAAGAAATATTGACATAAATTCAAGAGAAAGAATTTTCTGTTGGACCTTCATCTATAAATCAGAGTTACGTTTTATCTACTTCCAAGAATGTAATTTTGTCTGAACTTTACATCAGTAAATGTGCCATAAGACAGAAAGGATATTTTTCAATTTTACCTGTTCAATATGAAATTTCATTTTTCTTTTTTTTCTTTATGTATTTTTCTGATATCATAAGGTATAATTTTTTTTCTTTAAATTTATAGAATATCATGGTTCAGATAAGAATAAAAATCATTATTCTGAAATGTTTTCCCTTTATTTCTATAACTATTTTTTTCAATATTGTATTTTCAATTTTGATTGTTTATTTCCTAAAATATGTTTATATATTATATTACAAAATTTTTAGCTAAAAATATGTTTTGCTTGTTTCATTTATTTATATAATTCATTTTTTTTACACTTGAAAAGAATTTTTTTTTAATATACTCCCTTTTGTGTTAAGTATAATTTACAGACATATACTTTTTTTTATATTTACAGAATTGCGAATAAAAAATCTATATTTTTAAGGGAATGTTGATTTTAGAGGTGCGGGTGAGCCTATCGGTCCTATGTATCCAAGAAGAATAAAGAAGTTCCAATTATCCAGCAAGTCATTTCCCAAGAAATGTGAACGAAGTCACCAGGACACAGTTCATTTCTTGGGACACTTAGGGGATTCTGAGACACAATGCGGTGATCATGCGGACTTTAAATAACTAGTAGGCTTAGCTTTGCCAGGTAGGTAGAGGCCTTTCAAATTTTTTAAAGTTTTCTGTGGAATATTAATCCGGGATTATCGTTGGAAAATAATATTACCATTATGCGTGATGATATATGAATACATTTTTCGTAAAAAATATACGTCTAAAACTAATTAACTTGAAACGTGCATATATATTAAATATATATTAAATAGATTAAATTCATATACATTTTTTTATAAATTATTTTAACTAATTAAAAAGAGAATGAAGAGAATTTTCATGAAAATTAAATGTAGGGAATGGCTAGTGTTATGGGCATTCTTGGGTTGTTGGCCACCCACCATATTCTTTAATAGAAAGCAAATATGGTCGAGTTGAGTTCTGCCAAATATGTGTTGTGACAGTATGCAATTTTTGTACTAACACCGAAATGAATAAACTCATTTGCTTAGTCAGAGCGTGAAAATCATGCACATCGAAAAAAAAAAATCTGAAGAAAAAAATAAATAAAAAAGCAGCACAAAAGTTATTTGTGAATATTTTCAGAATGCGATAAATCGGAGTGAATTGATTCGAAAATTAAAGTGTAATGTATATTCATGCAGTATATTTATTACATTTTGTTATACAATATAGAATTAAGCCAAAATGTGGTCTAAAAATTGCTTTTGTTATATCATTGTAAAAATGGCTACCATTTCCGGTTATGGGCACACTTGTTTTTAACACTTTCCAACAAGGTTGAAAAGTGTTTATGACATCGGTTTGTCTGTCTGTCTGTCTGTCTGTCTGTCTGTCTGTCCACGCTCTAACTCCCGTAAATATTTATGGAATTTCTTGAAACTGATATATGTTATTCAAGTTCATTATCGGACGGTCCTTATTGAAAATGGAGTTTATACCTCTACTGGTTTGTGTACAGGGACACCCGAAAATATTTCAAAGCATTGTGTTCTATGAGAGGTATTCCTATAAACCATATTTTCATACCTTTACTCTAGACATATCTTAGTGAAATTGAAATATGTTATTCAAGTTCACTATCGGACGTTCCCTATTGAAAATGTAGTTTGTACCTCTACTGGTTTGTGTACAGGGACACCCGAAATTATTTCAAAGCATTGTCTTCTTTGAGAGGTATTTCCATAAACCATATTTTCATACCTTTACTCTAGACATATCTTAATGAAATTGAAATATGTTATTCAAGTTCACTATTGGACGTTCCCTATTGAAAATGGAGTTTGTACCTCTACTGGTTTGTGTACAGGGACACCCGAAAGTATTTCAAAGCATTGTGTTCTATGGGAGGTATTTCTATAAACCATATTTTCATACCTTTACTCTAGACATATCTTAATGAAATTGAAATATGTTATTCAAGTTCACTATCGCACGTTCCCTATTGAAAATGGAGTTTGTACCTCTACTGGTTTGTGTACAGGGATACCCGAAAGTATTTCAAAGCATTGTGTTCTATGAAAGGTATTTCTATGAATCATATTTTAATACCTTCACTGTAGACATATCTTAATGAAATTGAAATGTGTTATTCAAGTTCACTATTGGATGTTTCCTGTATAAAACGGAGGGAATACCCCCATCGGGTTATACACAGGGACACTCAAAAGTATTCCAAAGCATTGCGTTCTATGAGAGATATTTCTATAAATAAAATTTTAATAACTTTAGTTTCCACAAATTTTAAGGAATTGAAATATGTTATTTATATGCACAAAAGAATGCTTTGCGTACAATATAGCATGTTTAGCATTATATTTACAGGGTGGCACAAAAATATCCAGATAAATTAAGAGCTATTAATAAAAAAATTGCTAGATATGTACTTTCGTTTACGTTAAGCGTTTTTAACACTTTCTAATATTTTTAACACTTTCCAACAAGGTTGAAAAGTATTTATGACTTCGGTTTGTCTGTCTGTCTGTCTGTCCGTCTGCCTGTCCGCGCTCTAACTCCCGTAAATATTTATGGAATTTCTTGAAACTGATATATGTCACTATCGGACGTTCCCTATTGAAAATGGAGTTTATGCCTCTACTAGTTTGTGTACAGGGACACCCGAAAGTATTTCAAAGCATTGTGTTCTATGAGAGGTATTTCTATAAACCATATTTTCATACCTTTAGTGTAGACATATCTGAATGAAATTGAAATATGTTATTCAAGTTTACTATTGGATGTTTCCTGTTTAAAATGGAGGAATTACCACCATCGGTTTATGTACAGGGATACTCAAAATTATTCCAAAGCATTGCGTTCTATGAGAGATATTTCTATAAATCAAATATTAATAACTTTACTTTCCACGAAGTTTTGGAAATTGAAGTATGTTATTTATATGCACAAAAGAATGCTTTGCACTGAATATAGCATGATTAGCATTAGATTTACAGGGTGGCACAAAAATATCCAGTTACATTAAGAGCCATTAATAAACAACTGCTAGAATTGTACTTTCGTTTACGTTAAGCGTTTTTAACACTTTCTAACATTTTTAAAGTGTGAATATGATTTCAGTTTTGTATATCTGCCTGTCCGTCTGTCTGTCTGCCTGTCTGTCTGTCCGAGCTCTAACTCCCGTAAATATTTATGGAATTTCTTGAAACTGATATATGTTATTCAAGTTTACAATCTGATGTTCCCTATTAAAAGTGGAGTTTGTGCCTTTACTGGTTTGTGTACAGGTACACCCGAAAGTATTTCAAAGCATTATGTCCTATGAGAGGTATTTCGATAAACCATATTTTCTTACCTTTACTGTAGACATATCTCAATTAAATTGAAATACGTTATTCAGATTCCCTATTGGATGTTTCCTGTATAAAATGGAGGAAATACCAATATTGATTTATGTACAGGGACACTTAAAAGTATTCCAAAGCATTGCGTTCTATGAGAGTTATTTCTATAAATCAAATTTTAATATCTTTACTTTCTACGAAGTTTTAGGAAATTGAACTATGTCATTTATATGCACAAAAGAATGCTTTGCATAGAATATAGCATGGTTATCATTAGATTTACAGGGTGATACAAAAATATTCAGTTATATTAAGAGCTATTAATAAAAAATTGCTAGAATTCTACTCTCGTTTACTTTACGCGTTTTTGAAACTTTCTATCATTTTTTTAGTGTGAATATAATTTCAATCTCTGCATCTGTCTGACTGTTCTTCTTTCCGTCTGTCTGTCTCTCTGTCTGTTTTACTGTGCTCTAATTCCCGTAAATGTTCATAGAATTTCTTTAAACCGATATATTTTATTCAAATTGACTATCGGATGTTCCCTATTGAAAATGGAATGAATACCTATTGTGGTTTGTGTACAGGGACACTTAAACTATATTTTAATACCTTTAATGTATAGAAACTTCAATGAAATTTTAATATGTTATTCAATTCCCTATCGGATGTTT
The DNA here is from genome assembly GCA_963930645.1 of Salticus scenicus. Taxonomy (NCBI): domain Eukaryota; kingdom Metazoa; phylum Arthropoda; class Arachnida; order Araneae; family Salticidae; genus Salticus; species Salticus scenicus. Next base: position 94,669,967 of record OZ005661.1, read on the forward strand.
CCTATGTAAAGTGGAGTACATTTCTAACTGGTTTGTGTACAGGGGCACTTGAAAATATTCCAAAGCATTGTGTTGTATGAGAGTTATTTTTATAAACCAAATTTTAATAATTTTATTCTCCACAAAGCTTAATGCAATTGAAATACATTGTTCGTATGCACAAAAGAGTGCCTTCTATGTAATATAGTATGGTTAGCATTAGATTTACAGGGCCACACGAAAATAATCAGTTACATTAAGAGCTATAAATAAAAATTTGCTGGAATTGCACTTTTGTTTACATGAGCTTTTTAAAACTTTCTTATAATTTTAGCGGGAATATGATTTCAATTTGTGCATCTGTCTGTCCGATTGTCTACCTTTCTATCTGTTTGTCTCCGGCTCCTATCATCCGTGAATATTTTGAGAATTTTTAAAAAATAATGCACCCAAGTTCCCTATTGAATGTTCCCTATTTAAAATGCTATTAATTGGTCCTGTACAACTAGTTTGTTTACAGGGACAACAACAACAATAATAAAAAAAAAAAAAAAAACAATGTATTACGTTTTAGGACAGAATTTTTTAAAAGTTATATTTAAAAATCTTTCTGCTATAAAAATCATAGAAACATTGACATGCATTATTAATATTCTAAAATGATGTTGTGTATAGAACATGATATGATTAACTTTCAGATTTACAGGTCTACACTAAAATGTTCAGAGAGATTAAAAGCTGTAATTATAATCTGACGGCTGCGTTTTCTTTTGCGTTAAGCCTTTTTAACACTTTCCAAAATGCCTAAGAGTAATTTTAAAATCAATTAGTCTATCTGCATGTTTTTCAGTTGTTCTGTCTGTTGTGTGATAAAGTAGGCAAAGAATATTAAAAGTTATTCGATACAATTGCGTACAGTTGGAAGTGTTACTAATCAATGCGTACTGCATGATTTTTCTTTCTTGTTTATTTTTATTTTTATTTTCTTTAAAGCATGTGTTTGACTTACAAATTGTGAAATGTGGTCGTTTATGTCAACATAGCATACTTTATTGGTGTTTTTATGCATTTTTAGCCATGCCAACCCCGGAAAAGTCAACAGATCCGAAAGAAATGGATTTTTGTGTGCCGGTTAAAGCCATTTTTAAATGCTTAGTATAAAAGAAATCCATAAAATTAACTGCCCGAGAATATGGATTTCCACGCAGCATCTTTGTTCCTTCTGAAGAAGCCTGGAAAATAAAAGGCAATTTTTTCGCCAAAAATGACCACTTCACAAAAATGACCACTTCATCAAAAATGACCACTTCACAACTTTTTTCTGGTTGACAGAATCGATACAGTTACTTTATCAAACGTTTGCTGAGGGTTCTAGCTTTCCATTAGTATCCATATGTTTGCATAAAATTTAATCTATCAAACGTTATAAGCCGAAATCAAAACTGTACCCACAACCGGAGACATTTCCCTATATTTAAATTACACTTATTATTAAAAAAAGCTATATAGATATATTTATATAAAACTTTGTGTTTCTACATCTTCAAAAGAATTCAACAGTGTTAATATATTTTTGCAAGAAGCTAACTAACAAAAATTTTCTCCTGGAGAATATATATATATATACATTATTAGATTATAACTTCTTAACGGATGCTCCGACTTTTATACATTTTTGTTGTTGTTGTTATTATTGTTGTAAAGGTCTTGGTGTGAAATACGTTTCATTATACCTTTTATATCTAAACAAAATAACTTACAAAAAAGGAGCAAAATTACTCAAAAATCAGTACAATTGTGTCAAATTTGAGTATATCACATACTCAAAATAGCTCTGAAGCAAATATAGTCGACTTTAAAAGTTCCATGTACTTATTATTGAGTATATTAACATGCTCAAAAATTGGCATCAACCATCGTGAATTCCAGCATCCCAGCATAGAAGAAGGAGCAATTCAAAATTATTTACCAATAGTTTAATTGGTAAATAGTTTGATTTTTTATGACATTCTGTTGAATTTTGCTCAAATTCTCCTAGCTTTAAGTTACATAACTATATTTATATGCAATATTATTGTTACTACTATTTATATTTCATTTGTTTATATATATATTTTAATATATACTCTATCCTATAATATAATACAGTACGTGAAAACATTTTCTTGGAGATGCAAATATTCAAAGGAAAAAAGCAAAATAAAATTTATATACACATTTTTTTTTTTCAATTTAGTACGGCAATTTTGCAAAATAATGTATTTATAAGACGCACTTTAAGTATTCAGAATACACTCATGTCCATAAATTAAGGATAATTCAGATTCACACTGAAATCGAACTTTAATGCAAAAATTTCACCTGTAGAAATACCACAGACATCTTTAAGAATAATATGCAAATTATAGGAAGCCATCAGATGACGCCGATAGGATGTTACAATGACGAAAGTGTAAGAAGGGGGTAGATAAGGAATGGGAACAAAGAAGGAAAAATGCTCACAAGCTTTCTGTGTGCCGCTCAGTGCCACAACCGAATGGTTATGACTCAGAGGACACACGTAGATAATTTTTTGCGTGGTAGATATATCGGCCGACTAGAATGTGGGCGTACTCAGATAGAAGTATGGGGGAACTTAGAATCGCCCAAAGTGTCATCTCTAGGCTTTGGCAACGATTCCAAAATGATGGAAATGCCAGTCGACGTTACAGTTCTGGTCGGCCCCGAGTTACAATGCCGAATGACTACCGGTATTTGGCAGTAACTGCCAAAATAAGCAGATAAAGCACAGCATCAGACCTGTCTCGTCAGCTGTCTGCAGCCACGAGTGCCACAGTTTCAAGACAAACCGTGTATAGACGTTTGGGAGATATTGGTCTATATGCTTGCAGGCCTGTTAGATGTGTTCCACTTACGGCAATGCACTGTGCCAGCGGTTAACTTGGAATAGAAAACATGCAATGTGAACAGCGGCACAGTGAGCTTGTGTGATGTTTTGCGACGAGTCCAGGTTTAGCTTTCAGCGTGATTCACGTCAGACTTTCATATGTAGAACGTCAGGCACCCATTACCACCAAAACAACATCATTGAACGACACCGTTACTGTGGGGCAGGAGTGCTCGTTTGGGGGGGGGGGTATTGGGCACCAGAACAGATCTGCATGTTCAAATCGGAAAAATTATTGGCCAAATTTATCGGGACATCATTCGGGAGCAACATGTACGTTTGTTTAGGGGTACCATGAGCCCAGAATTTGTGTTTATGGATGACAATGCGCGTCCTCACCGTGCAAACGTTGAATACGGACGCCTACAATCTGAAGCTATCACCCGCATGGAATGGCCAGCATTCTCACCTGACTAGAATCCGATAGAGCATATGTAGGACATGTTTTTCCGACGAGTTGTAGTCCGTCAACCACCTCCTACATGTGTACCGGAACTTCGGAGAGCATTGCTTACTGAATAGAGTAATCTTCTCCAAGATCAGATCAATAATTTAATACTCAACATTCCTAGGCGTTGTAAGGACTGTATTTCATCATCTGAGAGCCATACAATGTATTAACCATCATACCAACCATGTAATGTTAAGTTTTTGTAAGGGAGATATTTTTTGTAATTGCTTCAGGGAGCAAAAATCGTAGTTTTTATAAATGGTATCCTACATAAACCACTTTTTTTGTTGTTGATATTTTTTTTTAATAAATGGACTTTATGAATAAGACATGTTTGTTTTGCTTCTGAACCTTTATTTGCATCAGCTAGCATTATCCTTAATTTATGGACATGAGTGTATTTTTAGAACTGTGTTTTCCAGAAGTGACAAGATTTAACTCTGTCATAAAGTTCTTTCACAAAACGGTGTAAAATTCTACTACAAATAATATTAAAATCTACTTAGGTCATACAAAATCAAATATTTCATTTTTTTTCAAGCCATTTTGTAACCGGCTTATATTAGAAACAAAAGGCTTTACTCTTGTGCACTCTTATGTAATCATTAAAAATATCTCTATTCTTCAGTTTATATGAAAAATAATTCATTTATAAGTAATACAAAGCAAATTAAATAAAAGTTACTACTAAAAAATTTTTTATGTATCGTTTATGATTTTAACTTTTACCATAAGAATGACTATGATCTGAATGCAATCTAGAAATATACTTTTATATCTCGCACCATACACTATTGTAATATTTTTTTAAAAAATTAAAAATCTTACTTGTCTGTAGTGCCAACAAAAACGAAGCAATCGCCTATAAAGCCACGATATAATCCGCTTAAATAAGAAAGGAAAGGATTTACACTTCCGTAATCTTATGCAATCTTAAAAAATTCTCTATAATAAAACATTCTTCAGTTTATATAAAAAATAATTCATTTACGTGTGTTAAACAGCAAATGTAACAAAAATTACCGCTAAAAAATTATTACGTGTTGTTTACCATTTTAATTTTTATCGTGCGAAATATTATTATGAACTGATAATAATATTGAAATATAATTTTATATCTTGCCCCATACACTATAGTAATATTTTAAAAAATCATACTTGTCAGCTGAACCAACAGAAACTATCATCACTTATAAAGCCATTATATAATTGGCTTAAATAAGAAAGAAAAGGCTTTACACTTGTGTAATCTTACGCAACAATGAACAATTTTTTTTCTATGCATAAAAACATATTTTATGTAGGTTGTGATATGGAAATCATTGATCATTCGTTTACAGGGCTATCCAAAATATTTGGATATATTGGAGGCTGTATATGAAAATTGCTGGAATTGTATTCCCTTTTGTGTTAGATGTTTTTCATGTAAGACTGAATTTAAGTACACAATATTATTTATAGGGCCTATTCATTGCAGGCAATATACAGGGCTACCTAAAATTAAGTTAAAAGTTCTATTCTACTGAATGTAATTGGAATGATGGAAGTGCTTTGCTACGTTTTACGTGAATGACCACTGCTCAGGAAGCAAAATTAATTTTTCATACGCATGGTGTAAACAAAGTATTTTTGAAGTTTAAACTTTGATCTTTTGTGTAATATCACGTTTTGAGGTGCCTTGATTACGAAAGTCCAATTTTTAGCGGTCGATCTGTATGTATATTTATTATCAGCTTAACATAAAAACAAATAATTGCAGAAAATTCAATTTGGTATTTTAAAGTCCGTATTAGGTTGCCACTTAAAGATTTGGTCAAGAATAGTAAGTCTGAAGGCAAATTAATAATAGCTTTGATTTTTTTTTTTTATATATAATTGTATGCAGTATAATTGAATGGGGGGGCGGGTGTTGAAGGGGGCAGTAGCTCCCCTCACACACAATTACATGTCAAATAAAACCCTTCTTAAATTTATTTTAGATTATGGTAAAAATAAATTGAACTTTATTATCTTACGCTATTGATATAAAGACATAATATGTAATCTATATTTATAGTATTGAAATGCAGGGTAAGAGAAAGTCATGGGAATGACACACCAGATTATGTAATTTTTATAAATAATAATTCACTTAAAAGTTTTAAATAGAAAATGGAACAAAAATTATTACTAAAATATTTATTACGTATTGTTTCTTAATTTAACTCATCATACAAATAATTATGTACTGAATGTAATCTATAAATATATTTTTATACCTCGCCCATAAACCTCTGTAAGTTTTTAAAAAAATTTCAAGCCTTACCTATCAGCAGAGACAACGTTAACAAAGCAATCACTTATAAAGCCATGATATAACCGGATTATATAAAAAAGAAATTGTAAACTTTTGAAATCGTAAAAAAAAAAAAACTCTATTTAAAAACATTGTTTAGTTTACGTAAAAAATAATTCATTTAAAAACATAATTTAGTAATTGAAACAAAAATTATTACTAAAAATTTTATCACGTATTGTTTATCAATTTAATTTTTATCAGACGACTAATTATAAACCGAATGTAATCTGGAAATATGCTTTTATATTCTGCCCCATACGTTATCGTAATCTTTTAAAAATCGCAAGTCTTACCTGTCAGCAGAGCCAACGAAAACGAAGCAACCGCTTATGATATAACCGGCTTATATAAAAAAAGAAATTGGAATCTTTTGGAATCGTAAAAAAAAAAAAAAAAAAAAAAAAAAAGAAAAAGAAAAATCTATTAAAAAACATTTTTTAGTTTACGTGATTGAAACAAAAATTATTACTAAAGTTTTTATCACGTATTGTTTATCAATTTCATTTTTATCAGACGAATAATTATAAACTGAATGTAATCTGGAAATATACTTTTATATTCTGCCCCATACATTGTAATGTTTTAAAAATCGTAAGTCTTACCTGTCACCAGAGCCAACGAAAACAAAGCAACCGCTCATAAATCAATGATATAACCGGCTTATATAAAAAAAAGTGTAATCTTTTGAAAAAAAAAAAAAAAAAAAAAAGAACTCTATTAAAATTTTTTATCACGTATTGTTTATTAATTTAATTTTTATCAAACGGATAATTATGAACTGAATGTAATCTGAAAATATACTTTTATATTCTGACCCACACATTATTGTAATGTTTTAAAAATCGTAAGTATTACCTGTCAGCAGAGCCAACGAAAGCGAAGCAACCGCTTATAAAGCAATGATATAACCGGATTATATAAAAAAGAAAGTGTAATCTTTTGAAATCGTAAAAGTAAAAAAAAAAAAAAAAAAGAACTTTATTAAAAAGCATTCTTTAGTTTACGTAAAAAATAATTCATTTAAAAGCATAAATAGCAATTAAAACAAAAATTATTACTAAAAATTTTATCACGTATTGTTTATTAATTTAATTTTTATCATACGGGTAATTATGAACTGAATTTAATCTGGAAATATACTTTTACATTCAACACTGTACACTATTATAATTTGTTTTAAAATTTTTGTCTTACCTGTCAGCAAAGCCAACGAAAACGTAGCAACCACTAAGAGAGACATGAAATCGCCCGCTTTCCAAATGCCATCGGAAACTGGAATCCTTACATCTGAGCGCCGTCCCGGCACTGAACTTAGACGATTCAATGATCCAAGTTTTCTAGGACATTGATTCTAGTTCTGAAGGAGCGCCACGGGTGGTTAAATAATGAACTGAAATAATAAGAAAAACAAGTCTTTTTACTACCTATGCATTAGTTTAATGCCTGAATTCTCTCTCTCTCTTTTTAATTAAGATTTAAATAATATAAAAATGATTTTGTTAGAATTATCGTTTCTCGAATATTTTAAAGAAACATAATTTATTTAATTTTATTCATTTTGAGAAAAATATCATTGAACATGGGAAGAAATATTTTCAAAATAATTTAATTATATTTATCTTAGATGTGGAAAAGCAAGATGTGTGGTTATATAATGAAATACAGAAGAAAAAAGGCTTCATATTTCCTCCGCATTAATTTTATACCTGCGACGTATGTTCTTCTTCTTCTTTTTTTTTTTTTTTTTTTTTTTCTATTTAAGGTATAAAGCATATATATATATATATATATATATTATCTGATTATTATAATCATCATTTCTTGAGTATTTAAAGAGACATTTTTTGTTTCATTTTACAAATTTTGGAGGAAAACAAAAATAGAATTAAACATGGGAAAAAGTCAAAATAATTTGAAAATGTTTATTTGTCTATTCTAGGCACTGAACTTAAGTTATTTAATCATCCAAGTTTTCTACGACACGTAGCGACACATTTGGTTAAATAACGAACTACAAAAATACAAAATAATTTCTTTTCTTTGTATTGCATGAACGACGAAATTCCGCTTTCCTTTTTTAATTAAAGAAATTAAATAAGGAAAAAAAAAAAAAAAAACCTCACTTCTTTTTTATTTTAGAGGTATAAATATTAATATATATATATATATATATATTATCTGATTATTATAATCATCATTTCTTGAGTATTTAAAGAGACATTTTTTGTTTCATTTTACAAATTTTGGAGGAAAACAAAAATAGAATTAAACATGGGAAAAAGTCAAAATAATTTGAAAATATTTATTTGTCTATTCTAGGCACTGAACTTAAATGATTTAATCATCCAAGTTTTCTACGACACGTAGCGACACATTTGATTAAATAACGAACTACTAAAATACAAAATAGTTTCTTTTCTTTGTATTGCATTAATGACGAAATTTTGCTTTCCTTTTTCATTTAAAGAAATTAAATAGGAAAAAAAAAAACTCACTTCTTCTTCTTCTTCTTTTTTTTTTTTTTTTTTTTTTTTAGAGGTATAAATATTAAAAGATATATATATATATTTTATCTGATTATTATAATCATCCTTTCTTGAGTATTTAAAGAGACATTTTTTGTTTCATTTTACAAATTTTGGAGGAAAACAAAAATAGAATTAAACATGGGAAAAAGTCAAAATAATTTGAAAATATTTATTTGTCTATTCTAGGCACTGAACTTAAGTCATTTAATCATCCAAGTTTTCTACGACACGTAGCGACACATTTAGTTAAATAACGAACTACAAAAATACAAAATAATTTCTTTTCTTTGTATTGCATTAATGACGAAATTACGCTTTCCTTTTTTAATTAAAGAAATTAAATAAGGGAAAAAAAAAAAAAAAAAAAAAAAAAAAAAAAAAAACCTCACTTCTTTTTTATTTTAGAGGTATAAATATTAATATATATATTATCTGATTATTATAATCATCATTTCTTGAGTATTTAAAGCGACATTTTTTGTTTCATTTTACAAATTTTGGAGGAAAACAAAAATATAATTAATCATGGGAAAAAGTCAAAATAATTTGAAAATATTTATTTGTCTATTCTAGGCACTGAACTTAAGTCATTTAATCATCCAAGTTTTCTACGACACGTAGCGACACATTTGGTTAAATAACGAACTACAAAAATACAAAATAATTTTTTTTCTTTGTATTGCATTAACGACGAAATTTCGTTTTCCTTTTTTAATTAAAGAAATTAAATAAGGAAAAAAGAAAAAAAAAAAACACTCACTTCTTTTTTTTTTTTTTTTTTTTTTTTTTTTTATTATTATTGTTTGTGAATATTTTTAAGATGCGGTTACTTCATTTCACGAATATTGATAAAAACTGAATGAAAAATGTGGAGAAATATTTTCAAAATATTTTAAATCCTTTCTTTCTTTCTTTCTTTTTGTAATCACCAAAATTAACTATCTTTTTTGACTTAATACATATGTGCATTACACATCCTATATTTTTAAATAAATAAAAAAAAAATATATTTGAATAAAATGTCTAATTATTTAACGTTAATCTATTTTTACATTTTATTACGTTTCAATTCCAATATTTACGAGTCTTACTAATGCTGTACACATTACTGTATCTGATACATTTCATTATCTGATTCATTTTATTATACATGGAAAAATATTTCAGTAGCTAATATGTATATTTAATATGTACTAATATGTATATTTCAAATTACACTATAAATTTTGCGAATTTATTTTATATATTACATACTGGAAATTTAATTTATATATTCAGGGGCTGGAAATTGGCGCAGAATTTATACCGGTATTTGTTTGAAAAATTTCTCTACTTATAAAATCATTCGTATAAGAAGAAAATTTTCTTTCATAAATACCGGCGTAGGTTCTGCGCGAATTATCCAACGCTGTATATTGCATCTCAGCAGAATAATCCAATTTAGAAACAAATTTTAGTAGATAAAATACCCTGAAAAATATTATTATGCATATTACTGTTTTATCATACCTTATGGAAATATTCTGGTATTAATTGTTTGGTACCATGAAAAGGAAAAAAAGTTATTTCTAAAAATACTAAATACACTTAAATAATATAACATTTTTAAAGCGCATAAATTTTAAAGCTTTATTTTCCCATTTTATTTCCTTCGCATTTAAAATGTTTTATATTATTATTTTAAGACTTCAATGTTTTATAGCTATCAGTTTGATATGGCAAATAACGACATTACAATGTTGGATTATGTAAATTTCTTTATATAAAAAATTTATACGAATTTCAGCAAAAAATCCAATTTAGAACTAACATTTTGCAGATTAAATAACCTACAATATTATATATGTTACTCTACTATCATGCATTGTTGAAATATTGTGGCATCAATAGTTTAATACCACGAAAAAGAAGAAATGTATTTATTCATTATTTATTTTTTACTTTCTCTTACCCATAAAGTAGAGAAAGTATTGATTTTGGGTCAAATTTTCGAACGCGAGTTTTTGTTATATTTACATGTTCTGAGGTCTCCTGAATACGATAATCATGTTTTTAGCAAATGGTCTGTGTGTCTGTGTGTCTGTCTGTTATCAGCATATCTCAAAAATAAATTATGGCAGAAAGTTCAAACTTGGTATTCTAAATGTGTATCATATACGGATGCTACAGTAAGCTTTTCGTTAAGATCAAGCAAATGGTTCATGTACAGGCACAATCAAGAGAATTCTAATACATTATGGGGGAAATTGGGGGGATTTGCACGTCTATGGGGGAAATTGCACGTAAGTAGAGTTTAACGTCTATAGACTGCACTAAACCGAATGAAACGAATACATATTTTTTGTAATAGAGATAGTCAGCAGGGAAAAAAAATGTGTATGTAGGAGCTTCGCCTCCCCCTCTGGGGAAGAAGTCCCCCCTCGAGGGGAGTAAATTTTCATGATGAGTATCTGTCAAAAGAGCTCGGCAATAGCTTTAAAACGAATGGTTGAACCATCTATCTGCGATAATTTAAACCAAAGTTATCGATTTTTTTTTTTTTTTTTACTTTTAACGAAAAAAATCTTAGAAAAATAATCGTATTATTATTATTATTATTATTTTTATTATTATTATTATTTTTTTTTTTTTTTAATATTGAGGATAAAATGGACTTTTTTTTTGGATATTTAGTGTTATACTACTTCTCTAATATGGAAACCGTCTGTATTTTCATAAAAGATAATTTTTTTAAATAATAATTTTAATAAATTATTTTTTAAAAACAGAATTATTTTTTAATAACCGAATTAAATTCTGTATAAATGTAGGTGCATTAATGAAACGGGGGGTTGAGGGGGCGGTAGCTTCCCTGACACAGAACTAATTATCGTATAAAACTCTTCTGAAGCCTAATTTGAATTGTTTAGCATACGTTTACATGACAGTTCTCGTTATCTTACCTCTTAATCTGCAACTTGTATTTATAGTATTAAATTTCAGGGTAAGAGAAAGTTGTGTGAGTGACACACCAGATTATTAGTTCTAAATAAATGGAAATAAAATAACATTTTAAAACATATTAGGTGAAAGTACACGGATATGGATGCCATTTCTATTTGAACTCACCATAATAAAGTGAAATATTTTGGATCATTGCAGATATAACAGTTGCAAAATTTCAAGTGTTGTTAATGTCTTTGGATGGTTTTATGTTACAAAAAACTGAGTTTATATGCAAAATGTTCAGTTAAGAGAGGGAAAAAAAAAGTTTCTTTTTTGTGTAATATACACCAAGCGGGTAATATGGAATAGTTATGAATGGCAACATGGAATACACATATAGTAAATATTATAGGAAATAGGGTAGTATTTTTACATAAAATCATAAATAATTGCAATATAAGCATTTTATTTTGAAATTATTATTGAAAATGAATAGTATCGAAAAAAGTATCAACATTCAAATGTTACTAAATTGTAAATTATATGGAATAGTTGGTGTTCCATATTACCCGAATCACCATCTCTGAGAATAAATAATCCTCAACCATGTGTCTGTAGAAATAAATTCATGGGAATCAGACAACTAACGAACTCAGCTTCCCTATAGAAATGACATTACGTTTTTACTCATTTTACGGCTTCGTAAATAAATTACAGAAATCATAATACTTACCTCCAATAATGTCTAAATCTTGTTAAACTAAAAAAGTTGTATGACACAAAAACTGATCTTTTCACTGACACATGGTGAACTACTGTTCATATTTGAAATCCAGTGAAGATTTTCAACGTGTTTACGACAAATTGAAGCTCTGTACATGCGAAATATAAAGGTATTCCAATGTACACGATTATTCCATATTTCTCACCAATCCTATACTTTAACCTTTGAGGTGCATTATAATGACGCTCATTTAGTATGCAACGCCACCAGAATTTACGAAAAAAGTTAAAAGAAACAAATTGAATTAAAATTTTCCGCTAAGATATGAAAGTAAAATTTTCTTAAAGTATTCTGGGATGAATCTTTATAGATGGAAATCAGTAATTGTATCCTCGAGGAGAAGACGCTGTGTGTCAAAGGTTTAAATTTTATTTCCAAATTCTTTATTTTGTCATGCCATTTCTATCATTACATAAATATTTTATATTATTAATTTAAGATGTTTACATTCATTATTATGATATGGCAAATAATAACATAAAAGTGCCAGAATTACCAGGCTAGAAATTAAACATGGCCCCGGTTAGATTTCTGATTTGGTCCCTTACTTCACTTTTGTAAAATAATTCGGCCTTTCTGTCAAAAATATACAGATCCCATTTACGTGTTTCACGAATCCTTATTAAAAAAATAATAATAAATAAATAAATAAATAAAATGGGTACTTATTTGTTTATTGGAATATTAACGACTAAATTAGGATATTCTTTTTTTGTCTGATAATGACACAAATCCTAATTAGAAAAAACTGCTTATTTATTGGGATATTGGTGAATGAATTAGAATTTTCTCCCTTTCTTCAAAAATACAAATTCAAGTCTTAAGAAAAAATGGTTTATTAGTTACTGAAATAACAGTGATTACACTGGAAAAAAAAAAAAAAAAAAAAGATATGTGACTGACATCTAGAAAACAAATTGTGACTGTCTTCTTTAATATTTCCATTTCATTTTTACAAACTCCAGTTCTCTTTGCTAACAAGATCTTGAAACCCCTATTACAGTTCTAGAACGTTTTCCTAAATTATCGTGATCAAACGTATTTAAAAATCTCTGCAAATAATATTCACAAGTGGCTAATTTTAGTAACTATAATTTTGATTTGTAATCTTAATTCTAGGAAGTCAAGCTAGAATTTCTGGCAATACAAAGGCTTCATAATACTCAATATACTTTCACCACCTAAAAAAGTATAGACTAGAAATTTTTGATCATTTTGCCTGTACAGATTATTCGTTTTCCTTATGCGTATATTTCGGAAATCTATATATTTCTAGTTCAGGAAATCAAAGACTGACTACTTGCTCCATCAAGATAAAGGCAATATTTTTTTTTTTTCGAAGTGTACGAATTAGAAAGCTACGAATCTAAATTTTAAAAAAGAACCCAAAATCATGCAGTACGCATTGATTATTAACACTTTCCAAATGTACGTAATTGTTGTATTGGATAACATTCAATGCTCTTTGCCTACGTAATCACAAAAAGGACAAACAGTAGCTCTGAAAGGCATACAGATAGACTAATTGAATTCCTAATCATTCTTAGACATTGTTAGAAAGCGTTAAAAATACTTAACACTAAGGAAAACGTAGTCCTTTTCTGTCCATAATGTATCTGAATATTTTAGTGTAGCCCTGTAAATCTGAAGGATGACAAAATCATATTCTTTACAAAATATTATTTTAGCATATTAAAAATTAATGTAAATTTCTTTATGATTTTTACAATAGAAAGTTCTTTAAATGTAATTTATAAAAATGTCTGTCCTAAAATGCAATGCATTGGCTTTTTTGGTGGGTAACACTGTACACAAACCAGTCGCATAGGGCCTATTAATACCATTTAAAATAGGCAACAATCCATAGTGAATTCGAATAACATATAAAATTTTGTAAAAATTCTGTACGGACGCGGGGGCGGAATGGATAGATATGAAAATAGATAGTCGGACAGATAGATACTTAAATTGAAATCATATTCCCACTTAAAAAAAAAAAAAAAAAAGTTAAAATGTGTTAAATCGCTTAATGTAAACGAAAATGCAATCTCAGCGAATTTGCAATAAAACCCTTCAATGTAGCTGAATATTTTTGTGTGACCCTGTAAATCAAATTCTAATCTTACTACATTCTGTAGAAAGCATTCTTTTGTGCATATGAATAACATATTTCAATTTTATTAAGATTTATTCAAAGTAAAGTTATTAAAATTTGGTTTAAAAAAATACCTCTCATAGAACGATTGCTTTGGAATACTTTCGGGTGTCCCCGTACACAAATCAGTGGTGGTATGTGCTCCAATTTCTATAGCAAATATCCGATAGTGAACTGGAATAACATATTTCAATTTCATTGAAATTTGTGTAAAATAAAAGAATTAAAATTTAGTTCATAAAAATATCTCTCATTATGGAATACTTTTGGGTGTCCCTGTATATAAACTAGTAGAGATAATCACTTCATTTTCAATAGGGTACATCCGATAGTAAACTTGAATATTATACATGAGTTTCAAGAAATTCCAGGAATATTTTCGTGAGTTAGAGCGTGTATAGACAGACAGACGACAAACCGAAGTCATTAACACTTTTCGACCTTATTGGAAAGTGTTAAAAACATTTAGAAAACGATAAAAACGATTAATATAAACTAAAATGCAATTCTAGCAAATTTCCAATAATACCCATTAATGTAACTGAATGCTTTTGTGTGGCCCTGTAAATCTAATGATAAGCATACTGTATTCTATGGAAAACATTCTTTTGTGCATATGAATAATACATTTTAATTTTATTAAGATTTGTGCAAAGTAAAGTTCTCCAAATTTCGTTTATACAAATATCTCTCACAGAACGCAATTCTTAGGAATACTTTCGGGTTTCGTAGCATGCAAACCTGTGATGGTATTTACTCCATTTTCAATGGGAAACGTACGATAGAGGACTTGAATAACATGTTTCAATTTCATTAAGATTTGTGTAAACAAACGGTATTAAAATATGATTTATAGAAACACCTCTCATAGGACACAATGCTTTGGAATACTTTCGGGTGTCCCTGTACACAAACCAGTTAAAGTGTTTACTCCTTTTTCAAAATTGAACATCCAATAGTGAACTTGAATATCATATATCAGTTTCAAGAAATTCCATGAATATTTACGGGAATTAGAGCGTGGACAGACAGATAGACGGACTAACAGACAAACCGAAATCATTAACACTTTTTAACCTTATTGGAAAGTGTAAAAAACATTTAGAAAGCGATAAAAATGGTTAATATAAACAAAATACAATTTTAGTAAATTTCCAATAATACCCATTAATGTAACTGAATATTTTTTGTGTGGCCCTGTAAATCTCATACTAATCATACTGTATTCTATGGAAAGCATTCTTTTATGCATATGAATAATAAATTTTAATTTTATTAAGGTTTGTGCAAAGTAAAATTCTTCAAATTTTGTTTATAGAAATACCTCTCAAAGAACACAATCCTTAGGAAAACTTTCGTGTGTCCCTGTATACAACCAGTGATTATATTTACTCTGTTCTCAATAAGAAATATCTGACAGTGGACTTGAATAATGTATTTCAGTATCATTAAGGTTCGTGTAAAGTAACAGTATTAACATATGGTTTATAGAAATACCTCTCATAGGACACAAAGCTTTGGAATACTTTCGGGTGTCCCTGTACACAAACCAGTTAAAGTGTTTACTCCTTTTTCAAAAGAGAATATCCGATAAAGAATTTAAATAACATATGGGACGTTAATAGTAAAAATGATTTATCTCCTTGTAAATGGATTTTGAAATAACGAGATTTTTGCAAATGTATGTATAGAAGAAAAAGGTCAAGATTTAGTAAGTGTTATCGATTCTCAATGTTTAATATAAATTAGAGTTGTAAGAATATATAAATCATTGGAAAAGTTAATTTTAAGTAACTTATAAACTTCATTTTTATAATGAATATTTAGAAATTTTAGTTTAAAAAAAAATAATTGAAAAAAACATAATGCCATTTATGAGATTTTAATGAAATTATTGTACTTTCTTCACTTTTATAATTAAAGATATGTGACTAAATGTGATACAATTATGCAAAGTTATACATAATTAAAAAACTAGTTGGCATAGGTGGACTCTGCTCAGTTCCCCATCATATTTATGTTCTCATAAATTTCTAGTGCGAGATATATTATAATCATGTTATAAAAAAAGAATTTGACCAAAGCTTGATACAGTGACAGAATAAAATCCCCGCCTAATAGGCTATCCACCGTTCACTTCGATATATTTATCTTATTCTAATCTATTAATTTATTTCATCAGGGTCAATTTCGTTGTTTAGTTTTCATGCTACTATTTCCAATGCAATAATCCTCAAAATTCATATTTATATGAAAAATTTACAATTTCGCTATGTTGGTAAAATCGTAAATTACGAATAATTTACGAAATTTTCTTATTAGAATATTTGTATTCAATCATGTTCAAACAAATATCATAAACGTAATTTTGAAGTTGTCTAATGTATTTAGGATCCTCAAAATGGAAGTTTATGCTCAATTTTGCCTTATTCTGACATGTTAAGTAAATCGTAAATTCCAAATAACTTACGAATTTTTAAATTGGAAAAATCATAGTCTATGATATTCATGCCAGTATCCTAAATGATATTTCGAAAGTGGTTTGACATCTTTACGATGACAATATCCCTCAAGATTGACGTTTATGGGAAATTTTGCCATGTTAAGAAATTCGTAAATTTCCAATAACTTACGAAATCTTTATATTGGAAAATTCATAGTCAATATTCATGCAAGTGTCCTAAATAATATTTCAAAAGTAGTCTGACATCTTTACGCTGAAAATATCTCTCAAAATTGACGTTTATGTGAAATTTTGCCCTATACTGCCATGTTAAGAAATTCGTAAATTTCCAATAACTTGCGAAATTTTCAAAGTAGCATATTTATAGTTACTGATGTTCATTCTGGCATCAAAACTGATATTTTAAAACTGGTCTGACATTTTTACAGTAAAAAGTTTCCATTTAATGCACGTTTAAGTGAATTTTTGTCCTATTCTCCCATGTTAAGAAAATCGTAAATTTCGAATAACTGCTGAAGTTTTTAAATTCGAATGTTGCAAATGAATAGGATTCTTGCCAGTGTCGAAAGTAATATTTTAAAACTGATCTGACCTCTCTGCAACAATTTGTTCTTGAGATATCGTGTACACAGACTAACAAACTAACGGACTAACACACTAACCCACTAACAGACTAACACACTAACAGACTAACACACTAATAGACACCCTACATACAGACACCATACAAATTTTGTCATTTTCGGATTCATTACACCTGAAAACGTGTAAAAACGTCAAAAAACCGCGGTCGAAAATTTTCACGATTACCAAGTTTCCCTTACCTATAGTATGATGGGGAACTAATATGGATTTACACCACTTTTACAATGAACCGTCCATATATCAGTTTCAAGAAATTCCATAAATATTTACGGGAGTTCGAGCGCGGACAGACAGACAAATCGAAGTAATAAACACTTTTCAACATTGTTGGAAAATGTTAAAAAGGAATTATAAATTAATTAAAATATTAATGAGTAAATTTAAATTTTGCGATTTTATCAAATAAATGAGTAAAGGTTCGTTGAAGAAGACATTTATTTATGTTTAATAATTCGTTAATTTGCGTGCATTTTTAAAAATAAGTATGATGTGCTTTTGAAATAAAAACCGTATGATTTCAAAATAAAACCCTCACTGTAATTTATGTAATGCTTAAAAGTAATTTACATAATATAATGTGTTTTTAGGATAAGTTTTAAGAAATCGCTGAAACAGTATTTTATATAATACTTTTTAAATAAATTATGCCTTTCTGCTTTTAAAGTAATTTATTATATTTTGAAGTGTGAAAAGTTATTTGATTTACTTTCGTATATGAAAATACAATATACTTCTTATATGAACTATGTTTTTTTAAATACAGTGTAACAAAACATATGGTCACTTTAAGGTGTAAAAGAGCTTGCACAAACAAACAACTTTCACCGCAGAATGTGGGGTCGGAAAGAAAAAGACGAACAGGGAGAAGGTTCTTCTCTACAGTGGAAGAAAAGTCGGCCCATCATTCGGATACTATTCATCGCCAGATGTGCAGCATTATTTGAATCCAGGAAAGGTCAATATATATTTACATAAATCCCGAATTTTTCTAGAGGGCGTCTTTACTAAATTACAACATTCTGCCTTGAACGAGGCTAAAGCTATTCCTCCGGAATACATAATTTTGTTCTGATGTATTATGAATTTTTTTTGTAAATGTTATGCTTTGTATGTTTGACACTGAAGAGGGCTAGTGTTTAGCCGAAACGTTTGTCTTGTATTTTAATGTTTTTTAAGTAAAATGTATTTTTTAACTGTTAAAATTTTCAGTATTATTTATCTCATTTTAAATGTTACTTTGGTTTTAAATACAGCCGAACCTCGTTAATGTTAACACAGTTAATGCGAATTACTTTTAACATGAACTGTTTCCAAAATCCCTGTCAAAATGAAGATTAGTTCAGTTATATGAAGATTAGTTACTGGTAGCATGAACTACTGATAAGATGAACAAAATTTGTATCCCCCTTTAGATTCACGTTAACGAGATTCGACTATATATGCATCAACAGTGTTCTCTTAATTAAAAAAATACTGAAATGGAAACATTTTTCATAACAGAAGAGAGATTTTGTGTATTGGTGTCAAGAAAATTCGCCGTTTGAGAAGTCTTGTTTTATATTGTCGTTCTAATGATTATTTTTTTTATATATATATATATAAACCTTTTGACTTCTCTCTCTTTCTCTCTCTCTCTCTCACTTTTTTTTTTTTTGAAAATTAATCCCAAAAATGCATTTTTACAAATTATATACAGAATTTCCATATAGGGTAAGTGCACCAGTGATTGACACTTTTAGAGCAATCTCTGATGTTTTTAATGTTAGTACATATGGCGATACGTTATTAGATTTTGAAGGACGAAATTCTAATGACACTTAAACTAAATCATTTAAGAAAAAGTTTAAAAATAAAATTCATGTTTGACGATTTAGTTTTCATATTTCCCCTGGAAAGAAAGCTTTAATAAAGAACCCCAATGGAGACTTCTAAATTTTTACCACCATGTCCCTTTTATTTTATTAAAAATGAAAAAGTCGCCAAGGGGAGCTATAATAAATGTACCATTACGACGTTTACAAATTTATTATTATTTATGTAAACCAACCGCTATTAACTAACCATAAAGTATTAAAATGGAAAATATGTATAATAAAAAAAAGTTAGTTGTCTCATTAGAAACAGAGCTCATAACATATTGTAATATTATATTTCGCGTGAAAATGTTGTAATTTTATGGTCAAGTGCATAAATTAAATAAAATATAGGAAATAGCATGAAAGTAAATATTGCACGCAGAGTGTTGTTCATATGTAACTGGGATTCAAATATAAAAGCGCTATTTCAACTTTTTAGATGCTATGAGCTTTGAAACTGCCATCCAATAAGCACCCAAATGCTCATCAGATGTCTCTATTGCTTGCTGCAGTGACCACGGGTAGAGCATTGCCACAAGCAATAGGTATACGTATCCGATATTGTAGAACGAAAAAGACGCTGCCATAGGCAGCAACGATCCAAGACGGGTTTTTCGGAAATTTCAATTGATTTTCTTTTTTCCTTTCATTTACAAAGCAATATAAAAAAAGTGTAATTTTTTGTTTTTGTTTTTGTTTAAGTAAAAAAGATCAAAAATGTGTGATTCTGTTTAGGGGCCAGCGAAGCGGGCAAAGCCTGCTAGTGAAAAATAAATTGGAGAATTCGTTACTTTTAAATCTTTACCTTCTGTAGACCTACACAGGAAGTCCTTAAAAGTTATCTTTTGTACTTTTTCTTGTAATTTTTTTTTTTTTTGTGTGTGTGTGTGTGTGTGCGTGTGTGTGTATTTTCACAAATCCTAAGTTTGTTTTTGAGAAATACGAACGTATAAACAATGCTTTTAACAATGCCTTTCTTACAATTCTTCTTCAACCATTTAACAATGCCCTTCTTACAATGCTTTTTATACATTTTTCTAAATGCTATTGAAAAGTCTTTCTGAATTTAAATTTACAGGGTTTTTTAAAATAATAATAATAATAATTGATCTTAAAATGCAATCTTAGAATCCGTGAAAATAACGGCGTTATTTGTCAACAACCTATAACAATAGTTATTATGTTCTCCAAGAAATGTTTATCCATTTTCTTACAGACCTGATCTTGTTAGAAAGCATTAAGTTGTTCACCAGTAAAATTTACTAAAATGGGAGAATATTTAAGATGATTGCAATTTACAAACTGCTATCGTTTGCTCCACTATGCAGTATTTGGTCTTATAGTCTTATACTATAACAACAACTTTAATTCCGGTGGTTGTTATGTTAACAGGTAAGTGAAAACGAATGCAACAACAATTTTATTAATATTTTTCAGGTAATTATGTTTTATTTCACTCTCAATTCATTAGCAAGCTTACTTTCTACTCAAACAAATTAATTTTATGTAAAAATAATTTTTAATTGCAAGAAGTTTGAGAACAGTAATAATTAAACTGAATAATATTAGTTCAAGAAGAGATAAATAAAAAAAAATATTGAATCAAAATTGAATATTTAAATTTCATTTTATGTTTTATAACATTAAGCAAATATGAAGTCAATAATTAGACCTACAGATTTACAAAATGTTTTCGAAACACAAATATTTTAAAAAAATTTAACAAAAAAAAAAAAAAAAAAAAAAATCCACAATTTCATTTTTTTTAAAGAAAATCTCATTTAAAATTTTTTGAATGACATAAAGTATTTGAAAATTTTCTATTTACGCAAAAATCTTAAAAATTCATCGACAACTTAATTTGTTTATTAAGAAAGGCAATTAATTTCCTTTTTGGACCGAAGATTTATTATGAAGCCTTATTAAAACTTTAATGAATGTCTGACTTTGCTTAGATGAATATATAAAGTTCAATGAATTTAAAATTCTATCGCATATCTAATCTAAAGCAAAATAACATCAAGGTTTTCTATTGATAGAAATTTTTAATTAAGGTACAAAATATATGTCGGTAACATATGTTTACCAAATTTAAAAGTCTGTAAATCTTAACGGAATAATTAAAGTTTTTATTATGTGATTTCAACACATACTTAATGCAAATTAATATTTCTTTACCCTTTGGAATTTCAATGAAAATATAGTTGCCAGATAATAACTAGTTATAAAACAATATCGAAAGAATTGGGCAAAATTCTTGATTATATTTATGCACATTTGTAAAGCTTTATAAAAATCCCCGACCTTAAATTTAACTAAGTATCATGGTATCTGTAAGTTCCAGAAGATGCACGTAAACTCCAAAATTAAGAAATGTACAGTCGGTAACAAAAGTGTCCGAAAACTAGCAAAAATTCCTATGTAAAAAAAAAGTACGCTTAACACAGCTTTGCTAAATAAATCCTTGCCGAATCCTGTTCTTAGACTGACTAAGCACAGGATTCAACAAGGATTTATTTAACAAAACTGTATTAAGTGTACTTTTTTTATATAGGAATTTTTGCTAGTGTTCGGACACTTTTGTTACCGACTATATATATATATTTAAACCTGGAATTTTCAATCTAATTAAGCTATTTTTTTTTTAATTATTTAAATGCATATTCTTAATCACTATTTTTTTTTTCAATTTAAATTTATTGTAAATCAGATAAAAATTTGCATTTTTTTAAAGCCGCTTTGTACTTCAGTAAAATACAATTCTTCCAGGCTCAGTTCGAAAAATAGGTTGATTTCTTTTTTCTTATGAAGTGGCTCCAATTTTTAAACATAATGGCAAATCGAGTTCATTAATAAGCATGGTTGACGCCTTTATAGGGCTATGTACATATTAAATGCCATGCAAATCAATTCATGAATATATATATATATATATATATATATATATATATATATATATATATATATATATATATTCTTTACGGACGTTTAAAATTTTCCATGTGACCATTTTAAAATAACGTAGTGGCTGATTCAGTTCAATTCTAAATTTAGCTGAAACCTTGATATAAGCAATGTGCATAAGGAATTGAAAAAAAAAAAAAAACTAATTACTAATTGCTTTTGAAAATAAAAGGGCAGATGAAGTTAATTAATAAATTTGATTGAGACTTCCGTATGGGCTTTGCATTTTAAGGAAAATCGCTATTAAATAGGTTTTATTTTAAATGTGATTTTGAAATTTTCAAGTGGCCGACACTTAGAAGCAAAATGGCGGATCAAGTTGCCTAGCAAACTCATCCAAAATACATCTAAGATAATTGCACAGTCAAATTTTGCTTCGGATTTATTCTGTATTCCTGATGTTACGGAGAAGATAAATTTTCAAGTGGCTGCGTAAAATCTTACCTGGGAACAACCATTTTATTGAAGATTAAAGTTTTATATAGTTATATTTGCAAAATAAGTTATTACCATTATACATTTTAGTAGCATAATTTATTATACAACTGATTTTTTTTTTATATATATTAAAAAAATCAATGAAAAAGCCCTATAAAATTTATATTTGATAAAAGAATAATGTTCATATTGAGAATGTTATAAACGTTTTTTTAATTTATTATAGCCACTAGGATAGATTATTGTATTAAAAAGATTTTCTGTCAGTGTTTTATTTCTATTAATTCTAAATTTTAATTTTGTGAGTGAACAATTCTCAAAAAGATAATGATATGAATTTTCTTCATGATTCCATAGATTATTGAATAGATTATCCCACATTTCCCTTCATAACTATTCCAAAGGGCCCTCTTCACTCACCGCCGCCGGAATCCGAAGCTAATGTTACTCTATGGGAAATTTTTCTTTACAAATAACTTATTAACTAATACATATTTTCAAATTCTGTTTTCACATTCTGAAAATTCCCAGCTGTTAAATTGACCGACCTTTTTTACAAAAATATTTTTTTAATTTTTACTTTCTTCTATATGTAATATAGAGAAAGTATTGGATTCGCGAAAATTTTCGACCTCCGTTTTTTGACGGAACTACACGTTTTGGGATGTCCTGAACACGAATTGATAGTTTTTAAAAAATGTCTGTCTGTGCGTCTGTCTGTCTGTCTGTATAATTTTTTTTTTGACGCAGTATCTCACGAACCAATTAATGAAATGTAACCAAACTTGGTATTTAGTTGGTCCCCGACATAAACTGGTGCTGATTATGTTTGGGGATCAATAGCTCAACAGGAGGCGCTGTGATAGCATTTTATCTAAATTTTTAACATGGCAGAATAGGACAAAAATTCGTATAAATGTGCATAATAAGAGTTATTTTACACTTGTGATTGTAAAATTAATATGAATTATTGATAATAGTCGTACGTAACTAGGAAAAAAATTTTGTGCATGGGGGGCATCGCTTCCCTCCTGGGGGGGGGGGGTAAATTTTGAAGATGGGTATCATTCGAAAGATCTCGTCAATACCTTTAAAACGAATGGTTAAACTATAAATCTGTGATAATTTAAAACACAGTTATCGATTTTTTTTTTACTTTTAACCAAAAAAAAAAAAAAAAAAATTTCGCATTTTTTTTTTTTTTTTTTTTTAATATTGTTAGTGATTGAATATGTATTAATTTTTACAAAAAAAAAAAAAAAAAAAAAAAAAAAAAAAAACTTAGAAAAAAAAAATCGTATTTTTTTTTTTTTTTTAATATTGTTACTGATTGAATATGTATAGAAAAATATAGAAGAAAGTCTTGTGGTGGCCACAACATACTAGTTTATATTTGATTTTGAAGCTGCAAAATACGAATTTTCAATAGGTGAATTTTTTTCATTTTGCAATTTCAAACTAAAATATTAAAATTAAAAAAAAATTACATTTTTGAAAAAGTCCGTCAATTTAACAGCTGGGAATTTTCTGTATGGGAAAGCAGAATTCAAAAATATGTATTAGTTAATAAGTTATTTGTAAAGAAAATTTCCCCATAGAATAACATTGGCTGGGGCTTCTGGCGACGGAAAGTGAAAAGGGCCGTTAACTAAAAATTTTGCGTGTAATCTCTTAAAATAAATGAGTTATTTCTTAATATCAAGTAGGACATTTCTTTTTTTTTTAAATCAACTTGAGTTAAAATTTCAACTATTTGAACTAATTAGTAGTTTGTTATTTAAGATAACTTAAATTATCGATATTTATCGATATTTGAATTATTTCTGCTCATTTATTCACTTATAAGTGGTAACTTGTAAGTGGTAACAGCTCGCTGCAACGCATTTCTTTAGTAGCACGCAAGTTCAACGGACAACGCCATTGTAAAGTGATCCAGTTTATTAAGAACATTTGTATTAAAATCATTAATAAAATAAATAAATTACTAAGATGCAATAAATAACTCAAATTTGAGTACATTATGTTAATGCATTCCATTTCTTGAATTTAACTCAGGATGAGAGGGCGCGTTTCTTCTAGGCAAATGAGTAAAAATTCACTCAAGTTGGGTTATTTTCATTCTTTCATTTTAAGAGAGTATATTCTCTCTATTTTTTATAACATAAAACCACCAAATCACATTAACAACACTTCAATGTTTGCCACAGTTGAATCTATTATGATCTAAAATAGTTCAGTTTATCATGGTGAGCTCAAATTGAAATTTTATTAGTCATTTCCCTCCGCTCTTCTACTTATTCGGTGTAACTCGTAAATATTTGTACCAATTTTCAATACATTCAGATGATTTTTCTATCTGCTTTTTGGGCATATAAACATATAGTTACGGGCATCTGAAATAATATGAACCTCAACAGGGATGCACCCTTCAACCCCCATTGAAAACTTTTTTTCCTTTCACCAATATAGGTATAATACTACTCTGTATATACTCCATTTTGTAGTTATCATGCTAATGTAATGAAATTCCTTCATACAGCCCTGTAAACTAATTATCAATTCTATGAGCACTATTTTTTACTGATAGTAGACTTTTAATTATCTAATAAAAAATATTAATTTTATTAGGTTTATCGCAGTGTAACAACATTTAAATTCAGTTAGAAGGAATGTCGTCTCTAAACTGTACTGTGTTTTAATTCTTTTGTATGTTCTAGACACAAAAACTTTGAACACAGAAAATAATGCAGCTAATTTGATGTAATTCATAAATATTTATAAAAATTTTCAAGTCTACCGTATTCTTTTTGTTATCACTATCATGGTACAGAACAGACAAGCGAATTTATAAACAGACACCAAAAATTTTTTGAGTCTGAGCAAGGAGGACTATTGAAGTTCATTGGTTATTATTATCATCATTATTGTTGTTGTTAATATTATTATTATTATTATTATTAGAGGGCCAAAGGCAACATTTTTTCTTTCTTTCTTTTTTTTTTTTTTTTGTCATTCTTTTCTTACCACTATTTCCAAAAAATAAAATTCACAAATATTCATGCAAGTAAATATGTTGTTGGTTGGGTTTAACGTCGCACTAGTGCTACGCAGATGGGCAATTGGCGACGGTCTGGGACATACCCCAAGAGGTGGTCCGGAGACATGCCATCACAATTTTGATCCTCCACGGAAGAGATGGCTCTCCCGCTTCGGTGACCCCCAGAGGTATAATTTTTGATAGGAACATGGAGGACTTTGCGGCCACGACATATTTTACGTACACCAGCCACCATTAGTGTACACAATGGTCTTTGGCCGGCTCGAGTACCGAACCCGCAGTCTTCCAATTATGAGGCCGGCGCTCTGCCGACTGGGCTACCGCGGCCCCTTGCAGGTAAATATGAAGTTTCCCTGCATAAATTTATTATAAATTATATGTTGTGTAAATATTGGTTCGAAAATAATAAATAAAAATAATCGCCTGTGGTCGCCCTCTTTCTATTAGCATTGCAAATTTGACTATGCTTAAATATTCGAAAAAATCGACGATCAGATGAAGAATCATTCCTCATACAGATATTCTGCGCTTTTGAACACAAATTATAATACTAAAATGAAAGAAAAGTCAGTATTAGATAATATATCTTAAAATGACGAAATAATATCTGATATACTAAATTAAATATTTCATTTTATACCTGC
Organism: Salticus scenicus; assembly: GCA_963930645.1. Lineage (NCBI taxonomy): Eukaryota > Metazoa > Arthropoda > Arachnida > Araneae > Salticidae > Salticus > Salticus scenicus. Next base: position 94,696,143 of record OZ005661.1, read on the forward strand.
TGATTTAGATATGTGATTGTGCAATAATAGTTAAATAAGCCTTTTTTCATTAATTTTCGTATTTTATTATACCCTAGAAATTAGAAGAATTCGAATATGTTTTAAGATTTATTTTCAAACTATCATTCCATTCATTTCACAGACAAAATTCAGTCGTTGCAAAACATTAAAAGCTTTCACAAATATAAACATTCTTTTTTTTTTTTTTTTTTTCTTTCCTGGAAAAACATTTTTTTTTTTCCCAATAATTTCATTCTAAAATTGCTGACATCACATAAAGCATTTCCGCGAATCAGAATGATGTTCTATTTTCTCCAAAGAGTTTTATTTGGGAAAAAAAATATATTATTTCTGGAGAAACAAATCTTATAGATTAATACAACTTTTATTCATAACTTCGTTTTGCGAATTTGATAGGTATATACGAATTTAATAAGTATGTTTTATTTCTCCTATTTTTGTTTATTAAAAAATGCAAATTCTTTTATTTTATTTTGTTTATTTATTTATGTATTTATTCTTATTTATTTATTTATTTATTTTTATTTATTTATTTATTTATTTATTTATTTATTTGTGTGTGTGTGTGTGTGTGTAATCATGAATTCGATTTAGTTTAAATTGGAATAATATTTTTATGTGACGTATTTCGGAAAACATATTTTAATAATTTTTTCTTGGAAAATGAAGGACACAAATTTTTCTTTATTTAACTTTTGTTAAATTTTATCATAAAAAAAAAATATCAAAATTTATTATATAATTCATTCATATTAACTTGTTATTGAAATAAAGAATTATATACATTAATAAATTAAAAAAAAAAAAAAAAAAAAAAAATGATGAAATCCTGTGAAAGATAAGAAACAATGATCTGGATGAAATCCGGCACTAATTAAGCATACATATCTATATATTTTGTAATATATATATATATATATATGCATAATAATCTGATGTGTCACTCACACGACTTTCTCTTGTCCTAAAATTTAATACTATAAATACAGAATGGAGATCTTTTGTGTAGCCCTCTAAATGAACAGTGATAGATTTCCATCATCTTTCAGTGAAAACGTAAATCCATTTTATGTAAGAAACTAAACTATTTTTTAGAAAATAAAAGAGTAAACTTCATAAGCATCAGCAATTTTTTCCTTTAGAATAAAATGTTATTTCTGTTCTTGTATTTTGTATTTTATTATTTTGAAATTTTAGAAATTCTTCGTCAAATTTCAATATAGTTTTAATAATTGCAGATAAATCTCTTTTTTTCTTACTCTCAAAAACATTTTAGAAATATGAAATGGAAAACTTCAGAAAGAGAATAAATAAAGAAAAGTTCTAAAAATCTTAAAACTAATCTCATTCTTCTGGAATTTCTCGACAAGGAAATTTATTTACAAGGAAACATTCAAAATGTGTCATCTTCAAAAAATATTCAAAAAATTATGTGATTCTACTCTTCACAAAACACCAGAAAGAGAAAAAAATATCGGCTGAAATGAATTACAGCGACAACAATAAATTATAAAATTTAAGCATTTTTGGAGATTTAGCGCTGTTAGGCGATAATTTCTCTAGCACAGAGATTGCCGTGTACCAACAGAACCGTGTTTTTCTTCTCCGCCAAGTAATCAAAATTAATCGCCTAACACTGCGAAATCGTCGAATATGCTTAATTTTGATAATTTTTTGTGGCCGCTGTAATTCGTTTCAACCGATAATTTTTCACTTTCTGGTTTTTTATGAAGAGTAGAATCACATATATTTTTTTCACCGTTTTTTGAAGACGTCGCCTTTTGAATGTTTCCTTGTTAGACATATTATCCATAATGAACAGCTCTTCGATTTTTGATAATTTTAAGTGTCATGTTTGCATAAATGCTAGTTAAATGCTTCTTTTGATTTCTGTGCTGATAAATAAAAATAAAATTGTGTAGGTTTGTTTGCCAATTCCTTTTCGCAGTGTAGTAGTGTATTAGCAAAAAATATACGCCGAACATACGACAATTGGTTTTGGTTTTGAAGTTACGGGAATAATAATATTTCATATGGTGAGAAGCTTATGAATATTCGTGATATTGACGTAGCAAAACTAAACACAAATCTACTTTTAAAATAGCAGAATAATGTTCAGTAGAATTTAATTAATTTTAATATTTTATAGTTTTATAGACATCTCTTGTCCTGAGAAAGTATCTTCATTTTTCGTTTTCAATGGTTATAGAATTTGTTTAACTCAGTAATTTAACTTGTTTATTTTCTTTGAGATTTACAAAACAGTACTTAACTCTAAAATTAAATATTAATTTTATGGCTCAATAACTTTACAGAAATTTTAAGTAATAAAATAAAGGTAATAAGTATGTTTGTAACAGTAGAATATACTGACCAAACGTCCCCATTTTCTGGGGACAAATGGGGGCGACCTTTTTTTGAAGGCATTTTTCTAAGTTTTAAATAATTGTAGAAACTAAATTATTAATCAATAACACTTTATTTTTAGCCCTTATTTATTAGGAATGAAAAAATACACCCATGATTTGATAATTGTAGCAGTTATTAATACTTCTCTATTATAATGGTACTTTGATCTGGTCAGTCTACAGTAGAACTATATAAATTAAGATCTATAAATATAAATAAAAAAATTACATTTACATTTTTTAAAAGTAATTTTCTTAGACGAAAATGGAACATTTTGATTTATATTTTTTATCTGAAATAGGGAATTCTAAACATAGTTATCACATTTAAAAATTCTAGTATAGCAATTATTGGACATTCTCTTTTCCTGCATTAGCATAATATAAAGATAGAATAGAGATTAACAGATGAGGTAACAAGTACTGTATATGGACACATTTAACATATAACAATTAAAATAGCTTTTAAAATAGTTTTGTTCGACATATATTTATACATACCGCCCCTCTCATTTCAATATAGAGTCTACATTCATAAAACATTAAGGCTTATATTCAATTTAAAATTTTATTAAACAACTTTCGCACCCACCTCTCCTTGAAATATAATACGATAACTTCTCAAGTAGCATCCTCATATTATCTTCAAAATAACAAATTTTATACTTCAGTAATTATTTTTTTTTTTTTTTACTTTCTGTTACCCATAAGGTAGAGAAAGTATTCTTTTTGGGTCGGATTTTCGAACGCGAGATTTTGTTATATTTACACGTTTTGCGGTCCCCTGATTACGAAAATCATGTTTTAGCAAATGGTCTGTGTGTATGTCTGTGTGTGTCTGTGTATGTCTATCTGTTATCAGCATATCTCAAAAACAAATTATGGCAGAATGTTCAAACTTGGTATTCTAAATGTGTATCATATAGGGATGCTACAGTAAGCTTTTCGTTAAGATCAAGCAAACGGTTCGTGTACAGGGACAATCAAGAGAATTCTAATACATTACGTCTATTGGGGAAATTGCAGGTAAGTAGAGTTTAACGTCTATAGACAGCACTAAACCAAATGAAACGAATATATATTTTTTGTAATAGAGATAGTTAACTGGGAAAAAAAAAAAAAATGTGTATGTATAGGAGCCTCGCCTTCCCCCCCCCCCCCCCATCGAGAGGAGTAAATTTTCATGATGGGTATCTTTCAAAAGAGCTCGCCAATACCTTTAAAACGAATGGTTGAACCATCTATCTGCGATAATTTAAAACAAAGTTATCGATTTTTTTTTACTTTTAACGAAAAAAAAACTTAGAAAAAAATCGTAAGTATATATACTTTTTTTTCAATATTGAGAATAAAATGGACTTTTTTTTTATATTTGGTGTTATACTACTTATCTAATATACAATTCGTCTGTATTATCATAAAAGATAATTTTTTTAAATAATAATTTTAATAAATTATTTTTTAAAAACAGAATTATTTTTTAATAAATGTAGGTGCATTAATGAAACGGGAGGTTGAGGGGGGCGGTAGCCCCCCTCACACAGAACTAATTATCATATAAAACTCTTCAGAAGCCTAATATGAATTGTTTGACACAGGTTTCCATAACAGTACGTGTTATCTTACCTTTTAATTTGCAACCTGTATTTATAGTATTAAATTTCAGGGTAAGAGAAAGTCGTGTGAGTGACACACCAGATTATTTATTATTATTATTTATTTATTTATTTAGTAAAGTTGATAAAAGACATAGATAACATATAAGAGACATATAGATAAAAGACATATAGATAACCTGCCAAAAATTTTATTTTCGTATTTCGGGGACTTTAAAATGCGTAATTATAAAAGGAAAAAAAAAAGTTTAAAAAATGCAAATAACATTTAGACCTATTACATGAGCAAGTAAAAGTGAATGTCATTACCAAGAAGATTAAACTTCATAAAATTTAATAAAACACTTACATAAATTATATTCATCATAAAATATTATTTTTGTTTAATTTTGGGTACCGTGGTGTATTATTTATAAACTGTATTCGTACCACATAGTTGTATGAATGCATAAAATAAGCACAATATGAAAGAGGCATAACTCAACGTGGAATACTCTTTCAGCAATTTTCTAGAGTAAACATAATATAAATTTATTCTTTTTTTTAGTCCTCTAATCGAATGGGGAATGATTTTCATACCATATTTTACATAAAACATTCTTTTATGCATATAAAAATATACGTTTATTTCGTTTTGTAAAGAGCAGTCTTCAGACGTCTGCCCATAGGCGTAATGTATTAAAATTAACGTGGATTTAAATAAGTTTGTATGTCCCTGTATATGAACCATATGTCCGATTTTAGAAAAATGTTTCAGGTGGCAGTCTTATAGACTAACAAATTTAGAATAGAGAGCTTGAACTTCCTGCTAATATTTGTTTTGATTTATACTAATAACAAATTAATAGACAAACTCACACACAGGCGCACACCTATACCAACCGCTAAAAACCAGTTTTAAGTTTTCTGGAGGTGTCAAAACATGTAAATATACAAAAGAAAAAAAAAAAAAAATCTATTTCGAAAAAAATAATGCAAGTTAATACTTTCTTTATCTTATACGTGTAACATAAAGTCAAAATAACTCGTTATATATATATATATATATATATATATATATATATGAAACTGAATATATAAATATATATTAATTTAGAACTATCTGTGCTGATTAAATATTTTGTTCGATGCTGCGCATAACAGCATTCAAAATACTCCTGTATTTGTTTCATCAATAAATATAATAGGTGAGACATAGCAAAACCTCGACGATAGCTTCAGGGCCCTCAGCCCAATCCCTTCCCGAGTTTCGATGACTTTTTCTAGCCAGTTTTGACCTCTTTTTCCTTCCGGTGTTAGGCTTTTTTTTTTTCCACACACTTAACGTTGTGAGTTTTTTTTCCTTCTCGTTCTATGCTTTTTTCTAAGGAATTTTAGTCTTATTACCTCGATTTTTACATTCTAAAGTGAAGTGGCTTATACGAATACATTCATACACTGCATAGGGGGAAAAAATGCGAGCCCCCTGCACTGATAAAATGATTTCTCAAAAATGAGCAAAATTGTCTCAAAATAGCTCTGAAACAATATATACTTAAATTTGAAAACCCATATACTTATTTTTGAGTACATTGACATGTTCAAAAATGGGGATATTGGGATTCTTAGTGGTCAATCCCATTTTTGAGCATGTTAATATACTCAAAAATAAGTACATGGAATTTTCAAATTTAAGTATATATCGTTTCAGAGCTATTTTGAGACAACTTTGCTCATTTTTGAGAAACCATTTTCAACAGTGCGATACCATTCTTACTGATTCTTATGTAAATTGACCTCCTGAATCTGAATATGACCCCTATTTTGCCAAGTCATCCACCGTTTTCGCGGGACATCACCTCCTCCCCCAATGTTTATCACTGTTGGTTATTTTATATCCAAGAATTTTGTTTCTAGGGTGGAAAAGGATTATTTTAACCCTTAAAAACAAATAAAAATTAAGGTATAATAAATAATAATAATAATAGATTAATAAAGTATGATAAATGCAATTTTTAATTTCAGTGGTGAATCCCCTCTTCCTAAATTTTCAACTTGCTACAAATGTTCATGTTTTAGAATTTTTCACCTCTGTAGCCCCTCAGAAAATATTTAAAAGTTAAAATAATGCTTTCCTCCTCTTCAATTCCAATTCATAGCCATAAAATTACCGAACAGTAATAAAAGTATGGGGAGCCCCCCAAAAACAGTGAGTGATGGGGTAAAATGGCCGTCATATTCGGATTCAGGAGGTCATTTTACATAAGAATTTGCATGAATGATATTGCAGAGCAGTGTAATTATGATATGTCTTATTTTTAGTGATTGATGTCATAATGCATTTAACTAAGGAATTAAGCAAGTATAGCGAATTTCGGAAATAAAATTAAAACAATAATATATAATGCGCGCGTTTTAAAAATTCATCCATTTGTTGTCTGATCATTTGCATGCATTATAAGAAAATTTTCCTTTTTAACACTCTCTAACAAAGTTCAAAAGTGTTTGTGATTTTTGTTTATCTGTCTGTCAGCGGTTTAGCTCCGTAAATACTCACATAATTTCTTGAAACTGATATATCTTATTTAAATTCACTAAAGATTTATAGAGCCTCTCAAAAGTACTAACAAATATTGAGGGCTATAAACTGAAATTACTAGAATTGCATTTTTGATATATTACTAAGTGGTTTTTTTTTTTTTTTTTCTTAATATATTTAACAATGTTTAAGAGTAATTTTGATTTTAATTAGCCCATTTGTTTGTCTTTCTGTCCGCATGTCTATCTGTCTATCCGAATTCTAATTCCCATAAATATTCATGGAATTTCTTGAATTTGATATATGTTATTCATGTTTACTGTGAGATATTCCCTATTTAAATACTATCACTGGTTTGTGTACAGGGACACCCAAAAGAATAACAAAGAATTACATTGCATGAGAGGTATTTCAGTAAACCACATTTTAATATTTTTATTTTACAAATATCATAATGAAATTAACATATATTATTCATATGCAAAAAACTTACATTACAGATGATGCAGTATGATTAACATTAAGATTTACCGGCCACATAAAAATATTCACATACATTAATAAATGTAACGGAAGTTGCATAAATTCCATTTTCAATACTGTAAAGCGTTTTTAACGCTTTTGAGTAATGTTTAAGAGTGAACGTGAATTAATTTAGTCTAATAGTCTGTCTCTCTGTCTGTCCGTTGTGGGATCATATGAGTACATTGAAAGTTAAATAAGGCATAGTTTACTAAGAGTTAGAACGTTTTAATAATCTATAAGAATGCTTTTCCGTTCTTGTTTCACTAAATTATAAATATATGACAAATAAACTGAAATTTTTATTTCATATTTAATTCTGATAATACTTTCCAAAATAATAAAATAAAGTGCACATGTAATAATTAAAAATTATTTTTCATTTGGTACTTTTTTTATTTTTTTTTTATAAATATTTAAACAATTTACAAGTAAATTTATGTTTTCATTTCAAACGTAAATATGAGAATAAAATTAGGCGATTCTTTGAAATTTATATACTTTACAATATGATACGCATTTTAAATTTTCTCTTATAAATTCACAAAAGCAAATACGCATGTAGTATAAACATATATCTTCATATATGCCGTAAACGGTTTCCATATGCATAAATATTTGATTTAAATTTTTAGATTATTATATTTTATTATTATTTATGTTTAGATAAAAGATTAAAAAAAATTAGAAATTAAACACTGATAATCTTAATTTGTCAAGAAATTTATGGGAAAACGGCATAAAATAAAAGAAACTTGATTCGAAACATTTTTCTTTTACTAAAGGCAATATATATATATATATATATATATATATATATATATACCTCTTAAGAACATACTTCAGAAAGAAAAATAGGTCTAAAGTGTATAGTCTGAATTCCAGTGTAATTTTTCTTATTCCCTTGTCCAGTGAAACAGATATATATATATTTGTGTTTTACTCCGAAAAACTGAAAAAGTAGATGTGGCATTTCTGGTCTTTTCCTTCCTTTCTTTTCAGATTATCTTTTAACAGAAACTGCCCAATATATTAATTAGTGTAATTTTAAATTATTTCACGATGTTAAAAAGGATTCTTTTTGTTTTTAATTATCTATGTACTACATTAAAATTTAACAAAAACAATTTCAAAAGATGAGTTTTAAGTCAATCTGTTTTTTACGCGAGATAATATAGACCTAACGTCAGATTGTAAACCGAAAACATTAAGTAATAGAATATTAAATAATAGAATAATAAATAACAGATATTAAATAATAGAATATTGCTTACACTTAGAAAGTAAAATAATCAACCATTATAACAACAATTGTGAAAATGGTAATCTAAAAATTTACATTTCTTTTTGATATATAGTTTGCTTGATGATATTTGCTTTTTATCTAATGAAAACAAAGAAATGCCCATGCACATAAATGTAAATAATTATTTATGTACAGAATATTCGAATGGTGTCAAATTTGCATAAAGATATATCAATAGGCGATATTTTAAATCTTAAATTGCTGAAATATTTATTTATTTGTCAAAACACTAAAGAAAATGTAGAATGTTCTAAATTTAAAAAGACTTTAAATTAATTTTTATACATATAAAAAAATAATAATAATTATAGTGAAATAATAATAATAATAAAGATGTCGCCAAGGGACAGGAAACTCGCAAAATTCGAAGCTGAGGCAATTTCTGTCCTGGAGAAACTTTTTTAGTGTGTTTTTAAAAGAAAAATAGCTTTTTTAATGCCAAAACAAAGCAGAAACGCAGAAAAATAGTATTTTTTAACCTGAAAAAGCTTCTTTAAATGAAATTACATAAAAATATCGGCTATTATTTCAAAATTTGTAGCAAAATGTACATTTATAATTATACTGTGAGTGAAAAATATGCTAATTGTTTTATGTAATAGCTCATAAATAAAACCTGCTTCAGTCTGCGGTAAAAGTGATGGATTCGCTACGGTATCGAATACGATTATCGAAGTTTGTTCTCTGTGGGTTAATCTAACAGTAGAACTAGCGTGTTAAAAATGTCGGGTAAACTTTATCCGCATCCGACCTACAAAATGATTTTTCGCCCGAAAACGTACCTGTTGTTGCAGTTTCTATCTCGTAATCAAACTGTAACTTTCAATAAATTAGTGTTTAGTTTATGCAATATAAAAATTGAATGAGAATTTTACAAAATGCAACTATATTATTCAATATATCATTCAATGATTTAGGTATTACATAAAATATATATTACTTTTATGATAGTCTATTATTAAAAAAAAAGGTACTATTTTACAATGTAAATAAATTAAAACTTGTTATAAGTTATATTCGAATAAAGTTATTGTAGAGGAAGAGAATGTTATTAAATTTCTGCATGCAAAAGTTTGGATTAATAAAAAACAATGTAAAATATTAAAGGTTTTTTTTTTTTTTTTTACTTTCTTCTATATTCAATAGAAGAAAGTATTGGATTCGTAAAAATTTTCGACCTCGGGTTTTTGATGGACTTACACGTTTTGAGAGCTGTAGAACACGATTTGACAATTTTTAGAAAATGTCTATCTGTCTGTGTGAGTGTGTGTGACAAAATTTTGTGGTAAATGTATCTCAAGAACTACTGCACATAATTTCATACAAATTGATATGTAGTTGCACCTTGACATAAATTAGTGCCTATCAACTTTTGGTAAAAATTGTCTCACAGGTTGAGTTGCCATCCCGCTTTTTCTAAATTTTTAACATGGTGATATAGGACAAAATTTTGTATAAATGGGCATAAAGAGAATTATTTTTCAGTAATCATTATGAAATTTACGAGAATTATTTATAATAGAGATAGTCAACTGGGAAAATTTTTTTGTATGTGTAGGAGCCTCGCCCCCCCCCCTGAAGGGGGGGATGTCCCTCCTCGAGGGAAGTAAATTTTCAAGATGGGCATCTTTCGAAAGGTCTCGTCAATACCTTTTAAACGAATGGTTGAACTATAAATCTGTGATAATTTAAAACAAAGTTATTGATTTATTTTTACTTTTAACGAAATAAAACTTAAAAAAATCGTTTTTTTTTTTTTTTTTTTTTTTTTAACGAAATTTAACCAAACTAGCTATTTAGTTGGCCCCTGACATAAACTAGTTCTGATTAGATTTGGGGATCAATCGCTAAACAGGTGGCGCTATGATCGTATTTTTTCTAAATTTTTAACAGGGCAGTATAGGACAAAATTTCGTATAGATGTACATAATGAGAGTTATTCTTAACCTGTGATTGTAAAATTCATATGATTTATTGATAATAGTAGTAGTTAATTAAGAAAAAAAATTGTGCATGTTGGGGCATTGCTTCCCCCCGGGGGGGGGGTTGATGAAATAATTTTCAAGATGGGTATCTTTCGAAAGGTCTCGTCAATACCTTTAAAACAAATGGTTGAACTATAAATATGTGATAATTTAAAACAAAGTTATCGATTTTTTTTACTTTTAACAAAAAAAAAAAAATCGTATTTATATATATATATATATATATATTGTTACTGAGTGAATTTGTATAGGAAAATATAGAAAAAAAGTCTTGTGGTGGCCACAACATACTAGTTTTCCGTGTAGATTCGTACATTAAAAGTTAATTTAAACACGATTCCATGCAAGTGTAGCAAGAAGCAAGCGTGTGATCGTTGGTAATTGTCTGGAATTCATCTCTAAAGGTGGTCAGAAAACATGTAAACACAATTTTAATTCTTGTCGAAGAAGATGACTCTTACGCTGTAAAGAAGAACGCCTTTGTGATGATGGTCATCCTCCGTTCCTCTTCATTTTCGCTGTGTTGTGAAATAACTAACTTACAAGGAAAATTACAAAACTTAATAATACACTTTAATTGAAACTCTCAATTGAGGGGAGAAATGGGACTACTTTCCTAATGACTTATAAAATATAAAATATTCTGCCCTCCTCACGTAAGTATAAATGATAGATACTTCCAATAACTTAATAAAACTCAATTACCTGTTAATTTCACTGTAAAACAATAATTTATACTATATTATCCATACGACTTAGGTGGTGACAATCTTGATTAACATCTAATGTACTCTCTTAGATACTTTAATTCCTATAACTTGCATGAGAGAAAAACCTCCTCTAACTACAGCCACCATACTAAGTCAGCACTCTATCTGAATCACACCAGAACCACATAAGAACTACTTATGCAACCTAAACCACATAGAACACGATTTCAACATTCCTTTTATACCTTAATAACTAATTTACATTTTTCATTCAACGACGTTTTCTACAAACTTACACTTAAACTAATTGATTTGTTAATTCTCGCAGAATCCGAATATTCCCTTTTGAATTCGCATCTCCTATCTATCTTTAGTAGAGTGCTT
>OZ005661.1:95990112-96093190 GCA_963930645.1 Salticus scenicus
TCAAAACTCTATTTAACCATTTTTCTTATTTTCAATACTTTATATAAATTTTTTAAGGGAGGGGGGAGGAGGGGGAGAAGGAAGATCTTACCCCTGGGTGGTAAATTTTTTTGTTTCCAATTATTAAATTACTCAGGAATGTTGTACCAAAATTTCAATACTCTATAAATTAATTTTCTATTTTTTTTTTCTTTTCTTTATTTAAACGAATCATACAGTTTTTTTCTTTGGGGGGGGGGAGGGGTTAACTCCCACCCCACGGTGAGGAACTTTTTTGATTTGCATTATTAGACTCCTCAGGAATGTTATGCCATAATTCTAATGCTCGATAAATTAATTCCATATTTTTTTCTTCGTTTCAACGAATTATACGGTTTTCTTTGGGGGGGGGGGTTAGGGAGGGGGAAGCTCCCCCCTCAGAGTGGGGAACTTTTTTGTTTTGAATTATTAGACCCTTCATAAGTATAATCCCAAAGTTTCAAAACTTTATAAATTTTTTCCCTTATTTTTCCTAATTTGACTGTACTACTACTAGCGCAACATAAAACCCACTCACTCGCACAATCTCCCGCACTATATCTACAGATGAATCCAAGATTAACGCCAATTGCTCACAGCGCAGCTAGTATAATTAACAATAAACTCCCTCATCTCATGTCTTATTTTTAAGTTCCTTGACATCACTGAACGAGGGTTAATGCAATTTGGCTATGTCTTTTACGTATTTGGCATTGAAAACATAAAATTTAATAACTTTTTGTGGCTTTTCTATCTAGATTCAGCAGTTAAAATTTTTAACAGTGAATTAAGTACAACGTGAATTAATTCCTGTAATAATAATAATAATAATAATAATAATAATAAAAGGCGATTAATATTTGAAAGAGTTTTCTTGTTAGAAAAGATAACACTATTGAGAAGGGAGTAATACTCATGATTTGTGACAACCATACGTAAGTATAAAACGGACACTTACAAAAAAAACTCTTTCAAGTGCTAATCGCCAATTTTTCTTTTCTTTTCTTTTTTTAATTACAGGAAATAGTTCACATTGTACTTAATTCACTGGTTCACTGGTAAAAAATTTAAGTGTTGAATTTGAACAGAAGAGCCCCCCCCCCCCCACCGTGCACACACACACACAAATAAGATAAATAAATAAATCTTATGTTTTTAATACCAAATACGTAAAAGACAGCCAGGCACTAATGCTGCGCATACGGGCGATTGGCGACGGTCTGGGACACACACCTAGATGTGGTCCGGAGACATGCCATCACAATTTTGATCCTGCACGGGAGGAATGGCTCTCCCGCTTCGGTGACCCCCAGATGTATAATTTTTGATGGGAACATGGAGGACATTGCGGCCAAGACAGATTTTACGTGCACCAGTCACCATTAGTGTACACGACGGTCTTTGGCCGGCTCGAGTACCGAACCCGCAATCTTCCAATTACGAGGCCGGCGCTCTCCGACTGGGCTACAGCGGACCATCATACAGATTGGACAGTGAAGCTAAAACGCGAGCCGGAAATATAGTAGCACCACTAGTGTCAACAGAGGGGAACTACGTGTGTTAAGTCTACATGAGTAGCATCTTTGATCGAAAATCGTTTATTTGTTTCGCGAGTAGTTAGTAGCAGGTTAGTATGGGAATTTCACTTTTTCTTCACTTTCTATTTTGAATTCACAAAACTATCCTCAAAACATTCACAGCTATTCTTCTAAGAAATAAAAATTAATTTTTATAATGTTTAAAAATATGCTTTGTGAAACATATTCATATTCAAGTACAAATTAAAATTACAAACTGTAATTCTGAAGCAGTATGAAATCATTAAATATTTAACGTTGCTTGGTTTAAATAATACAAAATGCTTTAAAATGAAATTCATAATGAATAAATTTTATGTATATTTTTAAAGTTTATTTTCTTAATATTTAGCACTTGCTTCTTAAAATAAATTGCTTTTGAAAATCAAGTTGGTAAACAATAATAAAGTTGCCAAACGAAAACGTATGTGCAGTTTTCTTTCCTTCACTTTTTCTACTACTTTTAAATTCACAAAATCATAACATTCACAGCTATTTTCTAAGAAATAAAACTAATTTTTATTATGTTTGAAAATAAATTTTGCCAAACACATTCGTGTTCAAGTGTACAAATTAATATAACAAACTGTGATGCTGAAATAGCAGTGTGGTATGAAATCTTAAATGTTTAACATTGCTTGGTTTAAATAATACAAAATTCTTTAAAATGAAAAAAATATTTCTGGTTTATGTATATTTTCGAAATTTATTTGCTTAATATTTAGTACTTGCTTCTTAAAATAAATTACTTTCGGCAATCAAGTTCGTAAGCAATAACAAAGTTGCCAAACGTAAACATCAATACAATGGTTAGTTGGTTGGATGTTGGGTTTAACGTTGCACTAATATTACGATATGAACATAGATACAATAAAAATAAGACGAAGATTGCGTAAGCTGGACTCGAGAAACTTACAGCCGTTGACAATAGGGTCGTTGCAGTCAAATTTTGGTTACCGAAGAATATACGGGAGTGTCCTATCTGTATAATAATCTGTGGACATAAGATAAGATGAGATGAGGGAGTTTAATGTTCCACTATAGCTACGCTCTGAGCAATTGGCGATGGTTTGGGATTCAGTAGTAGATGTGGTTCGGGATATTGTGCGAGTAAGTAGGTTTTATGTTGCGCTAGTACTACATTTTGGCAATTAGATGTGGTATGGAGCTATGCTATTAAAATTTTGATCGTTTGCGGAGGGTATGGCTCTCCCGCTTTGGTAGCTAAGAGATGTATTCATTTCGTAACATGCAGGATATTGGAAATATCGACAGATTTTGCATGTATCAACCTCCACCAGTGCATACGACTATCTTCGAACGACTCGAGTACCCAATTCGCGCCAAGGTTGTTGTTGTTGAATGTTGAGGGTTTTTATATTGCAATAATTCTAAGCTATGGGCAATTGGTGATGGTCTAGAACTCACTTCTTTGAGTACTCAAGGAGACATGCCACCACATTCCTTACCTACTGCGGAGGTGATGCCTCTCCCGTTTATATGACCTTCAGAGGTATTAATTTCTGATTATGGAAGACATTGCGGACACACTCGATTTTACGTGCACCATCTACCATTTATAAAAAAAAAAAAAGAAAGAATCTTCCTTCAGTGCAAATATTAAACCCGCCATCTTCCAATTATGAGCCCTGCGGTGTACCAACGAGGAAATTGCAGCCCCCACCCCCTCCTGTTTTTATGTTATATCGAATATTTTTATTTTATGCATCTCCTGCATGGAGAGTTAAGATTGTGTTGGCATGTCGCCGGAAATCCTTTGTGGGGAGTCGCAGACCGTCGTCAATTGCTCATAGTTGCACAAGAGTGACGTAAAACCCACTTAACTACATCATTTATTTTACGTAACTTTTCCATATTGCGAAAAAAGCCGCGGTAACCTGCTTAATAGAATGCCGATCTCGCCAGTGAAAGATTGCGGGTTTGATGCTCGAACCGGCCGAAAACTGTTATGGAAATTAATGTTGGCTAGTGCACGTAAAATCTGTCGTGGCCGCAATGTCTTTTATGCTCCGAAATTAACTCCTCTGTAGGTTACATAAGCGAGGAGCCATCCCTTTCGTGGAATTCCAAAATTGTGATGGCATATCTCTGAATTTATCTCTGAGGCGACTCAAAACCCACTCAACATCAATATTGCAAAGATTTAAAATAATGCAAATTAAATTTTAGATTTGCTTTTATGTTACATTACGTTTACATTGTGAGTGAGTTAATTTTAACGTTGCACTGAACCTATGCACTGGGTAATTGGTGAGGATCTGGGACTCAACCTTAGGGACATTTACTTTGTAATAAATTTTAATATAGGGGAGACCCGTGTACCTAGGGCCGCTTTTCTTCAATGCCCAAAAGCAGAGCCTCTGACCTGTTTAAAATTATCAAACTGATATGAACATATCTTTAGGACTAATTACTTCCAATTGGGATTAATATAAATACCTAAAATAATAAATTCCGACAAATATAAGGTTCTTCACTCGTGGCCCTAGGAACAACACCTTCATTGTACCTGGGGCCAGAACTTATTGTACCTAGGGCCATTCTCTCAAATTCAGATTTCACTTTGTAATGAATAGAAAATAAGCATATAAACATGTATTTATAAAAGAAACAATATAAAGTAATGTATTTATTTATCATATAAGAATTATCATGTTGTTGCCTTAACTTGAAACACGAAATTTTTCACATTTTTTTTTCTTTGGGATATTCTAACAGAATGTTTTTTTTTTTTTTTTTTTTTTCCCTCAATTTTTTTTTTCTTTTCTGGAGTGTCTCTTGGATTTCTAGATCTCTCTGGTTTTCGGTCACATCTTTTCTTTGATGTGGGAGGTTTTGTTTTAGGTAAAGGTTTTGCTTAGGTTCGTACCTGTTAAAACATGACGCACGAAAAGATGTTAGATGTTGAAAGTTTCGACATTTCAACAGGACACAAAACAGAGATATCCAGTTCTATCATTGTTTGTTCACTTTCTTCCTGGAATTTTTTTTTTTTTTTTTTTTTTTTTAAATGGGGGGATCTTGTTTTTCAGTCACATTTGAACTTAAATATTCATACTCAGTGAATGTGTTTTGATTCATTGGCCATATGCCGGATACACGAAAGCCTGATAGAATGTTTACAGGAGTAAAGGCCGACGGATAGGACTTGCCAACATTTTCAGCAACGTCATATATAGTGATTGGCTTACCAGGGTTTGCCAGCATCCAATTACTATAGGCTGTACTGTATTTCTTAACACTTTCACGACCGCTGACATAGATTCACGTCATTTGAAAATATGAAACTCCACTAGTGGACGTTTTTTTTTGCAATTTGTATGTTATTTGTTTCTAAAAAATATACACAATATTCATATTTGTACAATCAGTATACTATGGATGCAAATACTTTGATTAGAGAGAGTTTGATCATAATCCATATCCATTTGTAATATTAATGTGAATACGGAAAATTTTGTTTTGAAAAATTATAACTTATGAGAAAAACGCCCACAGGCGGACCTTACCGTCAAAAAGACAAAAATATGCGGTCGCGAAAGTGTTAAAAGGTCCAAACACACTGGCCCTAAGTACAAGTTTTGGTAACTTCATTCAAAATGCTTTCCACTAAAAAATCCACATGCAGAGAGAGAGAGGACTAATTAAATATCTCATTTATTACTCAATATAACAAGCAAAATTATACACTAGAAATAAAAGAAAAATATTTGGCTTTCCTTTGTAGAATAGCAAAAGAGGTGAGCTGCAAAATTTTACTTCAAACTATGTAAATTCGTTTTCTACATGTAACTTGTCAAAACTCTCTCCTCAAAAGTTCCAAAGTAGTTGTAAAAGTAGCAATTGGTGTTGTTACTCGTCCAATTGAGTATTAAAACTTAAAAGGCCCTAGGTACACGGGTCTTCCCTAAACTCTTACATTAATTTATAGACGATATAATATTTAAATAGTCCTAATATTTGATTGGGTCGAGGTAGCCCAGTCGGTAGAGCGCCAAGCTCGTAATTGGAAGATTATTGCTGGTTCGATATTCGAGCCGGCCAAATACCGTCGTGTACACTAATGATGGCTGATGCACATAAAGTCAGTCATGGCCACAATGTCCTCAATGTTCCCATCCAAATTATATTTCTGGGTCACCAAAGCGGGTGAGCCATCCCCTCCGTGGAAGATAAAAATTGTTATGGCATGTCTCCGGACCATCCGTAGGTGTGCGTCCCAGTTATCCATTGCACAATTCTAGTGCAACGTTAAACCGAACCAACCGCCCAACCATTTTAATATTTGATTAGTTGTAATTAAATGTAAATAAATTAATCAAAATAGAAATATTTAAAATTGGAAAGCATATGTATAGACTTCTGGCAGCATATTTTATATAATTTTACGAATATTAATACGAAAAATTATGTAAAAATCTGCACTACAATTTTATAGAAATATTAATTGCACTCTCAAGTGCTCGACTTCATGGAGTTCCGTTGAACTGTCCAAAGAGAAAGACGAACATCTATATCTGATTGACGTCTTTAGTAACCATAAATGTTAAATAATGTTATCTAGAATTTCGGGTGTTGCAATGTGTGTGTGCCCCTTATAAATTTCTTTTGCACTGTCAAGTGTTCAATTTCGTATGGAGTTCGTTGGACTATCAAAACGATAGATCATGTATTTATTCTTCTTAACATGAAAATCGCAAAAATGGAACTGCCAAACAGACACTTATTTGGGGATATTGCAGTCATTCTCTCATTTTTAGTAATTTTTTATAGCTCTTCTATAGCTACTCAGGAGATAATATCGTAGGAAAATACTAATTAGGAATAAATCTTATGCCAGTAATTTTTTCAAGAAAATCGGAGATTAGCACTTGAAAGAGTTCCCTTGTTAGTACAAAATTTTGACTTTAGCTCTAATCAGTTTTGAGCGTGCGACAATTGCTCTGCCAAATGTATTGACAACTAGTGTCTACAATCGAAAGAAAAAAATATTAACTATGCAGTATTGAAGTATAAAATATTCACTAATATCATGAGTAATAAAAGAGGAGAAACTTGCACAACCAATTTCCAGCTTCTGTATCATTGGAAAGATGGAAAATTGTATCTGTCATATTAGATGTAAAGAGGTAAAATTTTTGGCACAAAATTATAATAGCAAATCAATAAAAGAAAAGATATACCGGTAGTTTACAAAGTGAAATAGATGAAGTGTCTATTTTGTGGAAACAGATTATAAGATTGAGAATACAATCCTGCAGAACAACGATAAAGAAATAATCTTTTCTAGTTTCTACAGTTAAAATCAAAAATGGTACATTTGTTCTACTTGAGTTTGTAAGCCCGAAAGAAAACTAACTTCAGATACGTTGTAGTGTACAAGTCGTCACTTCATGAAAACTGAGAAATAAAAGTGACGTTTTTAAATATTTCTGGAGAAGATAACACTTTATTCAAATTGTATTAAAATTATATTGCTTATGTAGACTTCAGAAAGTAAACGATGAGGTTACAATTACATTTTTAATATAGCCTAATCGTTAAAGCTGTAATAAATTTTTAACTTGATTTCTCTCTTTTTATACAAAGTTTTTCTTTGCATTATTACAGCAGAATTGCTAGCCTGCTCCAGAGTGTTATTATCTCTCCCGAATGTCACTGCCCCTCATGAGCTGTTACTATAGCTAAATATCAGCATTGCATTAATTCATTTTTAATTTATATAAATGAATTGTTTTACTAACTAAGACTTTTTAGTTATTCATTGTAACTACAGTGAAAACTTTTTTATTTTTAATTAAATATTTTTTTTATTTAAAGCTATAAATTTCATTCAAGAAACAAAGTAACACTCATGAGATAAATAACTATTCTAATGCTTACAAATTTTAAAATAAATAAATATTAATACTATTTTGACTTAAAACAAAGTACTTAAGATGACTTAAACTAGATTAATTAAGTTAATTAATAATATAAAAGGTTTGTATAACATATTTTAAAGCTGACACTCATGAGAAAAACAGCCACTTCCCATGATTTATTTAAAAATTTTTGAATTATAAATAAATAAACTCGTAAATAATTACCTGCTAAGAACGCTGTAAATTATAAGGAATTCATACCTGGGTAAATTTTTATGTTAAAGTTAATTTTTCAAATTATGTAAAGCTGAAAATGGCAATTCATTTGAAAATCAGCCAAAAAGAAAAAGAAAGCAGTACTTATAGGTAGAAATTGAGCATATGTACTAAACACATGTTCTACATAAACATTTTAGAACAGTTACCATAGTGTAAAGAGAGAAATTAAATAAATTTCGCAAATTTTAAAATTATATCATTTTCTCCTCATTTAAATTTATAAAATGAATGTATTCCTAAAATATATATTTAGTTTCAGCTTCCATAAAAGGATAGTTTGTTGGTTTTTAATTTAATTTATAATTTACAAATTTCAAAAGTCAATAATATTGTTTTTATCCTTCTCTTAGGGAAGAATGTCTTATAAAAGAACTGTTTTATTGATTTTAAAATAATTAAAAGTAATAAGTAGTAATAAATAACATGGCAAAAGCGAAAAAAGGGAAAATTAAATCTAAATAAATTCAAGCTAAATAAACATTAGATGTTTTTATTGTAATATCAAAATTTGAAAATCTGGCATATAAATTACCAGGTACACAAAGAACATTGATGTTTTTAATTTCGTTTCAGCATAATTTTACAAACAAGCAGTTAGCTAAACAATTATAACTATATCTATATATTCTTTTTTTTCCTCTTATCAAGCAATAAAAAATTAATTTCCTTGCATTAAAAGTTATAAAAAAAAAGAAAAATTATTTTGCGTTTTTAAACTGTAGAAAAACCTGAAGTGATAAAAATTGTCTGATGTATCAAGACAAATTTATCAAAATTATGCATCGAGCAGCCTATCGTAGATATTCTTAAAACTTTCAGCCTCACTCTCCAACATTTTTGCAACTTTATCGATTTCTTTAGAGGCTTCACACTCTGAATTTAGGTCATTTAATGCTTGATAGAAACTTAAAATATCTAAGGCAACTCCTATACGTATTAAACCAGTAGAATTAGTATATACAGATGCTACTTTACCAACTGCTGCGAAAGTATGAACTCCACATAATAATACTTTTAAATCATAAGTATCGCACGCAAGATTAAAGAAAGACTTATAACGGTCAAGTAGCATGTAAAATGAAGTTACCATAGTTGTTGTTTCAGCAATTGCTTCAATTGCTTCATCGGGAAACCCCCACGATTCCAAATTCTTTCTTAGGGTTCTTACAATCTTTATGGCGTTTCCTGTTTTCTTATTATTGTAACATTCGTATATATCCTTAGCAATTTGCTTCAAATTGATATTTTCAGGAATTTGAGTTGTTTTCAAAAACAACTTTTTAGCAATTGTTTTCAAATTCATATCGTCATCAATTTTTTTAAGGGTGTCGTATGCTTTTTTCATGTAACTGATATCGTTCATCCACTTCCACAATTCGTCTGAGTATTTTTTGTCTTTTAATAGGATGTTTTTAGCATGTCCAACCTCTTTTCGAAAATCACAAATGTCTGCGAAACATGATGTAACAGCACCCAGCGATCCTACGCCTACCAATACTAACCCTAACGGTGTAGCACACAGTCCAGGAATTAAAGACACACAGCCTGCAATGAGAAAATAATTACATTTACTTTAAATACTTTAGATACTTTAATTAATTACTTAATAATACATAACAAAGACAGACAACATCTTCTATCTTAATATAAATAAAAGTCACTGTATGAATGTATGTGTATGCATGTGGATGTGTATGTCTTACATCTTCTCCCAAACTTCGGGTGATTTGAACCAAACTTGACGAAGTTAATGCTTAGGATCATAGTTGAAGTACTGTGGGTGTTTCAAATTTCTAGAGCATGCGTAAGGAAAGGGGGGGGGGGGAAACCATATTTTTGTATGTTTTCTGGAGTATTATTGTAGCTAAAAACTTCAAATTTGGTTTGTAGGTTACTTCTAATGCAGGTATTCTCCTTTAGTACAGATTTATAAAATATTAAAACTTAAAAAATAATTTTAAAAACGTTCTAAAATTACGCTTTTGTCAAAATTTTTCATGCCTGTGATTTAAACATTTTACTGTGAATACATCAAAATGATTTATTGTTTTAATATAAAAAATAAATATGTATAACATGTTTGTCATGCAACCAACCACTCCTAAGTTTATTTTATGCAACCAACCAACCTTGGAAGCCGCCGTGAGCGGGAGAAGGTATTTTCGCAGAGAGAGAGACTTTGGCCTTCGGCCTGAAACGTAGGGTGCAATTGGCGCGCCCGAGTCACGGATTTATTCCGTAGGTTTATTCTTATTATTACATGAGTACATGGGTACTCATATGTATATAAATTTCTCACTGTATATATTCATCTTCATGTTTGATTTAATATTAATTAATTAAAGAGCTAATTTTATACAAGAGGAAATTTTCTGTTCTCAAGTGTCAACACTCGGTACATCACAGCACGCTCTGCAAACGTCGAACCAGAGTATAGTGTTCTCAGAAAAGATAATATAAATTCCATGGACGAATATATAAAGGTGAGAAATTCATGTTATTTTATGGTGATAGGATAGGAATTAACATTTTAAATAGCAATGTTTAAAAGTGTTACGAAGGCCGATCTACTTGCCGTTTTGCAAGAGTTAGGGGAACAAGCTGACTCTAATTTAAAGGTAGTGGAATTAAAAGATTTATTGTTAAAATCTAAAGAATACATTAAAGATAAAGAATTTGTGAGTGAATTTTTAGCAACCACAGTTGCGCAACGAAAGGAATCGGAAGAAATAAATCGTTTGAGTTTGTTAAAGCAAACCGAAATTAACGATGATGTGTTGCATAATTCTAGTAATTCAGAAAATATATTATCATTAGATAAGCTTTTGAAAGCTATATTAACTTTGGTAATACCAGTACCTAAAAAGAATGAACCATGGAATCTTTTTTTCGATTCCATTGAAAGAGCTTTTAAGCATAAAAATGTACCTAAAGAATATAAATCGGAGATTTTACTGAAAGTAATTGGCGATAAAGCCGCGAATATTCTGATTTATGTAAGCGAAGAAGAATTAAAGAACTATGAGAAAATTAAATCCTTAATTCTAAAAGAATATGAACCATCCCCTTTCACTTGTTTAGAAAATTTTAAGAAAGCTACAAGAATATCTGGGGAGACACACCAGCAGTTTGCTTCTCGTTTAAGGTCCGGTTGGCTCCATTATTGTAAAATTCGAAATGTAAATGATTTTGAGTCGTTAGTAGATTTGATTATATCTGATAAAATATTTGAAAATCTAGATAAGGATCTGGCAATGCATGCTGCAGTCACACAGGGTGAAGATTGGTTACGCCCAGAACAATTAGCTAAGACGTGTGATATATATTTCACTGCTAAAGGTAGATCATTTGATGAAACTAAATATGAAAAACGCATCTATCGTGAAACGGTCACAGAAAACCATAAAAAATACGTCCCACCTCCATTGAGAAAATATTCTTCTAATAATGAGAGTAAATATTCTTTTAAGCGGGAGTGTTATATTTGCTCTGATATTTCTCATGTAGCTAAAGATTGTCCGAATCGTAGGAATAGATTCGATAAAATTAACAAACAAAGTGAGGAAATAAAAAAATCTAAAAGTAACGCACAAGCGACAGAGAAAAAATCTGTAGTGACCCACGTAATGTCGAAACATTTGCAGAAATGTGAAAAATCAGAAAAACTTAATTTATACCCCTTACAAAAGGTTAATATTTATATCGCAGGTAAACAAATTCCTTCAATTATCGACTCAGGTACTGAGATTTGTGTTCTAAATAGCGCCCTAATTCCTGATCTTCACATTGAAAGCAAAGGCAAAATTCTGTTAGAATCTGCATTTCGAGAAATAGTTGAGGCGAGATTAGCTGTAATTCCAGTCTATTATAAAAATCCTAACAGTTGTATATTTACACACGCGGATTCATTATTTGCAATAACTGACAAGTTAAATGTTCCATGTTTAATCACTCCACACTTCTATGATACATTAGTAAATCAGAAAGAAATATTAAATGATTTGTTTATCCCAGAAAATTCTAATACGCTGTTGGCGCCGCAAAATGTTTATGAGGCAGGAAATGAAAGTAATTTAAATGAGTCATCGCTGTTACATATCGAAAATGAATGTAGTAATCAAAAAATAATTTCGGGAGAGGATAATACATTATTTAAGAGTGATGGTTTTTCGAGGTCAAACGAAATGCAAGATTTGATTAATAAAAAAGAAACTAGTTCACATAATTACCCATCGCAATTTATAAATAAAAAAAACATTGTTGCTTCAATAAATAATAGCGATTCAGAGGCAGCTGTTTATTTGATTTCGAATAAAGAAAAAGTGATTAACTTGCCAAAGGATAATCAAATTGAAAATAGGGAACGGGAAAACGCACAAAACAATGTTAATAATTTATCTGATGCTAGTACGTTTAGGGAAAAGCAGCGAGAATGCTTATCGTTACAAACTGCTTTTAAAGAAGCGGAGTTAAAGAAAAATAATTATTTTCTTAAATACGATTTATTATTCCATAAAGATAAAATATGTGGAGAAACAGTAGATCAATTGGTCTTACCTTTGAGTTATCGAGAAAGTGTTTTAAAATTAGCCAATGACTCAATCTTCGGGAATCATTTAGGGATGCGGAAAACAAAAGAGAGAATAAAACTATCATTTTATTGGCTTAACCTAATAAGAGATGTACAAAATTTCTGTAAAACTTGCGAAAAATGTCTGTTGAGGACTCCGGAAAAAACGTCCGATAAAATACCTATAACGCCTGTGGTACGTCCTCCTTATCCTTTTCATACAGTGAGTGTCGATTTAATTGGAGAGATTGCGCCACCCTCAGGTAGAAAACATAAATATTGTCTTTGTCTAATTGACCAACATTCGAGATGGCCCGAAGTCATACCTTTAAGAAGCTTATCGGCTAAGGTCACGTGTGATGCACTTTTAGAAATATTTATGCGTACAGGAATCCCAGAAATGATATGTAGTGATCAAGGCACTAATTTTACGTCTCAATTAACACAAGAGTTTGAGAAAAGATTAGGAGTAAGCCCTCGTTTCTCAACTCCAGCTTACCCTGCCTCGAATGGGCTTGTTGAAAAATTTAACCGTGTATTTAAACAAATGCTTCATCATGTAATACGAACTGACCCTGTAAATTGGGATAGACACATTCCGTATTTACTTTTCGCGTATCGCGAAGTTCCTAACTGTACAACAGGAGTTTCTCCATTTAAGCTTATGTATGGGCGCGAAGCTAGAGGTCCATTAGCAGTATTAAAATCAACGTGGTCAGGAGAAATCCCTTTACCTCTCAATTTAAGTAATACAGCTGTAGATTACTTACAAGAATTAAAAATTAACTTAGAGAAAGCTGCCGATTTAGCATCTTTAACTGCTGCGGAAAAGCAAGAAGCTTATGCTCATTATTTTAATCGTCGCAAAGAAATGAAAGAATTCAAAATTGGAGAATTAGTATACTTACTAATTCCGGATTCTACTAATAAATTGTATGCGAGATGGACAGGTCCTGGTGAGATTTTAGAAAGAATTAAACCTCACTCGCATAAAGTTAAGTTACCTGACGGTAATATACGACACGTACATGTAAATAAGATAAGAAAATTCTACGTTAGAGCACAAACGGTATAGGTGTAATTTTTGAAGATGACTGTGAATTCGGAGAAATCCACCCAACCCCTATTAAGGAAAATAAAACTGACTTTGATGTGGACATTAGTCATTTAGGAAAGGAGAAACAAACATAATTGCTCGAACTTTTGCATAAGCATGTACCATTATTTTCGGGTACAGTTCAAGTTGCTAATGTTGGAGAACATAAAATTCGTCTAATGCCAGGTACTGAAAGAAAAAAGCCTTATGTGTATAGAATACCCGAATCACTTAAACCTGAAGTTGACAGACAAATAGAATAATTAGAAAGCTTTGGTCTTATTGAGCCGAGTGAAGCCGAAATAGCTTATCCAGTAGTGTGCGTAGCTAAGAAGGATGGAAGTGTACGATTATGTATAGATTTTCGTTTGCTCAATTGGGTAACCAAACCTTTTGATTACCCTATGGAGAACATTACAGACTTAATTAATGAAGTCGGTCGTGTACATGTTATTACTTGTTTAGATGTGTTAAAAGGATATTGGGAAATTCCCTTAGAAGAGAAAAGTCGTGATTTTACGTCTTTCAAGACACACCGTTCTCAATATCGCTGGAAGGTAATGCCCTTCGGATTACGAAATGCGGCTGCAAGTTTTCAGAAAATAATGAATGAAGCTCTGAATGAACATCGCGAATATTGCAAAGCATATCACGATGATATCGCGATTTTTTCTAATGATTGGAAATCACATCTTATACATTTAGATGCAATTTTAACTAAGCTAACTGAACTAAAATTTACCGTAAATGTTAAAAAATGTGTATTGTGTAGATCAGAGATTAAATATCTAGGCCATGTAATAGGATCTGGACGACATCAACCTGATTCTGAAAAGTTACTTGCTATTGAAAATATTGAATCGCCGAAAACTAAAACAGCTTTAAAAAGCGCTCTTGGTCTTTTTAACTTTTATAGAAGTTACATTAAAGACTATGCTGAAATTGCCAAACCGTTGACCGATTTAACTAAAAGGAAGGTTCTGGAAAATTTACCGTGGACACAGACGGAAGAGATAGCATTTCGACAACTTAAAGAAATGTTGTGCGAAGCTCCTAAGCTTTATACTCCAGATCCAAAAACCCTTTACCATTCAATGTGATGCCAGTTCCAATGGTGTCGGTGCGTGTCTTTCGCAAAGAGATAATGAAGGTAATCTACGTCCAATTAGTTTTATTAGTCAAAAGCTCACTAATGTACAGTGTAATTGGTCTACTATAGAACGTGAGGCCTATGCTGTAATATGGTCTATAAAGAAATTTGAAAATTATGTTTTCGGAACTCGTATTGAGATTATAACGGACCATAATCCTCTTGTTTATTTTAAAAAAACTGCACCTCAATCTGCTAGACTCCAAAGATGGGCACTATCTTTACAAAGATATGATATTTACATATCGCATTGCCCTGGTGCAAAACTGAAAAACGCTGATGGATTGTCGAGACTATGCCAATAATAAGTTTTGTATTTACAAATAACTTTGGTTCTATTTAGTAATTTAGTTTTTTTGTGTGAGTTTAGTATTATAAATATTTGTTCCGGTATTATATCAAGACTTCTTTACGTCTGTTGTGAATTGTCTATTTTATTTTTGCATTTATTTCTTGTGTTGAAATATCTATATTTGTTCCGGTATTGTACCAAGACTTCTGTACATCTGTTGTCAAGTGTTTATTTGGCATTGTTTTTATTTTCATGTGTTTAAATATTTATGTGTCAGTTGGTTGCTAATAATTATCAGATTTTCATACGCTTGGCGTATCTCAATCTTAGTCGGGGGGGGGGGGGTGTCATGAAACCAACCACTCCTAAGTTTATTTTATGCAACCAACCAACCTTGGAAGCCGCCGTGAGCGGGAGAAGGTATTTTAGCAGAGAGAGAGACTTTGGCCTTCGGCCTGAAACGTAGGGTGCAATTGGCGCGCCCGAGTCACGGATTTATTCCGTAGGTTTATTCTTATTATTACATGAGTACATGGGTACTCATATGTATATAAATTTCTCACTGTATATATTCATCTTCATGTTTGATTTAATATTAATTAATTAAAGAGCTAATTTTATACAAGAGGAAATTTTCTGTTCTCAAGTGTCAACACTCGGTACATCACAATGTTAGTATGAGGTCACTTACAAAACCTTCCAGATGAAGACTATTGTCTTTGAAAATGATGTCATTTCTTAGAAGTCATTCTATAAAAAAGTGCACTTTCAATATAAAAAACTGCTACGCTTTACTATGACAGTATTGGTTTTTTATTTACTAGCAACAGAACAAGAACAGTTGGCAACAAAATTATTGAAGCGCTAGCAATAATTCCTATTTAAAAGATGTGCACCTAATACTGTTAAGTAAATATTTGTCGAGTGATGATCTTAGTCTTATGCTATTCATAAAAAAGTAAGTCGATGATAAAAATTAGCGATCAAACTAAAAAAAAAAAAAAAAAAAAAAAAAGTGGATGTGGATGTGTGCTTCAATAATTTTGCTGCCGACTGTAGTAAGAAGTAGTAACCTTAACTCCTTGTACTTGTTTTTAGCATGAAGAAAAAATAAAATGGGAAAACCTGAAGGCTAAGCTAATTACGCTGTACCAAATCCAGGAATTAAAGCATAGTAATAAATAATAATAATTCCTGTAATATTACTTATTGCAATTTACTTATAATTTGACGTATTGCCCACAGATTGTTTATTTTGATTTCTGATGAAGACCAAGCTTTGTTCAGATCTGTTGAAAAATTCTATTGAAACAGATTTCTACAACCAAACTTTGTCTTCTTCCTTGAATTTGTGATGTGTAGACGCGTCATGTCATATCTTGTTTTCATTCTCTAAGTTGTCATGAGAATCCGCTTCCGAGCAAAGTTGTGTACGTCTTCAAATCAGGTGTGGAGATCTTGGATGTATTTCTTTGGCGATGAAGGTGCATCTGGTGGAAAATCAAACAGAAGATCACATGGAAGACGAAGTTCACGTCGAAACAGCGTCTGTGCTGGAGTATAGCCAGTAGTTTCGTGGACAGCACTTCGATACGCTAGCAGAAACTGCGGCAGCTTCAAGTCCCAATGTTTCTGGTTCCTTGTTACAAAAGAGAGGTTATTCAGGATAGTGCAGTTAAACCTCTCAACCATGCCGCCGAACTGGAGATTTAGTGGCGATGTCTGAATTTTGTCTATGCTGAGTAGATGATACAGTCCTCTGAATACCACAGAGGTAAAGTTCGTACCTTGATCCGTATGAAGCTGTGTGAAAGTAGCAAGAGGTGATTGAGTCATGTTTCGGTACCACATACCACCATTTCAAGTGGTGATCCAGTACACGGCTACCAATATTTCCGTTACTCTATAGAGACCCGCATCGAGTCGGGTAACCCGATTTTACCGATTTAATTTTTTCAACCCGGGTCGGGTCGGGTCTTTTTCTCTTGCGGGTCGGGTTTACTTTTCAACAAGTCGGGTCGACTTCAGAACACCTTTCAAAATATTTTTTACAATTACAAACATAAACTTATAGGCATATTTATAACTCTGTAACTGATTTAAACATTCTATATACATATGTATCTAGATACATATGTATCCGATACATATGTATCGGAGCTCCCCATTCGATCCGCGGATATCCGCCAGAAAAATAGATCCTTATTTATACAGTCGGTAGAAGTATTCTTCGAGCAACTCCACCCCGTCAGAATTTTTCACGATTCCATTCAGTTGCCGGTTTGAATAATAAATTTTTAGAATTTAAATATATTATTTGAATATTTTATTTTAATAATAAAATTTTTATTATTTAAATATTTTATTTAAATATTTTATTTGTTTATCGAATCGTTAAAAAATGTATTCGATATTGGTACAGCATCCATTTAAAAAATGTCCCTATCCATTTATCGTTTCAAATTTTATTAAATATTATAAATTTCTATCTCAGATTCAAACCGATTGACATTAGTATGTTCTATCTCAGATTCAAAGGCATTAGAATAATTTATCGTTAAAATATTGGGGTATTAGTATTATCTATCTCAGATTCAAAGGCGTATACATTTTCTATAGCACC
Organism: Salticus scenicus; assembly: GCA_963930645.1. Lineage (NCBI taxonomy): Eukaryota > Metazoa > Arthropoda > Arachnida > Araneae > Salticidae > Salticus > Salticus scenicus. The sequence continues at coordinate 96,007,603 of OZ005661.1, forward strand.
CAATTCAAAGTCTCAATTTGTACGCATCTAATATTGTCTTACTACCGTCGCAAAAAAATGGGCCGAACGAAGCGTCAAAGACAGAAATCTGCTATGAGACGCTTCGTTCGGCCCATTTTTGCCCCCTGATATTTAATTCTCTAAGACATCAGCTTGTACCATCGAGATTGATCCCCCACGAAAACTTTGATTTTGGACGGAGGAGTGTATGTCCAAGAAATTGTCTCAGATTTATCTTCGTGGAGACGAGGGTCGTCATCGTGGTCTCCATCGAAGAACGGCATGGTTCTTTCCACGAAATCTTTTAAGAATTCGTCTATGAAGACCTCTGAATCCCTCACGATTCGAATTCTTACTGCTTTATGGATGCAGGAAGTGGGTACCAAAGGATCTAGAATATGGATTTTAGTCGATGTCAGCATGGCCTCGAATCCCAATGACGAGAGCGCATCTCCGACATGAATCTCTTCTACAGGATACACCCAAGTATTGGCCAAAGAGATGGGTAACCTGAACCTCTTGTAAACGAGATCCCTCACCTTTAGCTTGGTGGTTTTTTTCACGTATACACTACTCTTTCCCATCAGCTTGGCCACGTCAGACGCCCTTACGAATAAAAGTCCATCCGCAGAGACTATGAATAGGATTTTAGCATCAAGCTGTGGATGTTCAATAGTGAATAGTATGACTCGTATTGAATAGCAACAGAAGTCAAAATGATGCAGGCTCTTAAAGGCAGCTCGTATATATACCCGATTCGCGACCTCATTTTATCAAGCTTTACTAAGAAAACAGGATGCAGGATGTATCTAATTCTGTTGGACAGGATATTATATCAACCGTTTCCTCAAAAACAGGACGCGATAATTTTTTTTAGAATTAGTTTGTCACTTGAGGCAGGATATTATGTCACCCTCAAAAACAGGATGAGATATATTTAGCTAGCTCCGATAAAATTCTTCTAGAACTAATCTAATACTCTTGGCAGGATATTATGTAAACCGTTTCCTCAAAAACAGGACGTGATAAAGTTTTTTATAGAATTAGTTTGTCGTTTGAGCAGGATCTTGCACTTAGCTACCGATAGCAACAGGACGTGCGTGACAGGATGTCGATAAGAAATTTACTTAGAATTTAGGGTAGAAATAGAGATCGCTGCTAGTATAAATACAGGCTGCTGAACGAGACATTTCATTCCGACTGCTTGATATTCTACTTGCTAGTCGTGCTTACTGCCAATGACGGTTTGGGTACGTTAGCCATCATTTATATAGACACGAAAAAAACCAACCAACTGTGAAAAAAAAAAAAATTCACAGTTGGTTGGTTGGTTGCTAAAGTTAGAATTTTTTTTTTTAGTTGGTTGGTTGGTTGCTAAAGTTATTCCCGACTAATACACTTTTTCTCTCAGGGACAGCTTGACGGTCAACTCATAGGCTCTATCTTTTTCGTCAATCTCATAGTCCGTTTCAATTTCTTCAAATTTTCTTTTAAGCGTGCCAGTCAATTCTTGCAGCATGTCACTAGATTTGAAAGACCATATACCCTCTACCCTCACACACATGGAAAAGTTCTCGGGCTTCGCTTCTTCAGTATCCTCGTACCTAGATTCTACTGACGGGGGCGCGTACAGATGCGTATATTGATCATAGACCGCATGGGCGTATTCGTAATACCCTTTAAGCCAGTCTTGTAGATTCATCTCGCCTTCGTTTCGAACTGTGATTTCAAAGGCCATCATTCTGCTGAATGGTATAATTCTAGGATACGAAGAGGTTATCCTGCCCTCGACCCACAGTTTCTGGATACGATTGATTTCTTTGATAGGTATTCGGTTCGTCTTCATAAGTACGGTCATCAAATCATTGTGGCTAACGTACCTAAATTATGGCTAACGTAAACGTAAATTATGGCTAACGTACCCAAACCGTCATTCGCAGTAAGCACGACTAGACGAAACGATCTAATAAATTTTTTCAATAAAACTGGCCTGAAGCAAAATGTTATTAGACTGGCAGAAGGAGAAGACAGAATGGCGGTAGTTTGGGTAGAGAGCCGCTATTTATACAGAATGAAGACATGCCACACCCACTTTCGAAAAAAATTTTTTTTTTTTTTGACCTTGAAAAATTTTTTTTAATTTGTTATTCAATCAAATTCATTGTAGAGGGCGCTGTAGTCTGTCTAGTTGTATATATATTTGGGTGGGTGGGTGTGGAATTTATTTCTTCTACGGTAAGGTCATGCATAAACCAGCTCCATGATGTTCCAACCCATTTCCTTTAAAAGAGGATGGGATAACGTTATTTATACAATATAGCTTTGAGAACAGGATGAGATAAAGATTTTTATAGACTATTGTATGACAAATGACAGGATGTTGCACGTTTTCATGAAATCAGAATCAGGTCATGAGTCTTCATAGAATATTATCATGAATCCAGACTGTTGCTGGTCATACACAATGATAGTTTGGATACGTTAGCCATAATATATAGAAAAAACCTAACTTTAGCAACCAACCAACCAACTGTGAAAAAAAATTTTTTTTTTCAAGAGTGGGTGTGGCTCATCTATATATAGGATTGTTAACGTGCCCACCCATCATTCTATCTCGAAATTTTCAAATTTTTATAGAATTAGTTTTCCGCTTGAAGCAGGATATTATGTCACCCTCAAAAACAGAATGAGATATATTTAGCTATTCCGATAAAATTCTTCTAGAACGAATCTAATTATGTTGGCCAAATATTATGTAAACCGTTTCCTCAAAAACAGGACGTGATAAAGTTTTTTATAGAATTAGTTTGTCGTTTGAGCAGAGCTACAGGATCAGATAAACTTAGCTACCGAAAGCAACAGGACATCCTCTCCAAACGATAATCTATAAAAAGTCATAATTTCATCCTGTCGAGCCTTATATACTATTAATTTTATCGTTTCTCAGAACCGCTTATCAGATCTCATGCATCCGCTTGCCAGAGTATAAATACCGGCCTCTCGTCTCAGCTTATTCCTCTACTTTTCGAAATGGAGACGCTTTCTTTTGACTCTCTGACTGACGAGCGAATTGAAGATCCGAGATTCCGGAAACGACATGGCATAGTCGTTGTCAAGTCGAATGTCAGTCTGAGAGAGGGAAAAACAGAAGCTAAAAAACGATTTATAAAAAAAATCGGGCCGAACGAAGTGTCTCATGGCAGATTTCTGTCTTTGACACTTTGTTCGACCCGTTTTTTGTAACAATTGTATTGCCAATATTGGATGCGTACCGATTCGTACTTTAAGATTTTGATTGGATCCTGTTTATAAGGTACTTTTATAAATGAAGGACTACACTTGGAAATATATATATATATATAGATATATATATTTATACGAGCCACACCCACTTTGAAAAAAAACTTACCAAGTACGACCTTAAAAAAAAAAAAAAAAAAAAAAAAGCAATAACTTGCATCCTGCCCTCAGACCGACTATATAAACTCTGCCATTCGATTGAATAGCCAATCTCTCTTCGGAGCTTGATCTAACAACATGTTTAAAAATCAATGCTCTGTCAAGAAGTTTTCTGGACTTTGAAAATTTTCAAATTAGTCAAAATATTTAAACTCTAATATCTTGCAGGGGATCTTCTAAAACGCGTAAAAAAACTAAGTTTGGTTGAAAATATCAAAGACAGCCCTGATCTGAAAATCTGTAAAACTTAGAAAAAATTTCGAGTTTGGTGAAAAAATGGCTAAGTCCAAAAAAATATTATTTTGAAAAAAATTATAAAAATATAAAAAAAAAAAAAAAAAAAAAAAAAAATTTTGAAAAAAAAAAAAAACTTAGAAAAAATTTCGAGATTGGTGAAAAAATGGCTAAGTCCAAAAAAAATGTTTTGGCAGACGTTGAGACAAAATGATGGTGTGGGCACGTCATCCATGGTTTATATAGCCATGCCACACCCACTAAAAGAAACCAACTTTAGCAACCAACCAACCAACTTTGAAAAAAAAATTTTTTTTCAAGGTTGGTTGATTGGTTGATTTTTTTTTTTTACTCTGGCTAACCTATATATAGCATAGCTAACGTACCTACACCATCATTCTGTCTCGACCAGCAATCTTTATCGCATCCTGTTCCAGCGTCTATAAAAAGCCTTATCTCATCCAATTGTCATGCAACGTCCCGCATCCTGTCTCAAACAACATGAGATCTATAAAAATCTTTATCGCATCCTGTTTCCGGGTCCAGCGACAATAATTCTATAAAAAGCCTTATCTCATCCTGTTTTCGTAGAAAATGAGTTATGCAATATCCTGCATCCTGCCCTCAGACTGACTATATAAATTCTGCCATTCGATCGAATAGCCGTTCTCTCTTCGGAGCTTGATCTAACAACGTGTTTAAAAATCAATGCTCTGTTGAGAAGATTTCTGGACTTTGAAAATTTTCAAATTGGTCAAAATATTTAAACTCTGATATCTTGCAGGGGATCTTCTAAAACACATAAGAAAACTAAGTTTAGTTGAAAATATCAAAGACAAATTTGAAAAAAAACTGGCACGTCAGCCACGGGTTATATAGCTATGCCACACCCACTAACAAAAAAAAAAAAAAATTTTTTTTTTTTTTTTTTTTCCCCTGGCTAACCTATATATAGCTAACGTACCTGCACATCATTCTGTCTCGACCAGCAATGTTTATCGCATCCTGTTCCAGCGTCTATAAAAAGCCTTAACTCATCCTGTTTTCATAGAAAATTTGTCATGCAACGTCCCGCATCCTGCCTCAAACAACATGAGATTTATAAAAATTTTCATCTCATCCTGTTTCCGAATTCAGCGACAAATAATTCTATAAAAATCCTTATCTCATCCTGTTTTCGTAGAAAATGAGTTATGCAAGATCCTGCATCCTGCCCTCAGATTGACTATTCGATCGAATAGCCATTCTCTCTTCGGAGCCTTGATCTATCAACATGTTTAAAAATCAATGCTCTGTCAAGAAACTTAAAGCGGCTAACCCGCTGCGAAACCGTTTCGGAGTGACCGAACTCTTTCCAAAAAACCTTTCGTCTTCTGTTAAGAAGTTGAAAGAATATCCTCATTTCCAAACGATCATGGGAGAAGGTAAAATCCATGTCTTCTGCCTGTATATGACGACTAATTTCAAAATTTCGTTTAAAAAACGTACTTTGACGGACAAGATCACGAATACGATCCCAGCATTGGGCAGAGAGGCCAAAAGAAACTATCCGCTGAGACCTCAAGAGATTAAATGGAGCACTCTCATGAACAGATTCAAAAGACCCCCGAACGAGGCCAACAGAGTCAACGCTGATATGCGAATTGGATTCAAGTGCCCCAATAACCAATTTCTAGTGAAAACTTATTTTACGTTTGGCCAGCGAACCGTCGGGCAAGGATGCGCTCATATCATCCAAACTCTAAACGCTTCATTGCTGTTTTACGTGAGGCCTCCTGGCGAGACACGAGCGAGAGCGGACAGCAGATACTTCTCATGCGATAAGCTTCATTATTATGACAGATTAATATTAATAGCTGACTTGAGCTACAAGGTACCTGCTGGCACTACATACATTTTATTTAGAACCCAAAAGAATTTCTTCAGTTTGGACATCGTGCCACAGACCTTAGAACTGGATTTCAAAACCAAAAACCCCTTGGTAGAACGAATCATGAAAATAGATGGGATGTATGAGGTACCTGTGCCAACACCCATGATATGTCATATAGATGATGAAGAAGACTCCCCCGTGGAAACTGAATGTATACAAACATCTCCTAGAATTACATCTAAATACTTTCCAATCTCAAAGGCAACATCTCCAATCTCAGAGCTAGAATCTCCAATCTCAGAGCCAGAATCATCTCAAGAGCCAGAATCATCGCAAGAGCCAGAAATCTATTTGCCAACGAACCCTCCTATTGTGTTGGACAAAAGAATAACAATAGTAACGACAAACTTTGCAGAATAATATAAATCTCTGATTTGGAAATTATTGACAGACCCCCTCAAAAACAATTTCGTACGTACCTATGGGCCTGATTTACCTGGAATTGATATGAGAAGCGCATCGGTTAAACGTAAGGCCGAAAAGAATGCCAAGCATATAAAGAAATCTGAACCCACTTTCAAGGACACGACAAAGAATACAGAGCCGGAGCCTGAAAATAGAGAACCTGAGCCAGTTTTTAAATGCCCACTGCCCATTGAAAATCCTAAGCATGTTTTTATATGTCCAGCGCCTATTGAAAATTCACAATCAGTGGTGCAGCCTGTTGAAAATCCAGCGGTCCAGAGTGGATGGCCTGTTGAAAATCCAGCGGTGCAGCAACCTGTTCTTGAAATTGAAAGCCCAGCGGTGCTTGAAATTGAAGATCTCGATAAGATAATATATACGCCCATACCCACGCCAGCTGAAGTGCTAGACTCTTTGATGCAAGATCTCATGACGACGGGCACTGTGGAATTTACAATAGATGATTTTGACGTGCCGCCGGTAGAAGAGACTCAATACCAACAACACACTCAGTTCGAAATGCCAGGATTCGAACTACCAGAATTCATATAACAATAAAATATTAAAAATTAAAAAAATTTGGGTCTCATGTTTAGATTTGTCATTATGACTTATCTTTACAATGGAAGCCTCGTTTGACCCATTTTTTTTAAAATCAATATGCTACCAATATTGGATTCGTAAGAAAATAACTTATAAATTTTATCAGAAATAATTTTGATTAGAAAGTGACAAATGACAATACTTTATAAAAGTCCATCCAAGTAAAGGTCACATGAAATCAACCAACCAATTCAGCTATCCTCGATAAAATTGAAACAGGCTGAACTGTATCTGAAACAGGATTCAATTGCCATGTTACATCCAATATTTTTCGTGTCCAAATGCTAGGCTATGGCATCTTCCCATTTTGAATGAAACCTGTTAATATTGATCGTGCCACAGTCGTCGCGTCAATCTTAAACGTGGATCGCTTAGCCATCCAAGAGGCCTTCATGAAAATTGAAACCGGCTGAGTGCTGTCTGAAACAGGTGCCATGACAAAACGTAGCCATCGTGCAGACGCTCCTGAAAACTGAAAGGCGTAGAGAGTAGCAGCCCATATCGTAAAAATTTAAAATTATAAGCCTCAAATGGTAAAGTCCAACACGATATATATAGGAAGGGTCACGTGACCAAATAAATAATTATCCAGTCAAGTTTCAAGGTCACACTTAAAAAAAAAAAAAAAACTTGAAATTTGAAATTTGAATTTTAGAATGGGTGTAGTCACGTGACTAGTAAAAAAACAGTTGGATCTATTCGGAGCAAAAAGAAAATATCGGAGAATATTTTCGGAGGTAAAAAGAAGAACCCTAATTGTTTCCCAAACTAGCTAGACCTCCATTAGGCATTTTGGGCTTGAAATCTGACCATAATCTTAGCTGACCTGAGTTTGGGAATTGGTAAAATATATTAGCAGATGTTTCTCAGGCCGAATTGATTTTTTTTAAACTATTTCTGGCAGACGATATTTTTTTAAAGAATTAGAGTTACACAGCGACAAGACCTTTTGTGTAGAACTTCGTTTTAGTAGAAATGAGCGTCTCACGTAAAGTCAGATCCGTCTCGGTACCACGTTTGGGCTCGTCCGAGCTTCAAATTGGCTGGATTTCGGTAGGCCGCTTAGAGAGTTGACCTTGAAACCAAATGAAGAGGTCATTGACCCCATGACGTCACGTATTCTGTCAAGATTTTTACTGAGTCGATATACAGTTCACATGCGAGAGCGTTTATATATCTCTTCAAATTGGGAGCAGCGTTCATATACCTCTTCAAATTGCCAAAATAAGACACAATGACAGTTTGGGTACGTTAGCCATCATTTATATAGACACGAAAAAAACCCAACCAACTATGGGAAAAAAAAAAAAAAAAAAAAAAAAAATTGAGTGGTCGTGGCCTCACTTGTCAATTATATTTTGCCTATATATACTGTCCCAAATTTAATTTTGCCATTCATCTTCTACCATGCCTGCCGGTCCCAATTTGAAGAGATATATAAACGCTCTCGCATGTGACAAAACTCCGTTTTCATGTCCGCGCTGCAAGGTTCTCATCTTGCCCAAAGATTATGAAACGCATTGTAAGAATGAAATCGGCTTGAACCCCCGAAGATGCTGCGTTTGGTGCGAGGGCCGATACACATTCGAAAGCGGGGGCAAGAACGCCGCCGCTGATCATTTGCTGAAATGCTTTAAAAATTTTAGATTTCGTACATATGAACCTGAGCCCGATTCTGTTGAAGAGGATCCTATTGAAGTAGATCCTACTGACGACCAGTACGAATTTTTCGATTTCAGCCCAATGTGCGAAAAAGAAGGTTTTTTCGATCATACGCTCCTCTTTATGGATGACTGGGTCGACGAATCCGTCTGGCCGATCGAGTTAGAGCCTCCACCCGTACCGTTTGAAGACGAAACGCTGAATTTGGCCGCCTCTTGCGTGCTGAGATATCTTCAAGGCGACCTAGCGTTCATGCACGTCATGGTGCGAGCCGTAGCCTATAGAGATTTTATAAGATTTATGGATAGGGACGACGGCTTGACCCAGACCCTACCCTTTTCTTGCTGGTGCGACGGCGGCAAGGAACAAAATCCCAAATTCAGGCAGCATAGGCACATGGTCGTGGTGACCCCTTCAGAAGATCATTTTCATAAGAACGTGTGGGGTAAGATCAGGCCCGACGAGCGACCGTATGTCGGTTACAGATGTCTGAAAAGCAAACCCATAGAGACCGTCTGGCATTTGGTAAATACGCTGGGATATCTCAGCCGTCGAGAATCCAGCTATAATTTTTCGTTCGAAGACCGTAAAGGGGCTGGTAACATGAACCATTTTTACATCCAAGAGACGCTGCCCAAAGATTACAGGCTGGTCTTGGCTACGCTCTGGAACGGAGGTATCATGAAAGTCATAAGCCAGAAATATGCCTGCATGCATCCCGATAGATTGCTCAAGGTTCCAATGACGCTCGTCGACGGAAAATGGCAAATCAGAATCAAGCATTTGCCAGACATAAAATTGAACCTGGTACTACCCGTATCGAAAAATTTCAAGTCGTCTAGTAGACGTACCCAGTATCTTTTGCATCTGAACAACGAAAAAAATATGTATTTTACGCAAGGCACGCAGTCTGAACAAGATTACAGGCTGTTTTACGAAGTCGTTAAAGAAGATTATTGGGAGCCTGGCAGGATTCAGCAGATGTGCTTTTAATGCGTGATGCCTGCCATAGGGCGTTGCAAAGAGATGGAAGCCGAAATGAAAAATATGAAAGAGATTTACGAAAAAAATATCAGGGAAACGAGAGAAATTCTGCAAGACGAAATCAAAAAGCTACAGGCTGATAAAATACGCTTGTGGGAAATTATTTATAATTTACACGTGAACGAAATTGCTAGCCTGAAAGATGAAATGGCCAGCTTGAAAGCGGAAAATGGTAGTTTAAAACAAAGATTGTCCAAGTATGAACGAATCTAAAAAAATTCAGTATCGACTCAATCCCGTGTATCGACTCACTAAAAATCTTGACAGGATACGTGACGTCATTGGGTCAATGACCTCTTGATTTGGTTTCAAGGTCAACTCTCTAAGCGGCCTACCGAAATCCAGCCAATTTGAAGCTCGGACGAGCCCAAACGTGGTACCTAGACGGATCTGACTTTACGTGAGACGCTCATTTCTACTAAAACGAAGTTCTACACAAAAGGTCTTGTCGCTGTGTAACTCTAATTCTTTAAAAAAATATCGTCTGCCAGAAATAGTTTAAAAAAAATCAATTCGGCCTGAGAAACATCTGCTAATATATTTTACCAATTCCCAAACTCAGGTCAGCTAAGATTATGGTCAGATTTCAAGCCCAAAATGCCTAATGGAGGTCTAGCTAGTTTGGGAAACAATTAGGGTTCTTCTTTTTACCTCCGAAAATATTCTCTGATATTTTCTTTTTGCTCCGAATAGATCCAACTGTTTTTTTACTAGTCACGTGACTACACCCATTCTAAAATTCAAATTTCAAATTTCAAGTTTTTTTTTTTTTTTAAGTGTGACCTTGAAACTTGACTGGATAATTATTTATTTGGTCACGTGACCCTTCCTATATATATCGTGTTGGACTTTACCATTTGAGGCTTATAATTTTAAATTTTTACGATATGGGCTGCTACTCTCTACGCCTTTCAGTTTTCAGGAGCGTCTGCACGATGGCTACGTTTTGTCATGGCACCTGTTTCAGACAGCACTCAGCCGGTTTCAATTTTCATGAAGGCCTCTTGGATGGCTAAGCGATCCACGTTTAAGATTGACGCGACGACTGTGCCACGATCAATATTAACAGGTTTCATTCAAAATGGAAAGATGCCATAGCCTAGCATTTGGACACGAAAAATATTGGATGTAACATGGCAATTGAATCCTGTTTCAGATACAGGTCAGCCTGTTTCAATTTTATCGAGGATAGCTGAATTGGTTGGTTGATTTCATGTGACCTTTACTTGGATGGACTTTTATAAAGTATTGTCACTTGTCACTTTCTAATCAAAATTATTTCTGATAAAATTTATAAGTTATTTTCTTACGAATCCAGTATTGGTAGCATATTGATTTTAAAAAAAATGGGTCAAACGAGGCTTCCATTGTAAAGATAAGTCATAATGACAAATCTAAACATGAGACCCAAATTTTTTAAATTTTTAATATTTTTATTGTTATATGAATTCTGGTAGTTCGAATCCTGGCATTTCGAACTGAGTGTGTTGTTGGTATTGAGTCTCTTCTACCGGCGGCACGTCAAAATCATCTATTGTAAATTCCACAGTGCCCGTCGTCATGAGATCTTGCATCAAAGAGTCTAGCACTTCAGCTGGCGTGGGTATGGGCGTACATATTATCTTATCGAGATCTTCAATTTCAAGCACCGCTGGGCTTTCAATTTCAAGAACAGGTTGCTGCACCGCTGGATTTTCAACAGGCCATCCACCGTGGACCGCTGGATTTTCAACAGGCTGCACCACTGATTGTGAATTTTCAATAGGCGCTGGACATATAAAAACATGCTTAGGATTTTCAATGGGCAGTGGGCATTTAAAAACTGGCTCAGGTTCTCTATTTTCAGGCTCCGGCTCTGTATTCTTTGCCGTGTCCTTGAAAGTGGGTTCAGATTTCTTTATATGCTTGGCATTCTTTTCGGCCTTACGTTTAACCGATGCGCTTCTCATATCAATTCCAGGTAAATCAGGCCCGTAGGTACGTACGAAATTGTTTTTGAGGGGGTCTGTCAATAATTTCCAAATCAGAGATTTATATTATTCTGCAAAGTTTGTCGTTACTATTGTTATTCTTTTGTCCAACACAATAGGAGGGTTCGTTGGCAAATAGATTTCTGGCTCTTGCGATGATTCTGGCTCTTGAGATGATTCTGGCTCTGAGATTGGAGATTCTAGCTCTGAGATTGGAGATGTTGCCTTTGAGATTGGAAAGTATTTAGATGTAATTCTAGGAGATGTTTGTATACATTCAGTTTCCACGGGGGAGTCTTCTTCATCATCTATATGACATATCATGGGTGTTGGCACAGGTACCTCATACATCCCATCTATTTTCATGATTCGTTCTACCAAGGGGTTTTTGGTTTTGAAATCCAGTTCCAAGGTCTCTGGCACAATGTCCAAACTGAAGAAATTCTTTTGGGTTGCAAATGAAATATATGTAGTGCCAGCAGGTACCTTGTAGCTCGAGTCAGCTATTAATATTAATCTGTCATAATAATGAAGCTTATCGCATGAGAAGTATCTGCTGTCCGCTCTCGCTCGTGTCTCGCCAGGAGGCCTCACGTAAAACAGCAATGAAGCGTTTAGAGTTTGGATGATATGAGCGCATCCTTGCCCGACGGTTCGCTGGCCAAACGTAAAATAAGTTTTCACTAGAAATTGGTTATTGGGGCACTTGAATCCAATTCGCATATCAGCGTTGACTCTGTTGGCCTCGTTCGGGGGTCTTTTGAATCTGTTCATGAGAGTGCTCCATTTAATCTCTTGAGGTCTCAGCGGATAGTTTCTTTTGGCCTCTCTGCCCAATGCTGGGATCGTATTCGTGATCTTGTCCGTCAAAGTACGTTTTTTAAACGAAATTTTGAAATTAGTCGTCATATACAGGCAGAAGACATGGATTTTACCTTCTCCCATGATCGTTTGGAAATGAGGATATTCTTTCAACTTCTTAACAGAAGACGAAAGGTTTTTTGGAAAGAGTTCGGTCACTCCGAAACGGTTTCGCAGCGGGTTAGCCGCTTTAAGTTTCTTGACAGAGCATTGATTTTTAAACATGTTGATAGATCAAGGCTCCGAAGAGAGAATGGCTATTCGATCGAATAGTCAATCTGAGGGCAGGATGCAGGATCTTGCATAACTCATTTTCTACGAAAACAGGATGAGATAAGGATTTTTATAGAATTATTTGTCGCTGAATTCGGAAACAGGATGAGATGAAAATTTTTATAAATCTCATGTTGTTTGAGGCAGGATGCGGGACGTTGCATGACAAATTTTCTATGAAAACAGGATGAGATAAGGCTTTTTATAGATGCTGGAACAGGATGCAGTAAACATTGCTGGTCGAGACAGAATGATGTGCAGGTACGTTAGCTATACTATTTATATAGGTTAGCCAGGAAAAGAAAAATTTTTTTTTTTGTTAGTGGGTGTGGCATGGCTATATAACCCGTGGCTGACGTGCCCACACCATCATTTTGTCTCAACGTCTGCAAAAACATTTTTTTCTGGACTTTGTCATTTTTTCACCAATCTAGAAATTTTTTCTAAGTTTTTTTTTTCAAATTTTTTCTAAGTTTTTTTTTCAAAATTTTTTTTTCGATTTTTATATTTTTTGATTTTATAATTTTTTTTTTCAAGATAATACTTTTTTTGGACCATTTTTTCACCAATGTCGAAATTTTTTCTAAGTTTTACAGATTTTCAGATCAGGGCTTAGTCTGATATTTTCAACCAAACTTAGTTTTTTTACGCGTTTTAGAAGATCCCCTGCAAGATATCAGAGTTTAAATATTTTGACTAATTTGAAAATTTTCAAAGTCCAGAAAACTTCTCGACAGAGCATTGATTTTTAAACATGCTGTTAGATCAAGCTCCGAAGAGAGAATGGCTATTCAATCGAATGGCAGAGTTTATATAGTCGGTCTGAGGGCAGGATGCAATAATATTGCATTTTTATTTATTTATTTATTTTTTTTTTTAGGTCGTACTTGGTAAGTTTTTTTTAAAAAGTGGGTGTGGCTCGTATATATATATATATTTCCAAGTGTAGTCCTTCATTTATAAAAGTACCTTATAAACAGGATCCATCCAAAATCTTAAAGTACGAATCGGTACGCATCCAATATTGGCAATACAATTGTTACAAAAAACGGGTCGAACGAAGTGTCAAAGACAGAAATCTGCCATGAGACACTTCGTTCGGCCCGATTTTTTTATAAATCGTTTTTTAGCCTCTGTTTTTATGAGGCTGTAAGTTTTTCCATCGCTCAGACTGACATTCGACTTGACAACGACTATGCCATGTCGTTTCCGGAATCTCGGATTTTCAATTCGCTCGTCAGTCAGAGAGTCAAAAGAAAGCGTCTCCATTTCGAAAAGTAGAGGAATAAGCTGAGACGAGAGGCCGGTATTTATACTCCTGCAAGCGGATGCATGAGATCTGATAAGCGGTTCTGAGAAACGATAAAATTAATAGTATATAAGGCTCGACAGGATGAGATTATGACTTTTTATAGATTATCGTTTAGAGAGGATGTCCTGTTGCTATCGGTAGCTAAGTTTATCTCATCCTGTAGCTCTGCTCAAACGACAAACTAATTCTATAAAAAACTTTATCACGTCCTGTTTTTGAGGAAACGGTTTACATAATATTTGGCCAACAGAATTAGATTCGTTCTAGAAGAATTTTATCGGACTAGCTAAATATATCTCATTCTGTTTTTGAGGGCGACATAATATCCTGTTTCAAGCGGAAAACTAATTCTATAAAAATTTGAAAATTTTGCAGATGAGAGGTATGGCCGTTGCTGGCAAAGATCGAGATAGAATGATGGGTGGGCACTTTAGCAATCCTATATATAGATGAGCCACACCCACTCTTGAAAAAAAAATTTTTTTCCACAGTTGGTTGGTTGGTTGCTAAAGTTAGATTTTTTCTATATATTATAGCTAACGTATCCAAACAATCATTGTGTATGACCAGCAACAGTCTGGATTCATGATAATATTCTATAAAGACTCATGACCGGATTCTGATTTTATGAAAACGTGCAACATCCTGTCATTTGTCATACAATAGTCTATAAAAATCTTTATCTCATCCTGTTTTCAAAGCTATATTGTATAAATAACGTTATCCCATCCTCTTTTAAAGGAAATGTGTTGGAACATCATGGAGCTGGTTTATGCATGACCTTACCGTAGAAGAAATAAATTCCACATCCACCCACCCAAATATATATACTACTATATATACTACTATAGACAGACTACAGCGCCCTCTACAATGAATTTGATTGAATAACAAATTAACAAATTTTTATTCAAGGTCGAAAAAAAAAAATTTTTTTTTTTTCGAAAGTGGGTGTGGCATGTCTTCATTCTGTATAAATAGCGGCTCTCTACCCAAACTACCATTATTCTGTCTTCTCCTTCTGCCAGTCTAATAACATTTTGCCTCAGGCCAGTTTTATTGAAAAAAATTATTAGATCGTTTCGTCTAGTCGTGCTTACTGCCAATGACGGTTTGGGTACGTTAGCCATAATTTATATAGACACGAAAAAAAACCAACCAACTGTAAAAAAAAAAAAAAAAAAAAAAAATTCACAGTTGGTTGGTTCGTTGGTTGATAGGACGGACTGATATATAGTACTTGACGGAGCTAACTTCATTCATTTGGCATTTTCATGAAAACGTACATCTTGTTCAAAATACATTACGAGGCATAATGTCTGGACAACCGTTGCTGGCAGATGTCGAGACACAATGAGGATGTGGGCACGTTAACTGTTATACATATATTATGAAACCACGCCCACGAAAAAAAAAAAAAATTTTTTTTTCAAGTTGTTTCAAAACCAACCTCAGTCTCCTATATAAACCCAACATCAATCTCTCATCTCTCATAACACAATCATGTATCTGAAAATTTGTTTCGATACCAAGTCTACTCTCCTCGCTGCTGTCGGTAGCGATGCATCGGTTTATTTCGTAGCTGTTCAAATCGGCAAATTACTAAACTACTCGTCGCCTTACGGCTTTGCCCGTCGATATGCCAGCAAGGATCTGGCTACTCTAGTCCCCAATGCAGCCTTCTTGAACAAGAGTTCCAGACGCGTGTTTGATTTCAATGATTTGATGACCGTACTTATGAAGACGAACCGAATACCTATCAAAGAGATCAATCGTATCCAGAAACTGTGGGTCGAGGGCAGGATAACCTCTTCGTATCCTAGAATTATACCATTCAGCATAAGGATGGCCTTTGAAATCACAGTTCGAAACGAAGGCGAGATGAATCTACAAGACTGGCTTAAAGAGTATTACGAATACGCCCATGCGGTCTATGATCAATATACGCATCTGTACGCGCCCCCGTCAGTAGAACCTAGGCACGAGGATACTGAAGAAGCGAAGCCCGAGATCTTTTCCATGTGTGTGAGGGTAGAGGGTATATGGTCTTTCAAATCTAGTGACATGCTGCAAGAATTGACTGGCACGCTTAAAAGAAAATTTGAAGAAATTGAAACGGACTATGAGGTTGACGAAAAAGATAGAGCCTATGAGTTGACCGTGAAGCTGTCACAGAGAGGAAAAGTCTATTAGCTGGGAACAACTTTAGCAACCAACCAACCAACTAAAAAAAAAAAAAAAAAAAAAAAAAAAAAAAAAAAAAAAAAAAAATCTAACTTTAGCAACCAACCAACCAACTGTGAAATTTTTTTTTTTTTTTTCACAGTTGGTTTGTTGGTTTTTTTTCGTGTCTATATAAATGATGGCTAACGTACCCAAACCGTCATTGGCAGTAAGCACGAATAGCAAGTAGAATATCAAGCAGTCGGAATGAAATGTCTCGTTCAGCAGCCTGTATTTATACTAGCAGCGATCTCTATTTCTACCCTAAATTCTAAGTAAATTTCTTATCGACATATTTGTCACGCACGTCCTGTTGCTATCGGTAGCTAAGTGTAAGATCCTGCTCAAACGACAAACTAATTCTATAAAAAACTTTATCACGTCCTGTTTTTGAGGAAATGGTTTACATAATATCCTGCCAACAGAATTAGATTAGTTCTAGAAGAATTTTATCGGAGCTAGCTAAATATATCTCATCCTGTTTTTGAGGGTGACATAATATCCTGCCTCAAGCGACAAACTAATTCTAAAAAAAATTATCGCGTCTTGTTTTTGAGGAAACGGTTGATATAATATCCTGTCCAACAGAATTAGATACATCCTGCATCCTGTTTTCTTAGTAAAGCTTGATAAAATGAGGTCGCGAATCGGGTATATATACGAGCTGCTTTTAAGAGCCTGCATCATTTTGACTTCTGTTGCTATTCAATACGAGTCATACTATTCACTATTGAACATCCACAGCTTGATGCTAAAATCCTATTCATAGTCTCTGCGGATAGACTTTTATTCGTAAGGGCGTCTGAAGTGGCCAAGCTGATGGGAAAGAGTAGTGTATACGTGAAAAAAACCACCAAGCTAAAGGTGAGGGATCTTGTTTACAAGAGGTTCAGGTTACCCATCTCTTTGGCCAATACTTGGGTGTATCCTGTAGAAGAGATTCATTTCGGAGATGCGCTCTCGTCATTGGGATTCGAGGCCATGCTGACATAGACTCAAATCCATAGTTTTTTATTTTAAAGAAAATATTTTTATCCATTTTATTCTACAAAATGAATAAATCGAGTTTTTAAGATATCCTTTTATTTTACATACATTTTCAGTTTTAACTTTAAATAGAATTTGAGTATTGAAAATTTTTGAATTTAATATCTTAATATTTTTAAATTTGCAAGTATATCCCAAAAAATGAAAGCGAACGCTTATAAAGTAGGTTTTAATTACTTTAAAAAGATGTATGTTTGACGATACTATGTTAATAACCTCAATTTTAAAACAGATGTGTAAATTTAAGGATGATTTCTAAATTTAACTCAAGTCAAAAGCTCTACTCCACCCCTCGTTATTAGATAGTTTTAGTAGAATTAGGCCATTTTCTCGTATCGTAAAACAACCTCTTACATAAATGTGACTTTTGTTATCACTATTTTTACTTATTTATTTATTTATTTTTTATTTTATTTTTATTATTTTTTTTTTATGTGTGTGTGTAAGGGGTGGTGGGGCATTGTGCCATTCCTAAACGTAAACATGAACATTTTAAAATTATGAAAGTGTTTTTAGAAATACCAAAGAGAATTTTATTTATTCGATTAGAGGCAGAAAGACTACAGCATAATATTAAGATTGCAAGCAGCTGTTACTTCTCAGCATAATCTGCATTTCTCTGTGTTTTATTTATATATTTATTACGAAAATATTAATAAAATTTTTTGTTAATGTCTAATATTGCAGACAAGTGTTTCTTTTCTTTTTTTTTTTTTTTTAAGTTTTTATTTCTAATTAAACTTTAAATATTTTATAGACATGGTGATTATTAATTAAATAAATATATGCATATTACTTTAGAAAAAGTAACAGAGATGAAGAAAATTTAAGGTTTTTGGTATAGTATGTTCTTTTTATTAGCCGAGATCATTAAAAACTGACTAATTTCTAATACATTCTTAATTTAATTTTCACTCGTGTGTAAAACTTTACTTCTCAACAAGAAAATTAAATAGAGTTTTCTGCCTTTGTATAGTTTATTTTTATTTATTTTTTATTTTTTAGTGGATGCTTTTAACAGGATTTCTGAAGAGATAATAAGGAAATGATTTATTATAGCAAATTTGTTTTATTTCTTCCAATAGATTAAGCAATTATAAACAAAATTCAACAAATGAAAAGATTTTTTAAATATTTATTTGTACAAAATACTAACTATTTCTGCAAAGTTACTATCTAATAAGGTGTTATTTTATTCTTTATTTCAACTATTTTATTTCTTGAAAATTTCATGAAATTACTTTTGAAAAATGTGGCAAAGACAACTTAAGGTCTGTTATTGTTATTTTAAAGCTAATATAAACTGAAAATGATTAATATCTAAGTCGTTTTAATGTTCATTTTCACTCTTTAGTAAATGAAACTTTTCAAGTATTATTATCTCCTATCAAGAAAATCGAAAGGTTATTTCTTGTTGTTCTATAGATCGCAGATATTTAGTTTTTTATTTATTTACTAAACATTTTACGGTTTTTTTTTTTTTTTTTGTAAATGAATAAACTGCTTCAGTTTGCAAAAATTGTCTCCCCCTCCCCCACGAATTAATATACCTTTCCAATTACAGCTAAAATTCACAAAGATAAAACTGATTTCATAAATATAATTATTTAGAAAATTAAATAGTTCTATAAAGTGACGTTTCTACATTCATTTTCACTCATAAATATAGGAATCTTTAATTTATTCTTATTCTCAAACAGGGTTTTCAGTTCATATATAATACGGAATAATGTTAATATTTTAAGCGGGTACATTTTTAACGGTTTTAATGGAAGTGCTAGTTAAATAGTGCTTCCTTATTCAAAAGTTGTATTATCTAATCAAATTACTATAAATTTACAAAATTCAACAAAGAAGTATGTATATATTTTTCAGAAAAAAAAAAAAAAAAAAACTTCTATAAAGCTTTCATTTATAAAAATAATATTTTATTATTTGTTTCACCAATTTAATTTATTAAAAATATTAAATAAATAAAAAAACAACTAAGCTGAAAATATTTTAAGCTAATTATTATTATCACAACAACTGAAAACTGACTAATTACTACACATTCCTTTATTCATTTCTGCTTCTAAGTATATGAAACATATTTTAATGTATTGTTATTTTTAAATAAGAAAATCGAATATTTTCCCCCCTTTTTCTATAACCCCCCCCCTTTTCTTTTTCCTTTGATGAGTGTTTACTGATTCTTTTGTGAAATTAATAATAAAAAAGAGATTTTTTTTTATATAAAAAAATAAAAAATAAAAAAAAATTGTACAAATACTTATTTAGAGAATTAAATACGTGATAGATATTATTATTCATGAAATATATATATAGATTTCAAGTATTTTATTGACTTATTGTTATCAAACAAAAAGAAAATGTAATATTTACAGAACTTTGGATAAATTCCATAAAATGCAAAGAACTCGCAACAATTGTTTCGGGTTAAAGTTTTAAAATGTTGACGACTTCGGTTTGTCAGCACTGCCGTAGCTAATGTTCTCTATTTAAAATGGTAGAAATAGAATAACTAGCTTGTGTACAGGGACACCCAAAAGAATGACAGTTAATTTTTCCTTCTATTGTAATACTTTTTACTCAAATTTTCGGCCAAACAGTTTATGGTACAAGCTGTACATGGTATATGAGTGCAAGTACAGATATAACAGTATTGGTGCACAGTAGTTCTATTGTACATCAATACGTGCGATATCATGTAGAGGGTGCTCGGTAAAAATGGCAACGGAAATAATGGCAACGGAAAAAATGGCAACCGGAAAAAATGGCAACCGGAAAAAAGGGCAACGGAAATAATGGCAAAGGAAAAAATGGCAACCGGAAAAAATGGCAACTGGGGGAAAAAGGCAGCGGTAAAATTGGTAACAATAACTTGATAAATGGGTAAAGGTGCAATTATCTGTGTAAATAAAGAGAACTGTTTTTATGTGTGTGTGTGAGTGATTGATGTGTGGGCTGAAAGGAAAAAAAGAGTTTTCGAACTACTAAATACATTTGACTCCCAACAAAATCCCTACAATATCATCAACAGTCATGTATGTATTTTGAAATTGAAGATAAGATTTACTTGTTTGCTTTCAAATTATGGAAAAGAGCAGGCGCACGTGGCGTCACTGAGATAAACATTGACAAATGATTCCGCACGTGCTTTAAAATGTAGGCAAAAGGTGGGGGTAAATAGCTATGTACTTTCATTTCTGAAATATTTTTAACACGTCTTACATTTCTGCTGAGATTTAACCATTGTTATTGCTTGTTATATAAATTGATATTATCTGGTAGCTTTTAACTGAAAAATCTGTATTAAAATACTTTCAATGTAAAAATATTTTTTTCTATATCAGATTATAGGAAAAAAAATAAAATTATTTAATATAAAAATATAATTCAAAATGACGGCATTTACTAAAAATCAAAATGATTAATAATAAAATTAATTTGTTCAATAGAACTATTTGAGCTTTTAATTGAAAAATCTATTTCTAAATACTTTTAATATAAAAATATTTTTTTCCCCTGAAAATAATTAAAAAAAAAAAAAAGGGAAAAAATTAAAAAACTTGGAAAGTATTATTGTTTTAGCTTTTAATAGTAAAATCTATATTAAAATACTTTTAATATTATTAAAACAATTTATTTTCTCTGAACGATAATAATACTACTACTAATAATAATAATAGCTAGTTTAAAAAAAAAAAAAAAGATCACATCATTCATTAAAATATTCTAATTAAAAAACAATAATTTATTTATTAAAAATATAATTTTTTATAATTAAATTAGGTGAAATTACTTAATACATTTTTTTTAAAACTTTTAATTAAAATGCCTATTTCAGTAGCCGACTGGTTCTGCTCTCCAAGCTGATAGACTGGTGTTATTGTTGGTGTTTGGAAATAAAGCCGATTGACTATTCTAAGGTCCTTGGCCCGAGGGGGAGTACCTTCCGTGGAGGTCTTTCTAAGGGGTCCTAGCCCATATTTTTGTCAGTTTCTGAGAAAACCATGGAAAACTTCGAACGGCTAGATCGACGAATGAGGACCTGGGAGCGAACCCGGCACCTCACGTCAACCAGCTTTGAGCGCAGAACCGCTCTACCGCTGGTGGGCCCTGATAGTTTGGAATTGCGGGTTCGATCCAAGGTCTCGTTTGTCATCCTAGACATTCAGAATTTTCCATGGTTTTTTTTTTTTCTGAAAATCGCATATATCAAGGACAGGCTCCTTAGAAAGAACTCTTATGAAAGTAATTTCACCCAGGCTTAGGACCCGTATGTTGTCAATTGGTTTTAAAGCTTAAACCACAACCATCAAAATATTTGTAATTAAAAAACTTATATATATATATATATATATGATTACATATAAAAAAAATAATAATTAAAAAATGATTTAATAATACATATTTATAAAATATAACTCAATTATTAAGAATATAAATTTTTAATAATTAAATTAGTTCAAATTGCTTAAAACTGTTGTTTAAGCCTCAAAATGAAAGAATAAATTCAAAATGTTTTTAAACATGAAAATATTTTTTTTTATAATTGATTATAGGAATAAGGATCTATTTAAAATTATTTTATTTAGAAAACTTTAAAAGAAATTGTAAATTAATTGTCTAAGAACTAAATGAATTATCAAAAACGTAAATTTTAATAATTAAATTAGGTGTAACTCCCTAATACAACTTTTTCTGCTTTCAATAGAAAATATTATTTTAAAATACTTTTATTATTAAAAGATTTTATTTACTTTGAATAATTATGAGGAAAAAGGTAGTTAAGGATCGAATTAAAATTATTTTACTTTAAAAATTTTAATAGAATGACTAAATTAATTATCTAAAAACAAAAAGAATTATCAAAAATATAAATTTTAATAATTAAATTAGCTGAGATTACTACAATTTTTTCTGCTTTTAGTAGAAAAAATTATTTTAAAACACTTTTAATATTAAAAGATTTAGTTTCTATGAACAATTATATATTTATATATATATATATACAGCTAGTTAAAAAATTATTTAATGAAATATTCCAATTAAAAACACTAATTTATTTATTAAAAATATAATTTATTATAATTAACTTAGTTGAAATCGCTGAATAAGATTATTTGGACTTTTAATTAAAAAGCCGAGCAGTTCTGTTCTTCAAACTGGTAGACAGGAAGTGCCGGGTTCGATCCCAGATCATGATCATCGACTCTTATGTTCTCAATCGGCTTTAACACCTAAACTACCCCCATCAAATTATTTTTTAAATAAAAAGTTATTTTAATCAATGATTACATAAAAATAATAATCTTAATGTAATAACAAATATTACATTTAATTAATTTGTTATAATTTTACTAATGCAGTGTAATCTTATGATACATATAAAATAGTTTAACTCTGCTTTTAGAGTTTCAGTGCAAAATCAATTTTTTTTAGCTACATAACCAAACTTTTATTATAAATTACAAGTTTAATTTCATTGAAAATTAAATTGTTTATAGATAATGACTAAGCCGTTTCTGTCTTGCAATTAATAAATTCTAATACTCTGCGGTGCATATTATGATTAAACATACTGCATGCCAATATGAGAAATTAAATTGTCAAAAAATTCTCAATTTCATAAATTAATTAATTAATGAAAAAAAATAATATGTTGTAGCCACCACAAGACATTCTTCTATATTTTCCTATATTATCGATAAAAAAAAAAAAAAAAAAAAAAAAAAAACTTTGTGTAATCACGTACAATTTGTGAAAATATTACAGTAATTGTCAGACATACTTGGGGTAGGGAGTTAAAGAGAGAGGGGAAGGCAGAGGAAAATGAAATGACTTTTAATATCACTATTTTACATGATTTTTTAAATGATATATTCTATAACTATCACTTACTTTTTATGAGTGTATTATATACCTGGGGGGGGGGGAGGGTTGCAGATATAAATGAAAAATATTTTTTTTTAACTACCCTAGTATCGATTTAAATAAATCTTTGTGTATATACCACATACTGTTTAAGAAAAATTACAGTGAGTGTTACACAGATCTCGGGAGGGGACAGAATAAAAAAAAAGGAGTTGCTTTTATATCACTATGCTAGTATATTACTATGTTACTTTTTTATGCACTATGTTTTTATATTACTAGCTATTTGTATGAAACTTTGTTTGATTACCACTTACTTTTTATTAAAATTATAATGAAAGTTACTCGTAGTTAAAAAGGGGGACGAGTATGTGTGTATTGATGGTGGGGAGGGGGGTTGGGCAGAGGAAAAACAAAATCTATTTAAACTACACTTATAACTTTTTTTTTTTTTTTTTTTTTTTGTGACATTTTGTGCAAATGTCGCTTACTGTTAATGAAAAATTACAGTGAGTGTTACATATGTCTGGGTGAGGAGGGGGGGGGGTGCTGGAGACATAAAGATACAAATAATGTTTTATATCATTGTGCTTTGCATTTTACTAAAATTTATTACAAATATCATTTAATTTTTAGGAAAATTTACGCTGATTGTTAAATATATCTTGGGGGTTATACGGGCAGAGGAGAAAAAGGCTTGTATAAATATCACAATGTTACCAATTTTAATTAAAATATTAACAACAATCACCTACTTTTAATGAAAAATTACGGTGAGTGTTACCTATACATGGGGGACAAGGAGGAAGAGAAAAAAAAATAGGATTGTTTTTAAATTATACTGCTTCATAGTTATAGGAAATTTTGTATAAATGTCCTTTATTGTTTATGAATATTTTTAGGGAGGGCTATGTATTGCAGTATCTTTCAGTTTCTAAGTTAATACGCAAAAATGCAATTCAATGTTCAGATCAGACATTAATTAAAAGTTAATATAAAATATTGGTAAATGATTATTCTGAAACAGATTTTTTTTTTTTTTTTTTTTTTTTTTAATCTGTCCCATCCCCCCTCCTTCCCCTCGTAGAAACAAAAAAGAAAAGTGCCCTCTTTTCCGTGAGCCGGAAAAAAGGCACGTTTCTTAATTTCTCCTTGTAAAACTCATGCTAATCATCAATGAGAGAGTAAGTTTTTTATTTCTACGTGGGGGGTGGGGGATGGCAAAAGAGACGGATAAAAAGAAAACATTTCATTTTTTAGTAACAATTTTCAGATTTAAATCATACATTGAATTTTTGCGTACAAACTCAGGAAGAGAAAGAAACTGATACTTAACCTCACTGTAGTGTTTTATACACGGTAAGTAATATTTCTAGGAAATTTCATTAAATCGATTCCAAGATGGTACAAAAATATATTAGCCCTTAGTTCTCACTGGGTAGTGAAACCTTTTTCTCTTTAATTTTTGATAAACAATAAGAGATATTTATGCAAAATTTCTTAAAAATGTAAACAAAGTGATTTAAAGCAATTTTTTTTCCTCACCACCACCTTCCTCCTAGATATATGTAACACTCTTTGAAAATTTTCATTAAATGTAGGTGATAATTTTTAAATTTTTAATTAAAATCCGTAACATTGTGATACTTATACAATCATTTTTCTCTTTTACCCCCTCCCCTTAGCTCTCAAGATATACATAACAATCAGCGTAAATTTTCGTAAATATTCAGTGATATTTATAACAAATTTTATTAAAATGAAAAATATAGTGATATAAACATTCATTTTCTTTTCTTCTGTGCCCCCCCCCCCCGACATGTGTAACTTCACTGTAATTTTTTATTAATAGTAAGTGATATTTACACAAAATGTCAATTAAAAGAAATGGATAATAAGTGTTGTTTAAAAAGGTTATTTTAATTTTCATCTGCCCCTACCCCAGCCCCCACTCTTATCAACTGTAGGTAACTTTCATTATAATTTTAATAAAATGTAATTGATAGTACACATTTTCATATAAATAAGTACACTCTTAAAAATTTCCGTTCAATGTTGAACCAGCGAATGGGTCTAGCTAAGAGAAAATTCCAAACAATGGAACACTTGCTTTCTCGAAAAATGTGATCATGGTTCAACTTTCAACATGGTTCAAAGTTGAACCAACCCATGGGAATACCTTTAGTCCAGAACACCGCTTTGCGCATGCTCGCTCAGAAGCCTGCTCCGCTGCTCACGTGACTTATGACGAGACGACTTGTTCTTGTTGGTGCTTACGGTGAGTTTTTGTGAAAGTTTCAGGTAGTTTCAGAAAGATATTTCAGGCAAAGAACTTCTAATAGATAAGAAAGGAAGGCTACGGAAACCGTAACTAACGAAAGCTTTGCACAATTGATACGTTTTTCTCCGCTCCATCTGCGAAATCGCCAAGTATACTATGGCAAACCTCAAAAGCGTCATGGCGCGCACCATTTTGAAATTGAATGAAGTTGTCATTTGTCGTTGACCGTTGTCGTTATTATCTATCCTGTTAAAAGTGATGTGTAAATTTTCTGTGAAATCATAATGGATTAAACACAGCCTGAAACTACTTTTAGTTTCATTGTAGTCCTGAAAGGTAAATGATATTTTACTTACCACTTGCAAGCTGGTACAATCCTTAAAAGCTCAAAGTTTTAATATTCTTTGGCTTTGGGTTTTGTACCTGCTAGTATTTCCAAGTTGAAGAAGCTAGTAATGAAGTGAGTGTTTTATTATTATTATTTTCTTCTTTAATTTTGTATTTTCTTCTTTAATTTTTGGTGTGGATCTAGGTTTAAAATTTTGGTACACTTTTTTAAATTAATAAATACTCATGTAAATTAAATTTCTACTGTTTTTGTAAAAAAAAAAAAAAAAAAAAAAAAGATATCGAGCAAAGCTTTAAACTTTGGCATTAGCAGTCAACCGATTTCCTGTTTAATATAAAAATATATAATATTAAGCTACCAATGTTTTATTGAACTAAGTGTGTGCATATGCAGTAATTTCATACAATATTGAAAACAGGTTTTAGGCATACAAAAATTTGAATTAATCATTTACTTAAACAAAATGTTTTTGAAATGCTTGTTTATGAATTTAAATTTTGTGAAGAGAGCAAGCAACCTAACACTCCCGATTTTAGTTTAGATTTTATTTACTGTTATTGTTGTTGTTGTTGTTAAAATTATAGCCATTTGATTTTCTTTTAATTGCAAATTTCAATTTCTATTTACATTGATTAAATTTTCTATCAGTAACTGCATTAACAATTTTATTGGAAATAATTATAATGATAATCAAGCACATTTAAGAGATGAAGCAAAATTTTTGGATAAACAGATTAGTCAATGTAGAATGTCTGTTAAAACAATTTAGGCAATTTAGATTAATATGCATTTATACTATAATCCTGAAAATATTGTAAATATATGTGTTCTGAATTGTAAAAAGAGAATGTGCAATATTTTATTTTATTTTATTTTATTTTTTAGCAGTGCTTAAAATTATTTTAATCCTTAAAATATGTTCTCCTTATTTAAGACTTATGAAATTTCATGTAAAATGTATCAAAATAGTACGTTGTATCCATTATAAATTTTTTTCCTATATCAGTTTAAATAACAGTACAGTACCACGTACCACCTATTAATTAAATGCACAAAAAATTTAATTAACATAGCTTCTCACAACAAATGTTTTAAATATACCTACTGTTTAGTGTAATTTTAAGTAATAGGTGTTGAGATACAGCAATGTGGAAAATTATAGACATTTATAGCAGTGCCACCTATCGGCCGATATACACCCATATTTAATAAACATTTCAGCACCAATTTCACCACCAAAATGACCTTCAAAAGTCAGGGAATATCAAAATGATCCCTATTTATGATATTTAACTTTTATTTGGTTATTGATCTTTTAAAAAATTATTATGGTTCTATTTAAATTAACACGGTGGAATCTAGTTTAAATTTTAATACATGTTAATATGTAAGAGTTAACTCTATTTATAGTTGTACAGTCAAACCTCGTTAATACATCACTCTGCACATAAGACACCCCTTTTTCTTAGTCCCAAAATTCCTTTAACTCCGCATAACAAGTCAAACCGCTTAACACAGTTTTTCAGAAGTCCCAAAAGTGATGTATTAATGAGGTTTGACTGTAATTATATTTATCACAAAACAGTTTAGCTTAACCGAGTTGCTGCTAATCACAAGTTTAAATTAAGATTTGTTCTATTCTGGTTTTTAAAACTAATTTTATGCCACTTAAATTATGCATTAATCTTGTTTTGTTGTCAACATTTTTCACTGTGGAAATTTTCCTATTTAATTATTATAACTGAAATATACTTGTGGTTAAAGTTTGGTTTCAGAAACAGAAATAGCGAGGGAATAAATTAAAAGAATATGGACTTGGAAAGAAATATATTAAAGTGATCATATATTGCCACCACCGTAGTGTAAAGCTTCAAATAATTCCTAATTATGGTTTTACCTTTTCCCTAAACATGATTCAATGTAGTTCAAAATTATGGTTACACTTTTTCCCAAAACTTGGTTCTTCCTTTTCTGAAAATATGGTTCAATCTTTCCCCAAAACATGGTTCTTCCTTTTCTGAAAATGTGGTTCAATATTTTCTCAAAACATGGTTCTTGCTTTTCTGAAAATATGGTTCAACCTTTTCCCAAAACATGGTTCAACGTAGTTCCAAAGTATGGCTCAAAGCAAGTACCATGTTATGGAGACAGGTTTTACCATCATATGGATGCACCCAGCATTGAACCATATTTTGGTTCAACGTTGAACCAAAATTTTTTACAGTGTAGCATGGTGAAATAAATATAACCATTTTCTTCACTCTGCTCCTCTCTTCCTCCCTTATTGAACCGTTCAGATATGTGTAATACTTACTGTAATTTTTCTTAAACAGTACGTTGTATATACATAAAATATTTTTTTAAATCTATAATAGGGTAGTTTAAAGAATAATATGTTTTACTTCCATCTGCGCTTCCTTGCCCTCCCCCCCCCCCCAGGTATATAATACAGTCATTGTGATCATCATTAAAAGTAAGTGATAGTTATAGAATACATCATTAAAATCGGTAAAATGGTGATATAAAAAATCATTTTATTTTTCTCTGCCCTCCTCCCCCGCCCCTTCTTTAACTCCCCATCTTCCAAGTATGTCTGAAACTTACAGTTATTGTTTCACAAATTGTACGCAGTGCCTGATTTATAGCAGGGCATTAGGAATCCTTACACTGGATCCTTACACTGAGGGGGCCTCCAAGAAACTCCATCATACATAAAAAACACATAGATATACTTTTTCAAATTTTGCTACAGTGGTCGTTGTTTTTTGTTTTTTCGTCAATGGATGGATGTGTTACTGTACTGTTATATAAAGCAGCGGTATGATCTTTCAAGAAAACTATCATTTCATTGAAAAAATTGCAATATTTTCACTAAACGCAAATACAACTGCATACTTATAATAAAAAAGCACCACAAAACTGGCGTTGTAAAAAATATTACTTACAAACTTTGAATAAACACCATAAAATGCAATAAACTCGCAACAATTGTTTTTATACCACCTTCTTACCGATTTTAATGAAATTTTGTATATTCACGTACAATTTGTGACTATCACAATGAGTGTATTATATACACGGGGTGGGGGAGGGGGGCAGATGGAAATAAAAAATATTCTTTTTAAAAATACCCTATTATAGATTTAAAAAGAAAAAAAAAAAAGTTGTATAATCACGTACAATCAGGGACCAATTTACTCACTTGGAGGCCTAGGGCACTCAAGTTCAATGGGCTCTTTTCCTCATGCTTTTAATATTACAAAAAACAAAATAAATCGCGTATTTTTGATTCACGCGTCTAAAAATTCTCTCCACTTTTCATTTTATGGCTGCGAGCCTGAGATTTAGTTAACCTGTAAGAGTTTGGAATGCAGTATCAGTAGTATGCAGGACTGCAGCACTCGTGCTTACTTTATTCGCCTGATGAAGGGTCGTGTGCTTTTTCGACCCAAAACAATTGTTGCGAGTTTATTGCATTTTATGGTGTTTATTCAAAGTTTGTAAGTAATATTACAACTGCATACTACTGATACTGCATTCCAAACTCTTACAGGTTAACTAAATCTCAGGCTCGCAGCGATAAAATGAAAAGTGGAGAGAATTTTTAGACGCGTGAATCAAAAATACGCGATTTATTTTGTTTTTTGTAATATTAAAGCATGAGGAAAAGAGCCCATTGAACTTGAGTGCCCTAGGCCTCCAAGTGAGTAAATTGGTCCCTGATTGTATGTGATTATACAACTTTTTTTTTTTTTTAAATCTATAATAGGGTATTTTTAAAAAGAATATTTTTTATTTCCATCTGCCCCCCTCCCCACCCCGTGTATATAATACACTCATTGTGATAGTCACAAATTGTACGTGAATATACAAAATTTCATTAAAATCGGTAAGAAGGTGGTATAAAAACAATTCTTTTCTTTCAACTTTCTGCTAATCCCCCTCCCCCTTTTCTCAAACAAAAAATAAATGAATGGTGTACCAAATCAAATGAAATTCTAAAAATGTAATTTGAAATTCATTATTTGATATTTATTATTTTGCAATTTGCGAAGTGAAAAAGTGCCCTTATTACCGGTGCCCATTTTTTCATGGATCCCAGACCAACATATATTTTCTAAAACTGGTCAAATCATTTTCTGTATCTTTCAAAACATGTAATTCCATCGAAAACCGGAAACTGAAAATTTTTACGAATCCAATACTTTCTATTGAATATAAAAGAAAATAAAAATACAATAACTTAATTTGTGATGCTAAATTTACTATTCATAGAAAATCAGTGCTTCAGATGATTATAAAAGATATTTTGTAATTAATGCCTATCTTCAATGTAATCACCACTTATTATTATTATTATTATTTCTACTTAAGGGAAGCAATCATAATGAGTATTAAATTTAATTATTATATTAAAAAATTATAAATTCATAATACTTCATTAAATACTACTATTAAATAAAAAACTAAATCTACCATTGAAAGCGTTAAAAATTTTTAAATACTATTCTTAATTATTATTTCATGTAATAATATTACGTAAAAGTTCACTTGTCTAGACTAAATTTTTACGAATCAAAATTGCATATTAAAATTTCGATTGTATGTATTTTTAATATTTTATGTCAAACCTTTCAAAAAGGCGTATTGTATAATATACTTTTGTGTTCATTTCTTTACATCTTTTTATACGACAACGACAAGATTCTTCTAGAAAGGAAAGCAAGATTTTAACATCTGTAAAGAATTTAAGGGGGGGGGGGTCTGTTTTCTGTGTCTGAAAGGAAGGAAACATCATAAATTCTGGCCTTTTAAAATCTTCCTTATCTATTCAGTGTTCAAAGAGTAGTTATATAGTAGTTTTAAGTAGGGCTATAAGGAGAAGGGCCACTACATAGATTATGGTTGTGAACTGTGAGGTGAGAATACAAAAGAACAAAAGCAGAGTGTAACTCAATGGCATTGCCAGATGAAAGAAAAAACTGGATAACGCTTCTAGGAAAAACATTTCCTTCCCAATTCTGTCATTGTCTACACAAACAAAGCCTTTCTGTTTATCCATGCTCAAAAATTAAAATTTGCCTCCAATCTCCAATCTCCACTTAACCACAATTCTTTAGTTTTTTTAATTTAACCATTAATTTATTTTTTTTTATTTTTATTTATTTTTTTTTTAAATAACTAACATTGATATAAAATCGCACAAATATTGAACACGTGAATAAATATATTAATAAACGCTAAAATTTCTTATTTAAAACCGAAAAAAGTTGGAAAATGAATGATTTAAATATTCAGAGACCTTATATAAATATACATATATATACACATTTATATCTGACGGCGAAAAATGCTATCAGTACCAATGATGAAATATATTTTACTCCTCAGATATTTTTAGCGTATTATTCGCCAGTAAGAATTCTCAAATTATCCTTTTCGTTTTCCTTTATTTTGTTACCCTTTTTTGTATATTTATCGTTGCCATTTTTTCCGTTGCCATTATTTCCGTTGCCATTTTTTCCTGTTGCCATTATTTCCGGTTGCCATTATTTCCGTTGCCATTTTTTCCGGTGCCATTATTTCCGGTGCCATTTTTACCTAAATTCCATGTAGAGAAGGGATATTAGTATCAACAGAAATTTTAAAGACTTTTCCCATCGAATGTTTAGCACAGTCAGTTAAAAAAAGGTAAAGGTTTGATTCAACTTGTTCATTTTTTCTTATTTCTAAATATGCTGGATCCAATTCAATTTTTACAAAAAAAAGTTATTTAAATTTATATTGACTTATAATATTAGAATAGGTTGCATCTTAATATAGTATCTTTTTCTTTTACGAGGAAAGAGGGGAATCACAGTGAGAAAATTTACCTCGGGTCACAGGAAATCTATAAACTGCCCCGGCGTAATATCTATTAGAGGGGGGCCGCCAAAAATCTATTGCTTAGGGCCGCCAAAATTGTAAAGCGGTCCCTGGAAAGTTCAGTGATGGTCAGTGTACATAATACATAATATATAGTGCCCTCTCGCACAAAATTTTATGCTAAATAAAACTTTCTAAAACTAATTTGATCAGTTGTTTAAAGAAGTAAATTAGAAATTTCAAATTTCGCATACAGCACCTCATCTCATATTCGAATCTTACACCTTAAACTGCCCAGAAAGGATCAGTTTCAAATTGATTAATATACTACTGAAATATTTTAATTATTTAATAGGTATTTTAAGCTATACATAAATATATTTATTAAATAATATTTTTTTCTTTTTCTAATTATTCACTAACCATCTCATACCCTGGTTAGCGCTCTGACCATCAATTTCTAAGAGCTAGGTTTGAATTCAAGTTTAGTCATGGGCGTTTGTAGTGATCTAATTTTTCTTAATATGCAAAAAATGGCCACAGAGCTATAACTCAAATCTTAGTA
The DNA here is from genome assembly GCA_963930645.1 of Salticus scenicus. NCBI lineage: Eukaryota > Metazoa > Arthropoda > Arachnida > Araneae > Salticidae > Salticus > Salticus scenicus. The sequence continues at coordinate 96,039,569 of OZ005661.1, forward strand.
TTTAAATTAATATTTATTCATTATATTAGATTTATTTTTTTTTTATTTTTTCCAAGTTTTAATAACGATTTAATATTAAATTGTTTTTCGAAATATTTAATTTTTTATTCTAAATATTTAGGCTTAAAGCATTAAATATAAAATAATTTATATTTAATGGGAATATAGAATGATAATGTGAATATAAAATATATACTAATTTAAATAATTATGGTTTACAGGTTTACACTCATGACTGAAATGAAAATCGGGTAATTCCTCCCTTCTCACAACGATTCGATTGAAGAAATCTCTTCGATTTTGAGATTTTCGTGTTTCTATACGTGTTGAGGTGGCCTGAGTCAATTTTAGCATTTTTACGGGAATGTATGAATTATTGTATTTAAAATGTATTGTAAAATGGATATTAAATGTAATTATTATTAAAAATGTTTTGTTCAAAAAAAGAAAGACATTTTTATTAAAAACACATTTTTAAAATTTATGTTAAAATTTAAATTTAAATTTAACTTTTATATATAAAATTAATGTTTCTTCTGTAAGATTTATACAATATGTATTATTTCTTTTTCGTGTTAATTAATATTATTATTACTATTATTTTTTAATTCGAAGAACTTTGTAAAAAATTGCTTAACATTTGTATCACAGTTTCTATTGTGCAATAATGTCTTACTCAAATTATAATAATAATAACAAAAAACATTTTATTATACAACACAAAATTCTTTTTCCTTTAGTTATAAAAATTTAAGAAAATAAAACTTGCCACCCATCTTGGTCCGTAATGGCCTCTGTTTCTTCTTCTTCTTCCAGTTATTATTATTATTATTATTATTATTTCTGTTATTCTTTGATCATATATTCTATATATGATCTCATCCACTAATGCTTAAGAAACAATTCATATTAACTTTTTTGCCTTGTAAAAAATCATTTCCATATGTGGTTCATTTATTTACGTCATATTTTTTCGTGTTTGTCGTAATAACATAACGAATTATATGCATACCCAAGTAGCACAGGAACGTTCTGTGAACGTCTAATAACGGTTTCAATAGTTCAAACACCGTGTTTCGTGTCAAAAGAACGTTCTAAAACACGTTCAGAAATAGTATTATTTAGAACGTTCTGAAAATGTTTGATTTGTACCATCTATAAAACGTACAATTCTAGTTCTATATAGAACGTTCAAGTGTGACACCGTCATAACACGTTCTGTAACAGTGTAATTATAACGAATATGACAAAATGACTTTTTAGTACTATTGGTTGGGAAACTAGGTTAACCTTTAAAATTTTTGACTTCAGCTTTTGATTTTTTTACACGTTTTGTGGCGTGAGGAATCCGGAAGTCAAAAGGTTGGTATGGTATCTGTTAATGTGTATCGGCACCTATTAGTGTGATAGCCCGTTAGTTCATGTACACGATATCTCAAGAACAAATGATTGCAGAGAGATCGGACCAGTTTTAAAATATCACTTATGATATTGATAAGAATCTTATTGAGAGATTTGCAACATTCTAATTTAAAAACTTCGTAAGTTATTCGAAATTTATAATTTTTAGCATGATAGAGAATAGAGCATTTTTTACATTTTCAGTTTAACGTTTTGTTAGCACGTCAGTAAAGAATGCTTCCCAATAATCAGTAGCGGTGAGGTGAAAAAAAATTACAAAATTTTAAACTCATGGAAAAATTTTGTGGATTTTGTATTTCAGGAATCAATGTATGGAATTCGACCAAACTTGTTACAATATTAGATCTTGCCCTAAATTGGAGTTTATTTGAATTTCATTTGGGATATATCGCCCGATAGATTACGGTGCTATGCAATGAAACCCTCCATTTATGGGACGGCTATATCGCAGCTTCTATAGGGTACAAATGTATTAAACATGATATATTGGCATATATCATCATAACCTCTGCTAATACAATTTGGATGTATACATTGTCCAACAGGTGGCGTTGCTAATCTGCAATTTAATCATTTTAACGGAAAGGCAATATTTTAACTCTTGTGATTTAACAATAAATTTTGTGATACACTGAAGTTATAAGTGAAATCGATTTTATGTAAAGCTTTACTGGTCCATTTTGGATGCACATCGGCCAACAGGTGGCGTGGCTATGTTGCAATTTAATCTCATAACAGAAACGAAAAATCTCAACTTCTGTGATTTATAAATATTGTAAATTTGGTAAGTGAAATTAATATTACGTAAAACTCTACAGATTGCCTTTGGGTGCATATCGGACGACAGGTGGCACTGCCACGTTCCAATATTTTCCATTCACAGAAAGGCTATCTATCAGCTTCTGTAATATATATAGTCACCAAACCTTCTGCGTGACATACATTTGATATATAATATTGATTCAATTTGGCTGTATAACGAGTAATAGTCAAACAGTTTTTTTTTATTATTATCATTCATAGGACATTGTTATTTCCCCTAGGAATAAGTATACATCAACCATGGGGGATGGGGGAAGGGCGGATAAAAATTTTCACTATAATTATCTTTCAAAAGAATTCGATATCACCTCTTAAACGAATAATTGAAACATCGTTTTCTGATGATTTAAAACAAATTTACCGTTTTTTTTTTTTTCATTTGTAATAATAATAATAATAAACCCTTAGAAAAATACATTTTCTAAGATCTTCTATACAGCATAAAAATGATTGTCTTCTGTCATGAAAATCTATGCATTCCCCAGACCCAAAGTTTAGATACAAAAAGCTAATCACGGATATTATTGAATAAGTAATATAGTGCTTTACGCGAGTTTCAAAGAAAATCACGGGAAAACTCCGAAAACCTAAGTCGACGAGCGTGACCAGGAATCGAAGCCAACACTTCCCGTCTGTAAGGTTCGAGAGTAGAACCTCGCGGTCTCTAATACTCATCGGGAAGTTACAGAATGAGTTTTTTTCTTCTTTTCTTTAAGCATAATTTTAAACTTTTATTATATTTTATTTATGATTCTATTTAAGTTTAAATGTTACTGATAAATTATCAATATTGATAATGTTGTTAAATCGTTACTCTGTTTGATTGTTCTTATTTTATTTTATTTATTTTCACTGAATATTTTATTCAATACTAAAATATACACTAAAACAAAATATGCTTTTCCGTTTAATTCGAGATTTTAAAATGGAAAAATAAAGTGATCTCATAAGTTTTTCAAATACTTTATAAAAATTTAAATAATTGTTTAACTCAGCTCCATTTTTCCTTAAAATATTGACCATATGTTTTCTACAGCTATAAATGCTTAATAAATTTATGTTTCAAACGTTGAACTTTGAAACATGATTATTCCGGATGTAAGAAGGGAAGAGCAGATGAAACTGACATCTGTGGATTGCATTTATTTAATTCTCGCTGACCGTGCAAATTCAAAGGTCTTGGGAATGTCGTGCCGTTATGTGAAGCGGTAATTTTAAAACGTGTAATGTAATCTGTTTTGTTCAGTTTTCGCGTTATAATGACTTGGATAAGTTTTAGAAAAGGTAAAAATGTAATATTTTTAACCTGTAATATTCTCTATTTTCTATTTATTAAAGTCTTATTTTAATATCAATTAAACAATCATTTTCATATATGCGTAAGTTCTTAAGCCTAACATTTGATACTTGTAAGTAGCATTGTATCGCAGAAAAAACTGCTCCTGTTACAGAAAACCGCTTAGAAATTATGGATTCATTTTATTAATTCAGTCTTCTGAGATGGAAATTGTTAAAATGACTATTTTTGGTTATTATGCTTCTGAATGAAGTAACATAAAGAATTTAAAAGATGAGAGCTAATTTTAAGTGAATGCCCTTCCAGACTGGTCATTATGTATTTTAAAATGCTAGTTGGAAGGGTGTTTTCTTGGAAAAATTCTTATGAAGAAAATGAGGAAGGTATGTAATTCTTTTTTTTTTCTTTTCTTTTTAAATTCTGAAGTATTTATTTAATGTTTATATGATAATATATATACAATCTAGGTTATGCAAATTGCATATTTTTAAAATAATATCCTAAGTTTCACCGACTTACAGTTTTAAATATCTCTTTACTGTTATTTATTAAATAAAATATATGAAATTGTTTAACTGCATAATAAAACAAAGATTCAATTCAATTTTATTCCACATCTTTATAAAAAAAGATATTCTGCTTAAAAAAAAGGACGATTTACTATATTATTTATTAATACTAATAATATTTACATTTATCAATTATTTAATATGCCATGATAGCATAATTACATCAAATGAGGTAAAAATTGCGTTGACTCAATTTAAAGAAATTTAAACATTTAAAAAATACCAATTACATTGCCATGTGGAATAAATTTAAATACCTGCAAACATCATTTTTGTAAACTGCTGCTGTAAACTGAAAATATGTATGCACACATGCACTGAAATTTAAAAATATGAAGTATGTTAAATATTTTAGAAAAATATTATGATTAAATATATATATATATGTATTTAAGTATTTGGACATTTTAAAAATTTCCTCCTTATAACTAATTTTTAATTTTTTGTTTCAATTTCTTATTATTATAAATTAACAATATATTCTAAACTCAATTATATATTATTTTAGCGGTGTATTGGTACATTCATTTTTGAAATTATTTTTATGTTGAAATATTAAAACTTTCTATAAACTTCAGCATTCAAATATATTTATAAACTATCCATGGACTTACAAAGTAGTACCCAGAAATGTTTAGAATATACAGGGTGCAAAGTCGAGAGCAGGCCTTTATTTGCGCAACAATTGGTCTCAAACGTCCTCCAATAAGAAAATGTATTTAAAAAAAATGTAAGAATTCATTATATGACATGTTTAAATTTAAAAAATCAATGTACTAAAAATCACAAAAACTGATAATTTTTATACAGTTTTCATGACACTAATAGTGTAAGTTGAGTTCTAACCTAAAAAATATAACACAAAAAGTTTCACTTTTGTGCACCCAAAATTGTCTGAGATAGTTAGTTTCAAAATTTAGGATTATTTCGCATTTTCTCGGGCTTTATTAAAAAGTCAATGAAAAATTCTTTAATAAACCCAGGGAAAATGCAAACAAAGTTCAATTAGGATTTTTAAACCGATCCCTTATTGAAGGCCGAAATATGTGAGAAAATCCAAACTTTAAATATCATGTTCCATTTTGGGAGAATAGAAATGAAACTGTTTGTTAGGATGAGTGTCAGTTTTCTAAATATGATTATAGGGATCTGGGACTATGTAAAAATTTAGTTTTTGCAATTTTGAAAAAATAGATATTTTAAATTTAAACATGTTATACCACAAATGCTCATATTCTTTAAAACATTTTGTAACTGAAACTATATATTTGCGACCAATAGTTGCGGAGATAAAGGTATTCTCGTCACAATGCTTTGCACCCTGTATTTAAAAAAAAAAAAAAAAACATATATATATGTATGTATAAATGAATTTTTAATCTTAGTTAAAGCCAAGCAACAGATATAAGATCCCTGAAACCACATAGGTCAATGAGAAGAAAATTACAACAAATTTAAATAACCTGGGGAGACTGATTGTGATTTATTGAAACATTTATATTTTATTTATTGATTTTTATTTTATTTAACTTCAGTCTAATCTTAAATTTATTCCTATATTGTTAGTTGCAATTTTAATAATTTTGCCGGTGCGTAAAAACCACATGAAACTCAAATCAAAAGATACAAACAAGCAACGAGGAAATAAAAAATTAAGACAGCATTTTAAACATTTTTTGTAGGAAAAGCTTAGAATGGTAGAAAAAAAAAAAAAAAAAACTCGTCAAGGGTGACCCTTTTCGTCGTTGAGCACCAATGTACGATTTCGTTCGTTAGCAGCTATAATAGCAAATTGCTAGCGGGCACCCTATCGTACAAGAAATTAATTGAAGTTAGAAATGAAGAATAAATTGGAATAAATTATTTACTTCAAGAAATCAGAGAATCAAACAGAAAACAACCATAAAAACAAACATTAATTATAGGATGACGCATTCGGAATCACAAGGATTAAAACAAGCAAAATAAATCAAGAGTTTAGTTGTATATAGCAGATGAAGAATAATGATACAACACAGCAACAGGGATATAAATTACTTTTTTTAAAATTCAAATATTGTTTGAGAAATTTTAACATACTTACTATTCCTTTAATTTCAACGTATATGCATGAAAAATTCCATATTTTATGACTGTAATTCCCAAAAAGTGTCATAACGTGCCTATATCCCTTTAAAAAATTCCTTAAATTTTTGCATTTTTAAAAAATTTCTTTTTTCCTCTAATCTGAAGATAATGGCGTTATAGTATTAATTAAGAAACTTTGAATAAACACCATAAAATGCAAGAACTCGCAACTGCTACAAACAAAGCACGGCTGCTACAAACAAAGCGGCAACGCATTCCACACACTCAACGTGCTTGTTTGCAGCTCTCGTGCCTACAATGTTCGCCTGATGAAGGGTTGTGTCTTCTTTTGACCCGAAACAGTTGGTGCGAGTTCTCGTATTTTATGGTGTTTATTCAAAGTTTTGTAATTAATACTATAACTTCATTATCTACAGATTAGGGAAAAAAAAGAAATTTTTAAAAAATGCAAAAATTTAAGAAATTTTTTAAGGTATAAAGAGACGTTATGACACTTTTTGGGGAAAGCTGTCGTAGAATATAGAATTTTTGATGCATATACGTTGAAATTAAAAGAATAGTAAGTATGTTAAAATTTCTCAAACATTATTTGAATTGAAAAAAAAAAGTAATTCATATCCCTGTTCATGTGTTGTATCATTATTCGTCATCAGCTATGTAATTTTTACTTCTAAACGCTCGTACTGAGGGGATTTTTTTATAATGACGTCACATTTTTTTTTTTTTTTTTTTACTACACTATTTTAGAACGTTTACAGTACGTTTTCTGGAACGTTCTGAAAATGTGTATAACGTTTTGAAAACGTTCTAAAAACGTTTAGAACGTTCTGAGACCGTATACATAGAACGTTCTCAGAACGCTTCTATAACACCGATGGTGATAGTTACACGTTCATTGAACGTTCTCTGAACCGTACTATTGTACGTCTTCAAGATGGACAGATAGACGTCTATAACACGTTCAAAGTGAACGTTCTTAGAACGTGTTTGCAGAACAATTTTTGAACGTTCAGAGAACGTTTCGGTGCTGCTTGGGTATATATACAAACATATATTTGAGTAATTTTTATTCTACCTTTTAATTTCCAATTTTATTTATGTACAATTTAATCTTTATTTAAAAAATAAAGTAAAATAAAACATAGCGCGCATGGAAAGTTGTAAATGTATTCGAAAATGGTATGAGAAGGTGCATATTTTGCAAAATGTGCCTTGCATAATGCCTGCCTGCATGTATTTTCCACCATAAGAAATTTATTTAATTTAAACAACGTACTTTTAACAGATAATTATTACATAGGTACAGCAGTCACAGAATCAATCTTTGAAATGATATAAAATTTTTAACAAAGCTGATTTTTAACGCTAATTCTTATGTAATTTACGTGAAATTGCACAAAGCCCACCAGAAGCCGAGAGGGTCTGCGCTCAAAGCTGGCAGACGTGAGGTGCCGGGTTCGAACCCAGGTACGCTCATCGGCCTAGCCGTTCGGAGATTTCCATGGTTTTTTCCGAAACTTGCATAAATCGGGTTAGGGCCGCTTATAAAGAACTCCACAGAAGACACTCCCCCTCATGCCTGGGATTCTAGAGCAGTCAATCGACCTTATTCCTAAACATCAGCACACAAAGTTGTTTTTTAAGTCCGCCGTGTCGTTTTCTGAATGCACTTGGACGACATTTTTCGGTGTTGCATGTTTTAAAATTTAGGTCTCTTTTCAAAAATATATGTTTATTATATTTAGTTTAAATTTTCTTTTCTTTTCTTCCCTTCCTTTTTTTTTTTTTTTAATTTTTTTTTTTTTTTTTCGAAAATAATTTCGTTTCAATTTTGAACCTTTTAGCCGATCATCTTATACAGCTTATCGCAAAAACGTAAAGCACTTAGGATTTAAAAATAATTGCAAAAAGAATTTTAAAAGTTTTTTTTTTTTTTTTCGCGTTTCTCTCTCTCTCTCTCTCTCTCTCTCTGCACATAGATAAATATATATGGATTTAATTTTAAGATAAGCGGTAATAGTAGTTAAAAGGTTAGTTCTTGCTATAATTTAAAAATGCAAAACTATTCTTTATTCATTGATTTTTATTTATTTATTTTCTCTCTTTCGCTTATTAAATTTCATGTCCATACATTATTTCAACTTTTAATTATTTCTATATTATGATAAGAAGAGAGGAGAGAAACTGATGTTTTTATATACTATACACAATAATGTAACAAAAGGATTTGTTATTTTATTTTATTGGGAATAATCATTTAAAGCGAATAGACAGAATGTGAAAGATAACAGTTTTTACAGTTTAATTTCGATATCGAGCAATACAAACAATACCCTCAAATTTCAATTTCGACCTGATTTACATGTTTTTAGGTCTTTTCAGCGTAAAAAGGTGATTTTTGGCACTTGGTCGAATAAATTTTCAAACGAGGGAACTTTAGAATTAAGGCAGTTGTAGTATGTAAAGAAAAAGAAAAGAAAATTTATACAGTATCGTTACAAACGATATCGAAAAAGTTTTTTTTAATAATTTTGAATTAGGAAATAAATAGTGCGCGTGCAATAATTTGAAATAAAAATAAATAAAAATATGAATTTAATGATTTGATTTTTATATAAAACACGATCGCGTGCTATCTTAAAAAGTAGATGTAAAATTTAAAGTTTAATTTTCTTGGCAACAATTATAAATTAAAATAAATAATTTAATGAAAGTTTGTTCTTTAGATATACGTCCGTGTAAGATGTCAAAAAATATACGACAAAGTATTATATCTCTTTATTTTATATTTTTACGAATTAAATTTTCTGAAGCTTTGCTTAAAGCTAGCTTTTAAAAGTGTTGTCCCATAAAAAAATATAACATTTATTTTGTCAAATCCTTAATAACGTATATAAACTTTAAATTTGAAAAAGAAAAAAAAAAAAAATCTAAGTTACAAATTTACTTCTAATCCATAAATGTATTGTTGTTGCGAATAAAGTTTGCATGGCGAGAATTTCACCGGCGAAAGGAAAAATACTTTCACTCCTATCTACTTCTTACAGTCGACCGAAAATTTAATGAAGCATCGAACCCGAACAAAAAATTATAGTTTTGAAAGTTTTGGGTTCGAATCTCGGATTATAATTTATTAAAATTATAAAAAACGGTTTTTAAATGAATCAATTAATAATAATAATTATTATTAATAATATCATTCTATAAAACATTTTTATTATAAAAATTGGTAAAAGGTTGAACCTATAGTTATTTTAAGCTTCAGTAAATTTAATGAAAAATAACAAATTATAAAATAAAACGCATATCAAATATAGATGATATTATTATAAATCACTTACTTGAACGCAGATTGTAGACGTGACTTTTGAAAGGTTATTTTACTTTTACTCTTCAAATCTCATTTTTCTTATCGCAATTCTTGAACATTAATTGTATCTTTCGGTTGATAGGTCAAGCTTTGATGATATACAGAATATCATTTTATTTTTTATTTTACATTATTTGTTGAATCCTGTATTGACAAAACCTATACTTTATGGGGGAAAATGCTACCGTTTAAGTAGCAACTCACTAAAAAACATTAAAATTGAACTTAAGAATGAATTAGTCATATTTTAAAGAAAAAACGAATACAATATATAGTTAATATAATTTTATTATATACGACAAATATTACATTTTCAATGAAAGGTAAATAAAAATTATTATATAACGTTTTTCGAAATATTTCTGCAGTGAAACTTAATAGTAATGTTCAAACAAGAACAAAAGAAAAATGTTAGCAACTGAATGTAATGATAAAGTTAAAACTATACCATATCATAAAATTGCAAAACATTTTATGTATACACATACACACACATATATATATAATGAATAAAAGATTAATAAGAACATTTTATACACACATATATATATCAAAGCTTAAATAATTAGAATTTCAATCCCCAAATATTTCTACAGTGAAACTTAATAATAATGTTCAAACGAGAACAAAAGAAACATGTAAGCAACTGAATCGAATGATAAAGTTAAAAGTATACCAATCATAAAATTGCAAAACATTTTATGTATACACATACATACACATATATATATAATGAATAAAAGATTAATAAGAACATTTTATACACACATAGATATTTATAGACTTCAAAGCTTAAATAATTAGAATTTCGATCACTTTAATAAAGGTATTTATTAAATGGAACATTCATAAAGAAATGTTAGAATTTTTCAGAGAATTCAAGAGTTTTTTTATATAATATTCTTAAATTCCCTGAAAAATTCTAACATTTCTTTATGAATTTCTACATATTTTGAATAACTATTATTTAATTCTGTATCATTTTCAAGAAGTAGTAGTTTTGTGAAATTTGAATTCGTGGTATTAAATATAATGTTTATTTCTGCTAATTTTTTCTCTAATTGATTAACTAATTTCTTTTTTTCATTTAGTCGTTTACGTTTTCTTGAATTTCGAGTACCGCAGTATTCGTTTGATGAAATGTCCATTTTTTTCAGTTTAACAACCGGTTCCATCAAAGTTGAAGTAGAGGCTAAGTTTTCAGAAAATATCGTAGTAGATGTAGATTCTGTATTTTGGTTAAATAATATCGGTCATCTTGTAGGATATATTCAAGACAGATCATACAGTTTCCTTCAATCTCCATCTTTAAAACTAAATAAAAAAAATATTTATTTTAAAATGGTAAAAAAATCGATTTTTCATAAATATAAAAATGAATATTTATTAATTTGGTATTTACAAGTGGGCTGGGGATTTATAATTTTGAATCTAGTTGTTTTATGGTTATGCATATAAACTACAATTCTTTACCAAAACTGATGTACACTCGATATATAGATTTTAAAAACTTCTTAACATATCATAAATTTTAAGACAGCACAACCGGTTTCGAAAGGACGTGCAATTTCTTCATCAGGTGCAAAAAACCGCGCGGACTGTATACACCCTGAGTTCAATGTAACGCTTCTTCTTCTTCTTTTTTTTTTTTTTTTTTTTTTTATCGTAATTGCATATTTCAGTTGTATACGTTTAATATTTTATTTAAAAAATAAAACTACAAAAATAAAAATTTATTTTAATTTAAATATAAAATGAAATATCAAATTATAATAAATGTAAATCAAGAACTTTGTTTTTAGATAAACAAAACCAAAATTCTTCATTCACATAATGAAATCTTAGATCGATACTTTCTTTTAATAATTATTCTAAAAACAGGGACAATTTTGTTTAGTTTTTTATATAAAAAATTTAGATTAAATCGTGGATTAAGACTGGTTTAAAATAAAAAATTTTGAAAATCACTTAAAAACATTTCATATCTTATTTGAATTATATAAATAGTACATTATATCTTTCTCTTTTAAAAGTAAAATAATGTATAAAATTAATACACATTCCTGCAAGTTACAAATTTTGTTTTTTATGCCGATAAATTATATTTTTTTACAATATATTTGTAAATTAGAATATTAATTCTCTGAGGTAAAAATTGCATACTTGTAAGTTTATATTATTAAGTCAAATAACAAATAAATTTAACACTTACCCAATATGAAATATATTTGAATAATATGTAAATTTCAGATTAATTTATATATATATATATATATATATATATATATATATATATATATATATATATATATATATATATATATATATATATATATATATATATATATAAATTCAGGCCGAGTAAACAATTTTTTATCGTATAGATACCAGATAATATCTTGATTTTAAGAGACGCTTGACCTTATGTCAAGGATTCTTTTAGGATAAAGACGAGAAATAATATTTTTGACGTCTCTTACAAAATAATATGATATGAAGTATTTCAAAATGCCATCTAATAATTTAAAGGAATTGTATCAACAATGTACTTTCATAGAATTTTAAAAAGCTGAGGACTTACAAAGATAGTTTGTTACATTCAAGCAGTTTTTTCCTATATATGAATTTAGACAAGAAATATTAAATATAAAGATTTGTATTTTTTCTAAGTCACGATGCATTTATGCAAATAAATATGACATGGCCCGTTTATTTTAAGTGTGAGAAATTGATAATGTAAAAAGAAAAATTTTGATAGAGTTTTTTTAAATATAAATACTATTTTATTTCTATTTGATTCACAGTAATCTGTTTTCCTTTTTACTAAACAAAATTAAAGAAAGAAACAAGAAAGAAAAATCATGCAGTACGCATTGATTAGTAACACTTTCCAACTGTACGCAATTGTATCGAATAACTTTTAATATTCTTTGCCTACTTTATCACACATCAGACAGAACAACTGAAAAACATGCAGATACACTAATTGATTTTAAAATTACTCTTAAGCATTTTGGAAAAAGTTAAAAAGGCTTAACGCAAAAGAAAACGCAGCCGTAAGATTATAATTACAGCTTTTAATCTCTCTAAATATTTTAGTGTAGCCCTGTAAATCTGAAAGATAATCATATCATGTTCTTTACACAACATCATTTTAGAATATTAATAACGCAAGTCAATGTTTCTATGATTTTTATAGCAGAAAGATTTTTAAATATAACTTTTAAAAAATTCTGTCCTAAAACGTAATACATTGTTTTTTTTTTATTGTTGTTGTTGTTGTCCCTGTAAACAAACTAGTTGTACAGGACCAATTAATGGCATTTTAAATAGGGAACATTCTATAGGGAACTTGGGTGTATCATTTTTTTTTAAATTCTCAAAATATTCACGGATTATAGGAGCGGGAGTCAAACAGATAGAAAGGTAGACAATCGGACAGACAGATGCACAAATTGAAATCATATTCCCACTAAAATTATAAGAAAGTTTTAAATGGCTCATGTAAACAAAAGTGCAATTCCAGCAAATTTTTATTTATAGCTCTTAATGTAACTGATTATTTTGTGTGGCCCTGTAAATCTAAAGCTAACCATACTATATTACATAGAAGGCACTCTTTTGTGCATACGAATAATATATTTCAATTGCATTAAGCTTTGTGGAGAATAAAATTATTAAAATTTGGTTTATAAAAATAACTCTCATACAACACAATGCTTTGGAATACTTTCAAGTGCCCCTGTACACAAACCAGTTAGAAATGTAGTCTACTTTACACAGGAAACATCCGATAGGGAATTGAATAACATGTTAAAATTTCATTGAAGTTTCTATACATAAAAGGTATTAAAATATGGTTTATAGAAACTCCTCCCATAGAACACAATGCTTTCGAATACTTTTGGGTGTCCCTGTATACAAAACAGAATAGGTATTCACTCCATTTTCAATAGGGAACATCCGATAGTCAACTTGAATAAAATATATCGGTTTGAAGAAATTCCATGAATATTTAAGGAAATTAGAGCGCAGTAAAACAGACACAGAGACAGACAGACGGAAAGAAGAACAGTCAGACAGATACAGAGATTGAAATTATATTCACACTAAAAAAATGATAGAAAGTTTCAAAAACGCGTAAAGTAAACGAGAGTACAATTCTAGCAATTTTTTATTAATAGCTCTTAGTATAACTGAATATTTTTGTGTCACCCTGTAAATCTAATGATAACCATGCTATATTCTATGCAAAGCATTCTTTTGTGCATATAAATGACATATTTCAATTTCCTAAAACTTCGTAGAAAGTAAAGATATTAAAATTTGATTTATAGAAATAACTCTCATAGAACGCAATGCTTTGAAATTCGTTTAAGTGTCCCTGTACATAAATCAGTAGTGGTATTTCCTCCATTTTATACAGGAAACATCCAATAGGGAATATGAATAACATATTGCAATTTCATTCAGATATGTCTACACTAAAGGTATGAAAATATGGTTTATAGAAATACCTCTCATAGAACACAATGCTTTGAAATACTTTCGGGTGTCCCTGTACACAAACTAATAGAGGCATAAACTCCATTTTCAATAGGGAACGTTCGATAGTGAACTTGAATAACATATATCAGTTTCAGGAAATTCCATAAGTATTTACGGGAGTTAGAGCGCGGACAGGCAGACGGACAGACAGACAGACAGACAGACAAACCGAAGTCATAAATACTTTTCAACCTTGTTGGAAAGTGTTAAAAATATTAGAAAGTGTTAAAAACGCTTAACGTAAACGAAAGTACATATCTAGCAATTTTTTTATTAATAGCTCTTAATTTATCTGGATATTTGTGTGCCACCCTGTAAATATAATGCTAAACATGCTATATTGTATGCAAAACATTCTTTTGTGCATATAAATAACATATTTCAATTCCTTAAAATTTGTGGAAACTAAAGTTATTAAAATTTGGTTTATAGACATATCTCTCATAGAACGCAATGCTTTGGAATACTTTTGATTGTCTCTGTGTATAACCCGATGGTGGTATTCCCTCCATTTTATACAGGAAACATCCAATAGTGAACTTGAATAACATATTTCAATTTCATTAAGATATGTCTACAGTGAAGGTATTAAAATATGATTTATAGAAATACCTCTCATAGAACACAATGCATTGAAATACTTTCGGGTATCCCTGTACACAAACCAGTAGAGGTACAAACTCCATTTTCAATAGGGAACGTGCAATAGTGAACTTGAATAACATATTTAAATTTGATTAAGATATGTCTAGAGTAAAGGTATGAAAATATGGTTTATAGAAATATCTCTCATAGAACACAATGCTTTGAAATACTTTCGGATGTCCCTGTACACAAACCAGTAGAGGTACAAACTCCATTTTCAATAGGGAACGTCCGATAGTGAAATTGAATAACACATTTCAATTTCATTAAGATATGTCTAGAGTAAATGTATGAAAATATGGTTTATAGAAATATCTCTCATAGAACACAATGCTTTGAAATACTTTCGGGTGTCCTTGTACTCAAACCTGTAGAGGTACAAACTCCATTTTCAGTAGGGAACGTCCGATAGTGAAATTGAATAACATATTTCAATTTCCTTAAGATATGTCTAGAGTAAAGGTATGAAAATATGGTTTATAGAAATACCTCCCATAAAACACAATGCTTTGAAATATTTTCGGGTGTCCCTGTACACAAACCAGTAGAGGTATAAACTCCATTTTCAATAGGGACCGTCCGATAGAGAACTTGAATAACATATATCAGTTTCAAGAAATTCCATAAATATTTACGGGAGTTAGAGCGCGGACAGACAGACAGACAGACAGACAGACAGACAGACGGACAGACAGACAGACAGACGGACAGACAGACAGACAGACAGACAAACCGAAGTCATAAACACTTTTCAACCTTGTTGGAAAGTGTTAAAAAGAAAGAATCACTGCAAGATATTATAACAATTTTAATATTAAATATTAACATTATTAGGTAAAATTTATAAATTTAATAAATTATTTAGTTTTCAAAATGGGGATCAACAGTAATTAACTTTTTTTCATAGCCATATAAATACTATGTTATTTTTACTTTTTACTTTGTTACCATTTGATCTTGCAAAGGATTTGTAAAAACATTAGTTACCGAAAACTAGTTTTACCTAATCCCGCATGTCTTAAGTCGTGACGGCCTCAGTTACTACAAAATCTTTATATCCCAAATAAAAACCTAATTTGGCCATTTTTTTCTGGTTATTACAATTATTTTATATTATATAATCTCATCTAGTAATGTTCAGTTTTCCTTCAAGAACATTCTAAAAAGGAAAGAAAATACCTCGTTACTCGTTTTGAACTTTGAAATGTTTTGTTTAATAACATATTATACGGTAGATTTTTTTTCGATGGATGGAGAAAGATTGGTAATCGGAAGTTTTCATAGAACATTTGGAGTTTCTTTTTAAAACAAACGATATCTGCGACTTTTTTTAAAAACGGAAGATTTCATCATCTGTAAAAAACCAGAAGTTTTCCAGGAAAACTGGAAAAAAGTTGGTAAGTATATGTATGTAAGAAAAATTTCACTATCAAAAAGATAATTTCCAACTTGTATATTTATTGTATGAATCGGTAGAAAGTCGATATTTGAAAAAGATTTCTCGTTAAAGTTTATTAAAAATTCTGCAACAATGTAAATTTTATCCGAATTATCATATTTATTATTTTCCTGGGAAGGGAAAATATTTATCCTGTTCATATTTGTCGCTTAATAGCTTCTTTTCTGTAATTCCATTTGAATATCTGAAATTACATCTTTATTTTTGAATTTTATAATCAGATTTATTGTATGAATGGACAGTAAGTCGATATTTTGAAAGATTTTTTTTTATTTTTTTATTTATTTATTTATTACATAAATAACTTTTATTGTGTATTTTAGCATTTATTATTTTGTTATTATCGTAAAATTGGCAGGTGTCCTGATTAGGTAAGTCAGCTACAGATAAAGATCTCGAATTAAGTGTTTCAAAAACTGCTTGAAGGATTATTATTATTATATATTTTTTTAATCTTCAAGACGTTAATTTATTAATTAATTTTTTCAAGTCATCTGACCACATTATTTCCAAAAGAGTGTAAAATATGCGTAGTGTGAGTAATGGAAGTTGTGTGGCTGTTGCACAACAGATTTCTTTTTCGTCTTGTGAAATATTTTTATTCGAATAAAGGACATTGGAAGAACAAATGCCTAGAGATAATTGTGTTCTGTATCCCTGTTACTTATAGATCTTTTGAAACAGCTGCCGCCCATCAGTTATGCGCCAGGCTTCTATGTTATTTATTTGTTTCCTCTCTAAAGCATCTTTTAGTAAAACATCGACAATAGGCTGAGAGAAAAAGCGGTAATATATATTTTTCAACTTTGTTCAAGTATAAATTTATATATATATATATATAATTATCCTAGATTTGTAACCCCTGAATTTGAATATCATAGATATCTTATTCGTTAATTCTAGGTTCAATACGATAAACCCCCAGATAATTTCAGTGGCGGATTTAAGGGGGGGCTAGGGGGCTGAAGCCCTCCCCCCCAAAAACACTGACATTCACAATCGAATATTGCAATTGTAAATTTTTTATTGGTCTATAATAACACTTTGAAAAATCTTAGCCCGCCCCCCCCCCCCCAAAAAAAAAAAAAAAAAAAAAAAAAAAAAAAAAAAATAGAACCGAGAAGGCCATGAACTGCGGACATTAGAAACTCAACACGGGCCATGCAGATATGAGAAATTTAACGCGGTGAAATTCAACATGGGGTTATTAGAAACTTAACATAGACCATTAGAATGTAGACATTAGAAATTCAACATAGGCCATGCAGACATTAGAAATTAAACATAGACCATTGGAAACTCAACATGAAGACATTAGAAACTCAACATAGGCTATTAGAAACTTAAGGCCCCGAAGATAATAATAATAAAAAAAAAAAAAAAAAAAAAAAAAAACTAAGCCTTCATAAGGTAATCAGTAAAAACGAAAAAATTAAGCCACATTTAAGAGAATAAAATTGTTGCTTGGACTTTGCAAGAGAGTCTTCAGAAGCGCATCCAGTTAATATTTTCAAAGCCTAAGCCCCTCTATCAAAATTTGTTGTCGAAAAAACAAAATCCAACCCGTGAGTATCCTATAAATTAAAAAAAATATGCTAATATTGTAAATTTAGGCATTAGAGTTTAAAATATTTTGCTAATGTTTATATAGATCCACGACCTAGCCATTCAGTCAATATTTTCAACCTTCATAAGGTAATCTGTAAAAACGAAAAAATTCAACACGCTGTCCAGCCAATATAATACTTATATGTAGAAAGCTGTGCCATTTCTACGGCTATTTATACAGAATGAAGACATGCTACGCCCACTTTTTAGTCAGTTTTGAAAACATAAAAGTTCTTTCAAATTGGACAGAATATTTAAAGACGATTAAGGAAATTAAATGGTAACATTAGAAATAATTAGTATTTTTGGCCAATTCTAGGTGATACACCATAAACGGCGACATCACAAAAACCCAGATTGAAAGCAATAGTCTTGTACTAAAAAAAAAAAAAAAAAAAAAAAAAAAGTCAAGTTCTGGATCCGCCACTGAATACTTTATTAATACAGTAACTAGTGTGTTGTAGCCATCATACAACTTTCTTTTCTATTTTTTCTGTTAAAACTCATGCAATGCAAACTATTTTGTTAAAATTATTATATATAGAAATTATTCTGTTATAGTGGGTGAGAACAGACGATTTTTATCTTAGAAACGCTTTACCCTAAATTTTAAAAGAATGCCAATTTTCTGCCGTGCAGACAACACCTTAGGTTTATTTATTTATTTACTTATTCATTTTATTTGATTATCCTTATTAATTAACTAATTATTTACTTATTTTTAATAATTAAAAATAAAATCGATAACTTTGCTCGAAATAAACATAAATAATACATGGTTCAAACTTTCGTACTTCAGATATTAATGAGTATTTGAAAACTCATATTCAAAGTCATACACCTTCCGGGTTTGAACCCCCGCCCCTCTCCCAGGAATGGAAGCGATGCTACTACATATGAAAAAATAAAAATAAATAAATAAATCTTTGCCTTTTTTTAAATTATAAATAACGATTTTTATTTTTACATTGATTGATTTAAAAAAATCCCCTTATGTACATAAAATGTTCAATGAAATTTTGTCCTAAGCCGCCATATTAAAGATTATATATATATATATCAAGAGACTCGGCAGAGTCTCAAGTGACGCAAGCGCAAAAACAAACGAACGCCACGACACTCAGCGGAAACGGAAAAACGAACGAAACTGCGGCACTTATATGTACACGAATTTTAAGATCAAAGAAACCGCTGAAAGCCGACACTTAATATCTCAGGAAATATGGGAGGTTATGTTCTGATAATTTCAAAATAGTCTTTCACCTTCTGTCTGATCCTACCCTGAAATCGCTATATTTCTGCGTGCAATATATTTCGAGATATGAATTGGCTAATTTAAGTTATAAATGGACGGACTATATGTGTAAGAATTTTTTCTCGAATATGGCTCGAGCGAATTTAGTTTAATTTTTATATGCTATTAATCGCTTTTATCTGATGTGCCTGACATCTCTCTTTTCCCTAGGAAAACTCTTGTTTTTTTTATAACTCAGTTTAAAAATCGAACTATTTTTACTACGCGATGCAAAGATTTCTATTGATAATTCTCAGAATTCTGAACAGGTGTTATTCGGTTTGGTCTTGTAGTTGGTTGGTTGGTTCAATCTGAATGCAGTCAATAAAAAATTTAGATTTTGTTTTTTAATGCAAGAAAGAAACTTTATTGTTTCTTTTAAATATTTATTGTATATATACGAAATAAAATTTCACCTAAATATATATATTTTTTGTTATAAAGTAAATATTTAAGATTTTAAAATTTCGCATTTCGTCAAAAAACTATTTCGATAATATTTTAAATCAGGAAGTATTTTGTAATTATAAGTATTTTACTTCATAGTTATTGATGATAAATTTACAGTTTTTTAAAGAGAAAATATTTCACATTTTTCTTGGCTTTTAGTGTGACGTAAAACGCATCCATCAATCAATCCATCCATTCTTGGCTATTGGCTAATTTTTCACTTTTCATCTTGTATTAATACGCCGGGCAACAATAACAAATCGTATAAAGAAGATTTAAGTATTTATATTGTACATATTAAATAAAGGATTTCATACTATATTTCAGGTAAGAAATATTATTTTAATAGTTTTATTATATTTTTTTCTGTGTTATAAATATAATATCCATTTTTAATTTTTGTTTACAATATTCGTGTCCAGTTGTAGATAAAAAGTTGCCGTAATCTTTGAAAATGAATAAAAAAAGTCTCACAGTCAGAGATAATACGTGTCCGGATTTTTCTGAATTCTTAAAAAATTTCCTGAAATATCTTTTAATATCATTAGTTATCCTAAAATTCTTCGAATTTTCCTGCTATTATGCTACGTATTGACATTTAAACCACCCAAATTACACAATCAAAAGCCAAACTGGCTCCATACTGTCACACTTTTCTGTGATCATTAGATAAATAATACTAATTAGATAATAACTCCTTTTGCCCAAGTACAGTAGAATCCTGATTCTAGGGCATCTCTTCTCTGAATCAATGGAGATATCCACCAACTGCAAATAATGACAGTCGTTAATTTCAACTTTCACTGACTCCTTTTGCTTATAAAATAAGCCTTCCCTCATGAAATTAAAATGCCTAAACCATCTTTTATTAAAATATGTATACTTGTATACCATGAATCATAAAATAATTCGTGATAAAAATAATAATCAACTTAAAAATTCCAACAACAATTTTCTGAATCTATCTGCAGCAAAATAAAATTTATTTTCAAACCATGAAGGCTGAACCAAGTCTCGTATCTCTAGAAATAATATCAATTCATAAAATATTTAATTTGTAGATGCAAATTTTTCATAAATTAAGACTATACAACCAATGTAGTAATCTAGAGATATAATGCAAGTGTATTTTTAAGCCTAAACATTTCTTTAGTTGTTAAATTCATCTACAGAGCTTTAAACAATCTGCTGCACCCGATGCCATGCTACACCGTTACTGCTACTGGGATAAAAAGCTTTAAGTAACTTTAAGATCATTTTTAGTGTTGCACCGAGTAGCCATGTATCAAATACCGAGTAGTTAAGAAAGAATAATTGATGTACATATGAAGAATTTAGCACATCTTGAAATTAAAAAATGACCTTTTGGACATAAAATTAAGTTAAATGGCAAACAGCATGTTTTCATGAAATGTTTCAGAACTTTTGTAGTGCATATACACAATTAGGTTCATCGTTATATTTGATACTTCCAGCTTAGTGGATTATTAAATCCGTAATAACTGATAACTTCATTCTTTATTATTAGTCTTTCTCATATGTGAATCATTCTCAGATAATTCTTAGAGACTATAAAAGTTCCTATACACTTGGGCTTAATTTAAGATGCATGAAGTTATTATATGAAATGAGAACATTAAAATAAATATTTTATCATTTCAAACATAATATATTTCATTAATCTTCAAATTCTAGAAGAGTAAAAAAGATAGGTGGTTTTGGGATAACTAATGATATTTAAAGATATTTCAGGAAATTTTTTAAGAATTCAGAAAAATCAGAATATCTCTGATTGTGAGACTTTTTTTATTCATTTAAAATAATCTGAATTAAACTGTAATAGAAAGTTTAAATTGCTTAACAGGATTTTATACAAATCAGAATATAATACTCTATGGCCAAGTTCATGAAACATAACTCGCCCCTTTCTTTCATGGACGTTTAAATGCATGCTAAACTAAATTTTTCTTAAAATATTTCAGATGTATAAAATAAACAATTTTTTCAAAGATTATGGCAACTTTTAATCTACAACTGGACACAAATATTGTAAACAAAAATTGAAATTGGATCGTATATTTACAAAACAGAAAAAAATATAATAAAACTATTAAAATAATATTTCTTACCTGAAATATAATATAAAATTCTTTATTTAATATCTACAATAAACACTTAATGTGCTATAGTTTTTTTTTTTTTTTTTTTTTTTTTTTTTTTTTACGATTTGTTCTCCGGCGTATTAATACATTGAGATGAAAAGTGAAAAATTAGCCAATAGCCGAAACGGATGGATTGATTGATGGATGCGTTTTACGTCACACTAAAAGCCAAGAAAAATGTTCACTTTACAGTGTACACCTTTCACCTGTTTTGAAGGGAAAAGTTGAAGTGATTATTATTTCTATCTAATAGCAGGCGTGTAAAGGGATGTTGGTGATTTATCATTCTGATAAACACTTAATTAAAAATAAATAAAATATTTAATTTTACATTAAAAGCATTTAAAACCTTTAAAATTACCGTTCCACACAATCGGTGTAAGGTATTTAATTTTAAACTATATTAATTTAAAACGAAGTGTTGAATTACTAAACTAAATACATGAAAAAACCTTTCCCCCCTTGAGACCGCGGGAGTCTACAAAATACCTTACACCAACCAAAACAACCAATCAGGTTCGTACATCGGTGTAACCAAGAGAAAAATTAAAACAAGAATAAAAGAACACATAAAAGATATCAAAACAGGAAGTCAGAATACAGCCTTGGCCAAAACATTTTACAAAGAAGATATTAATATAAATTTTGTACAAACAGCTAAAATAGCCAATTATGAGGATTATAACTACGCAATGTACTGCGAATCCATTGAGATAGCAACCAATAGGAACACTTGCAATGACAGCGGCTCAGTAGCTCCGGACAGAATGTGGCGCCATGTTTAGAAAAGTAAAAACCATCACAACAGTCCAAGTCACGCACAGAGGAGGCCGTCTGACGAGAACCGGGAACCCGGTGGAAAAGTTTAACGGCAAGCAACGAAGTCAGTAAATGTTTTTTCATGTATTTAGTTTAAAATATTTAATATTTACATTTAGTGGCAATCTATTCACCTGTTTCCTGTTTAAAGTTTAATTACATATTTTTATAAATTTTTAGTTTTATATTATCGATAAACACTATTACTAATTTTTTTCTTTTCAATTTAGTGCATAAAAATAATAATGAAATTCTTACAGCTACTTAGTATTGGCCAAGTACTTGGTCAAAATTTGACTGCATATAGAGTACTCAGCTGATTAGCTGAGTGCAAAGTACATATCAAGTACTTGATGCAGCTCTAATTGATAAATCAGATGATAAAAAGAGAGGGGGGGGGCTAAAACTAGAGCTGTACTTTGTGCTAAGTATTCGGCCAATACAGAGTAGTTGTGAGAATTTCATTAATTTTATGCATTATTGAAAGAAATGTGTTAATAAGTGATATTCATTTTATACTAGCCGCCTTCGGCGACCAGCTGGCTCGCGATCCTTGAAAAATCCGACTTTATGAAACTCCCGCTCGGTGGCGCCTGTGGCGCCCTCTTCCCATTTCACTACATGAAACAGCCTGTTCGCTCACCATGTTATGATCCTTCAAATTTATGACTTTGAGCAAAGTCCCGCTCGATGGTGCCTTATCCCCGTTTTATAACTTACAACACCTTCCTTGCTCATTAGAATTTTAAATATTGAAATTTTAAAATATTACAGCGCCATCTGGTGGTAGAAATTTCTGTAATCTATTGTTCAATTTCAAATCAACAAAGCTTTCAAATGATGTCTTACTCATGAAATTATTTTAATTGCCGTAATTTTGTGTATAATATAACCTGCAGGTAATCTATAAAAAAAACCCTTGACTTTGTATATCCTGCGGGGGGTATCTATCGCGAACAACGAGAAAATCAACATCAGTCTCGTTTTTGTTTCGGAAGTCTCGATTATTAACGCATAATAAAGATGAAATTGAGGACAGTGAAAAGGAATTTGATGAGGATTTGAATTAAATATCTTATGAATTGCTATGATTTTTTATCTGCCTTCATGGTTTGAAGATAAATTTTATTTTGCTGCAGATAGGTTCAGAAAATACTGCTATTGGGAGTTTTATGTTTATTATTATTTTTATCATGAAGTTTTTTATAATTCATGGTATATGCATTTTAATGAAAGATGATTTGGGCACTTTAAATTCATGGAAGGTTTATTTTATATCATTAGTAAAAGGAGTCGATAAAAGTGGAACTTAACGATTGTCATTATTTGAGAATGGTGTATATCACCATCGATTCAGAGAATAGATATCCTGGAATCAGGAATCTACTGTGCATGGGCAAAAAGAGTTAGTTTATTTAAAGAGAGAAAAACATCAAATTTCTTAATTTGTTTATATCACCTCATCAATGCAATCGCAGTCCAATGCACCAAAAAATGAGTGCTAAAAAATGATAAATTTTGTAAGCAAGCATCATAAATTAAAAAAATAATAATAAATTAATTAATAATTGTTTTTTGTACTCAAAAAAAAAAAAAAAAAAAACAAAAAAACTTATATCCTTGTTAGAAAAAAGCAGGGTTGGCAAGTTTCTTCCAAGTGGAAGAATGGAAGAAACTGTTTTTCTTAAAAATTTGTTATAAATTGCAGATTTGTAAGGTACAATGGATGCATTTATCTTATAAACAACTTTAAGTAACTTTAAAATTATACCTATAAAAATTTAGTAACATATTTAATTAATAATTATGGGTATTTTTACCACAGTGATCTTTGTTATCTGATGATTACGTTCTAAAATACTCAAAATCCAGTTAAAAAAAAAAAAAAAAAAAAAAAAAAATCTATTTCAATTTAAACAGTGTAAAGTTTTATAATTTAGACAATTTTATTTCTATAACTGATAATAAATAATAGTTCACTTTCTTATATTTTCTGATAAAGCAGTTTTTAACAAACATCCAGTTAATTAAAAGAACCAGTAGTCAATACTGTATTACAAAATGTCATTAAAAACTTTTTCTTTATAGTCATATACGGTATAGTCAACTCCCTCTAATCCACAGATTTATAATCTGCAAATCCTTCTAATCCATAATTGATTTTTTAATGTAAAAGAAATTTACATCTCATATTTCAAAAAAATTCACCTTTCTCACATTTTTACTTTTTTTTTTTAAACCAAATTTTTATCTTAATCCTTGCTTTGAAACACAGTTGGAAAAGGGGGAGGGGTAACATTCTTGTATTTATTATCCTGCAATGTGCAATTCATGCAGACTAGCACTTAAAACAAACCACTATTACATCAATGTTTAACAAAATTAATCAGTGATGAAAATTATTTCTGAACTTTCAAAAGTATTTTTTTTTTTTTTTTTGTATTTTTTAAATATGTTTATTTACATTATACAGGTACCTATTATATGCAAATATTATGGCTAAAAATTCCATAATTATTATCACTTGCACTGTTTGAACGTATAATAATATGATATAGTATCTATGCAAAAACTTCTAAAAATATTAGCATTAAAAAGTAAAAACCCATCACCTGTATATATTTAGTGTTTGTTTTCAAATAACTTATTTTTCTAAAAATATTTTTAATATTAATTGGATTATAGTTCAGATTTGACATTATATTTAAGCTTTGAGTTTATATAGTTCATAAATTTTAATTTTAAACATCTGTTTTGTCTTCTGGTTGGTTTCTTCAATTTCTTCCAGTTTTCTCCAGTTTCTACCACTGTCCTGGAAGAAACCCAACCCTGGAAAAAAGAAAAAAAGAAAGAAATGCATGACTGCAGTGATGAAGCATCAAAGTTGCTTACAAAATTTTAAATTTATTATTTATCTAATGATCACAGAAAAGTGTGACAGTATGTCTTTTGATTGCATAATTTGGGTGGTTTAAATGTCAATATGTAGTATAATAGCCGAAAAATTCAAGAATTTTAGGATAACTAATGATATTTAAAGATATTTCAGGAAATTTTTTAAGAATTCAGGAAAATCAGGATAAGTATTATCCCTGCTTTTGAGACTTTTTTTATTCATTTGAAATAATTTGAATGAAACTGTATTATAGAAAGTTTAAATTGTTTAACAGGATTTTATACATATCAGATAATATAAAACTCAATGGCCAAGTTCATGAAACATTATTCACCCCTTTCTTTCTTGGACGTTTAAATGCATAACTAAGATTTTTTTTTTTTCATTTCTTAAAATATTCCAGATGTATAAAATAAATTTTTTAAGGAGTACAGCGACTCTCAATCTGTAAACTTGACACAAATAATATACAAATATTGTAAGCAAAACTTAAAAATGGATCGTTTCTACGTGCTTGACAATGCTTGTTTACAGAGAAAAAATATAATAGTCCGTAAGCCTGTATTTAATAATTCTATAAAATACGTAATCTATATCTATAAAATGCTACAGTATCTTTGAAATACGTAAAATCACTTTAAGTAATTTAAGATGCACAATAAGTTAGGGGAACAAGCTAATTGTTGCGGTTTGTCTTTAAGATTTACCTTCTACATGCAAACATGATGACAACTTTCATAATAATATCATTACGGGGTCTTTGAAAGATGAAAAAGGGAGGTGCACAAACCTTTGTTATAACAAACCCATATACCAATTTGCAATATTCTACGACCAACTGTTTTTGAGTTATTCAAGATACACACATACGTACATACAGATGCTATGAAAAGTCGTGTTAAGTCAATGATATTTCTGAAATGGAAGCTCATTTTAAGACCATTGTTGCATATGTATAACTAGACATCAGGACCGTCACAAATATAAATTTGCAACATTTTACGATCATTCGTTTTTGAGCTGTGCAAGATACAAAATCCATTTCACAAATCGGGATTACTACAATACTTCCTTATACTCAACCTTAAAATGAACCCACCCTTCCTACAAGCCAGAACGAAGGAGGACACTTTGGTTTTGTCGTTTTGGTCCCACTAATTTTTTGCTATCTTTTAAATATATGAGTTTTTTAGTATGATAGCATATTTGTTGATACAGACAAATTGAAATGCTCTTAGAATATCTTTAATAAGGAATA
This sequence comes from Salticus scenicus, assembly GCA_963930645.1. Lineage (NCBI taxonomy): Eukaryota > Metazoa > Arthropoda > Arachnida > Araneae > Salticidae > Salticus > Salticus scenicus. The sequence goes on from OZ005661.1 coordinate 96,066,276, forward strand.
TCTTATAGGTAAATATATAAATTTTCAACATTATGATTGCTCCCTAGCCATTGAGATTCAGGGAATTTTGTTCTGATTTTTTAAATGAAAATTTAATATATTTAATTATTATTTTTTATTTTTTTATTGCTATTGCACTTAAAAAAAAAAAAAAAAAAAAATTAGATTTAACTTACTTTAATCGATGTAATTTGATTTTTAATTTACAATTAGTTACTAAATTTTGTGACTTGAAAAGTATTGTTAACAATAACAACAATACCTTATTATTGAAAAGGAATCGCCATTTGAATATATATTTATTAATAAAGTCTGAATTAATTTAAAAATAATAAAATACAGATAGTTTTCTTTAAAAAAAGGAAAAAGAAAGAAAACCTTAGGATATTAAATGTAATTTGCTTTTAGTGACAGAATGCTATTTCTTTCAATGAACTAATTATTAACTTGCAACTGTCATAGACTATTTTTTCATACGCATAAGCGTGTGATCATTTATGAAGTTTTTTAATTTATAAACAGTAAAGAGCCAGAAATCTGCCGAAGTCTGAAATCCGCAACAACTTGTCAGATACAAACAATGAAATTCACTATTAATAAATTACAAAACTGCAAATCCGAATTTTTGAAAAAGATCTTAAATAATAATTTTATGTTTGCATTTTATGATTACAAAAAAGAAAAACCAAATAATAATATGTAAGACTGCAAGGTCCAAGTTGCTGCTAATGAAATTATTGACAGTATATTAAATTCATCAAAAGAAAATAATGATTATTGTGATATGATGATATCAATCAGGTAAATAATAACAAACTAATTTTTTAAAATGCTTTTTGATGAAGGCATAATTTTTAAGGAAGAACTCAATAAAATTCGTAGAAAAATAAATTTGTGTTACTACTATTTACAATAAATAAAAAAATAAATAAATCGTGCAGGTTCAAGTTCAGTTTAAAATTAGCTACGTGTGAACAGATTTTATCTAAGTTTGACATTTTTTTTTTTTTTTTTTTTTTTTCATTTTTACTTATTGTTTTCATTATATATTTTTGTTAATGTTCATTATTATTCTTATGTACCTAGTAATTTAATATTCAGTGTTATTATTCACTAGTATGTGTTTAGTTTGATTAATATTCTGTTTTTATTATTCAAAGTGAAAATCATTTTTTATGGACTCCGAAATCCTGAAATCAGCACAACCTCTGGTCCCGAGCAGTCCGGATTTTTGACTCTCTACTGTATTAATTAATTTATATATAATATATATATATATATGTATGTGTGTGGGAGAGAAAGAGAGATGTTTCATTCGATTTGATTGTGATTTAATTTTTATCATTAATCTAAGAGGAATTTATTTCAAAATCTGTGTTATATTTATAATAATAATAAAATGTATGTTTGTTTGTCCGGGATACTTAATTATGTTAATCATGTACGTAAATTGCTAACCATGTACATAAATTAATTTTCTTTCAATTATAATGATTTTATTTTAAAAATGAAAAAAATGTAAGTAGTCCAATATTTAATCAAATATGCACATTGCATGTGTCAAGGTTTAGAAAATGTTGATGCACAATTTCTTATCTTTTTAGTTCATGTTTAACTTATGTTTTTCAAAAAAATATGTTATGTCCCTATTCCCTATGACTAAAAACAATGCCCTTGCCCACATTGAAATCTCAGTAGCACCTTGCAATTTGTTTCACACATTTTCTCTTTCACAGACAGTAAAAAAGAATTTCACTGTTTTGTTTCAGTGCATTTAAAAAAAAAAAAAAACGGGGGGGGGGGGGGGGGGCACTTTTAATAAAAAAAAAAAAAATAATAATAATAACAATATTGTAAGGGATTAAGATGGAAGAAAAATGCTTTTCCAATTCTGTGTGATTATAACTATTTTCTGCGTTTGACAAATATATCCGGATTGACAGAGAAGAAAATGACTCAAGTTTAGCAGATCTGTACAAATTAAATCCAGAGATAGGTTCTTCGTATCTTCTTTTATTATTAAACTAACATTTAGGAGATGCTTGGATAAAGCATCAATTTCCTACAAATTTTGTATTCGAGCTATCTGAATTTGAATGTGATAATTAAGAGTCTCATTAGTGTTTTATATTAAAAACCTTGTATTTTATTTAAACTGAAATTTTGGGGACTTTGATAAATTAACAATGCTTAGATCTTCGGTGTTAACTGATACACTTTATCATTCAAAATTCGATCTGAAATAATAAATTTTCTGTTCCATGTGTCCTATTGTTACATCATTTTCAACAAAGGTTGAATATGAGGTAATATCAATCAATAAATATGATATCATACTAAAAAAAACCCTCATATATTTAAAAGATAGCAAAAAATTAGTGGGACCAAAATGTCATGTACCCAAGCCAGAAAGACTTGTTTTAATCTTTTGATTAATTAATCAATAACCCTTAAAAAGTAATGATATCAGTACAAAAACCCTTAACGGGTTAAAAGTTTGTGACGCAGCTACTTTATCGCTATAAGAATTTGAAATATGGGTCTTAAAAATAATGATATCAAGTTTTAAGTGACGCTTTGCTATTGGTTAAAATATACATAGATTTTTCTTATTTGATCATTTGCTTTTTTCTTTTATTTGTATTTACAATGCAAACATATTTTTAACTTCAAGATAAGACAAATATATAAAATATACTCACTGATGCTTTTTCATTTGCATTTCCATTTCAAAATAACAGTTTTAAAAGGAATGATATCAAAATTCCAGTGACGCCTCAATGTCACTTTAAAAGATTTGTTTTTAGATTCCACTAAAATTACCTTTGTTTTGTCTAATAAAGTATATTTACACATTGAAACAGTGCTTTTAATTTTCAAGTATACTGTCAAATAATCACACTTTCACTGAGTTTGCATTATAAATTGAAATTATTTATTTCAATAAATTGATTTGTCTTTTGCGTCACGCTATCCAAAACTGCAAGTAAAATTTGTGCAAATGTTTTCTTTGCATCACACTATCTCTTTGCACAAACAAATTTTGACTTAGTTGGATACTATGATACAAAGTAACATTTACATAAATTTTACTCACAGTTTTGGATAGCGTGACGCAAAAGACAAATCAATTTATTGAAATAAATAATTTCAATTTATAATGCAAACTCAGTGAAAGTGTGATTATTTGACAGTATACTTGAAAATTAAAAGCACTGTTTCAATGTGTAAATATACTTTATTAGACAAAACAAAGGTAATTTTAGTGGAATCTAAAAACAAATCTTTTAAAGTGACATTGAGGCGTCACTGGAATTTTGATATCATTCCTTTTAAAACTGTTATTTTGAAATGGAAATGCAAATGAAAAAGCATCAGTGAGTATATTTTATATATTTGTCTTATCTTGAAGTTAAAAATATGTTTGCATTGTAAATATAAATAAAAGAAAAAAGCAAATGATCAAATAAGAAAAATCTATGTATATTTTAACCAATAGCAAAGCGTCACTTAAAATTTGATATCATTATTTTTAAGACCCATATTTCAAATTCTTATAGCGATAAAGTAGCTGCGTCACAAACTTTTAACCCGTTAAGGGTTTTTGTACTGATATATATATACATGATATATATCGTAATAAAATTTAACCTTAAAATTTAGCAATTAATAGATTCAAAACAATACCAACACAACAAAAATAGAACTGATTTTAACTTATAGGTAAGATATATATATATCAAATTTTTGTATATCAAATTTTTGTAATAATTTATTGAAGGTGCAACTATATATAAATATGCATGAAATCGCCATGAAATCATTAGCTCTGTATTTGCAGTTCCACAATAACACACGCAGACAATAGAGTAGAGGTTAAAGCCGATTGACTTCTCTAGGGTTCTTAGCGTAGGTATCTCTTTTTAAGAGGTTTTAGGCCATACTTACTCGTGTTTTGGAGAAAACCATTGAAAACTCGGAACGGATGGGTCAACGAATGCGTCTTAGTATCGAACCTGGCACTTCTTGCCGATCTGCTTCGAGAGCAGTATACGGCTACTTGTAAGGTGACAGACAGACTGACCTACAGGCATCTTTTTAAAAATGTTCAAATCATGTTTCGGTCCTCTCAAAACTCGTAAATCTATTGGAAGTCGAATTCTCTTTAAGAAAATAATACGTTACGGTACTTAAAAGAATTATATATAATGATTTAACTATTATACTGTCTCAAGTAATATAAAAAATTATTTTTCAATGTATTATGGTTTTGATGATATTCGAAGTGCTTAGTACTATATAACTCAACGTAAATACATATATCGCATCTATTAAAAATAAAATAATAAATAAATAAACTATTCGATTTTATAAGCGAAAACACGAAAAAGATTAAAAAAATAAAAAGAATACTTTCAATTATTATTACATTTTTTAACATTAATGTCTTTATTTTAAATATCTTAATAACAGACTCTAAATAACAACATATATATATATATATATATATATATATATATATATATATATATACACTTATTTTCATTTTATTGAAGAAAAAAGCTTCGGATGATTGTTGCGTGATATTTTTTCCCAAGACGGCAAGTATTTTAACATTTTAACCATCCATAGTTGCTTCGGGCAACCGCCTTTCATGTCTTCGAATTCCCACACAAGAAGTCACCCCCCAATGACTTTTTACAGATAACTGATATGTGAGTAGACACAATGGCGTACAGTAACACAATCACAATACACTGGATGTGGTTACATTCTAGGAAAATCTCAGAATGATAAACGCATGAACCTATAACTTGAAACTTTAATTAGAAGACACTAACTATTTTTAAAAAGGTGTGAAATGTTTTATTAACAATGTGCTCACAAATATTTACATAATATGAATTTTTATTTTATTTTATTTATTTATTTATGTTTCAAAAAATAGCTATTAAAATTTACGAAAGTAGAAAATTGTCAACACCTGTTGTTTTATCTTAGAAAGTTCCTACGAATAATTTTAGGATTTTAGAAAATTCGTTATTATCCAGATAAACATTATTCCAAATATTATTACTTACAAACTTTGAATAAACACCATAAAATGCAATAGTGCGTTGCCGCTTTGACTGCAGCACTCGTGCTTACTTTGTTCGCCTGATGAAGGGTCGTGTGTTTTTTCGACCCGAAACAATTGTTGCGAGTTTATTGCATTTTATGGTGTTTATTCAAAGTTTGTAAGTAATAATTTTCACAACGCCAGTTTTGTGATGCTTCTTTATTAAAATTATTCCAAATATATTAAAAGTAAGTCCGAAATACTATACGGCTATTCATTCTCGCTACTAAAAATTCATTGAATCTGTTTCAAATACCTTTGAAACTGTAAATTTTCATAAAGATAAAGAAAATGACATCCCATGAAATACAGATAATTTATGTATATTTTATTTTTTATTTATTTATTTATTTTTTTTTTTTCAATTCCTAGATTGCACAAGATACATGGAGTTAAATGTAGCTAAATATCAATATAATATCAAAGTTCAAATTAGCATATATGAAAGTAAAATTTATTTAATTTAGATGTTGTTGTTGTGTGGCTTAAGGGCCGCTTGATTGCATTAGGTCCTATTCTTATAGCTGGAATGTACTTCGTCAGGGTTCTTTCTGAGGGGCCCTACCCGTATTTTCCCACAGTATATTTGGAGAAAACTGCAGAAAACTCCGAACGACTAGATTGATGAGCGCGAACGCGAACTGGGACCGAATCTGGCACTTTCCATCTACCAGGTTTGAGTGCAGAATTATTTGATTTAGAATTATAAATTACATAATTAAAAAAAAAAAATCTGGAGTGACTCCACTCGACTTTCCGAACATTGAGTAACTAACAGTTTTGTAGATAAAATAAAGAAAGAGGAATTGCTAAACAAACAAAAGAGAGAAAACCATAATAGAGTGTTTTTTTCTCCATATATCACACGAGGTTTTATTTAACGCTACTGAACTTTGAGCCCTTAGATCATAATGATAAAGAATTTTTCGTTTTGTCCCTGTAAAAATCTATAGATGCTAGATTCACCAAAATGCTTATAGTTAGTGCAACAGTGATTTATAATATTCATACAAATTTTCAGCTCAATTGAATAAGGCGTTTAGATGCTATCGCACTTTTAAAAATTTGGTCTCATAGGCCATAATGATAAAGAATTTTTCTTTGTGTCCCTGTAAAAAAACTGTAGTGCTAGATTCACCAAAATCTATACAGTTGGTGCAAATGCGACCTATAACATGTGTACATTTTTTTTTGCTCAGATTAATAAGGCGTTTAGACGCTATCACACTTTTAAAAATTTGGCCCCATTGGCCTTAATGATAAAGAATTTTTCTTTGTGTCCCTGTAAAAAAACTATAAGTGCTAGATTCTCCAAAATCTATACAGATTGAGTATCTGTGACCTATAATATGGGTATAAAATTTTTGCTCAATTGAATAAGGCGTTTAGATGCTATCGCACTTTTAAGATTTTGGTCCCATAGGCCATAATGATAAAGAATTTTTCTTTGTGTCCCTGTAAAAAAACTATAAGTGCTAGATTCACCAAAATCTATAGGGTTCGTACTATGGTGACTTACAATATACGTACCAACTTTCAGGTTAATCGAACAAAGCCTTTAGACGCTAGCGTGTTCACAAACATACACACATACACACATACACACATACACACATACACACATACATCATCGTAAAAATAGTGAAAACGGACTCAGGGGACCTCAAAACGTATAGAAACATCAAAATCTCGAATTCGGATTTTTGACATGATTACAATACTTTCCTCACTATAGTGTTCGGAAAGTAAAAAAAAAGGTAGAGTCGTTTTGCTACTGCTTTCTAATATTATATATGAAGCTACGGTATTATATAAAGTGATAAAAAAATAATTACACAATATAATTTCCTATTTATTTATTTATTTTGTAACTTGTGTGACACTATATAGTCACACAAGTCCATATCCCCCCCCCTCCCCCCCACCAGACATTTCATTTTCTTATACACGGTAATATATTCGAATTAATTTTGTATGTCCATATACAAGAGAATATTACTTGTATTTTAAATTATTCATGAATTTAGAGTGTGTTACTAAAGAAATATTATTATAAATATAAATAAATAAATAAATGAAACTTTTTCAAACATATCCCTGGAAAAAACGAAAAATCCACTATTATGTTACTAAGTAAGAAGTATAAGTTCTGTTAGCAAAGAAAAGAAAAGAGGAACAAAATCTAAGGAAAAAATAACAGTAAAGGCTTAACAGTAATGAACCCTTCATCAGAATGAAAAGTCGAATTATTGTATATGCAAATATCGATAAATTTCTTCATTTCTGTATGCTTAAACATAAAAAATAAAATATATTAATGCCCCATTTTCCCATATGACAAATGGCATCGATTATGAAATATTTTTTCAATTAAGCAAGCTCAGAACGGTGAAAAAAACTCGTCAGGGGTGACCTTTTACCCCGTTGAGCACCAATGTACGATTTCTCTCGTTTGCAGCTATAATAGCAAATTGTTAACGGTTATCCTATCGTACAAGAATTTAATTGAGGTTAAAAATGAAGAATAAAATGGAATAAACTATTTAGTTCAAGGAATCAGAGAATCAAATAGAAAACAATCATTAAAAAACAAACATTACTCACAGGATGATGCATTTGGAGTCACAAAGATTCAAGGATTCAGTTGCGCATAGCAGACAAAGTTCTATAACGTTAGCAAAGTCAGACTTATGAACTAGTAATAAGTAATTTTATTTGCCTTTTAATTAGTCCAAAAAAAAAAAAAAAAATAAAAAAGTCATATCCACACACATCAAAAAGTTATCTTCTATAGACGAAGAAAGCACTCAAAAGCGTCACTATAGTTTACACTGAAAAAAAAAAGGAATAAATAAAATGTGATCTAGAAAATAAATTGCGGCTCCAGTAAAATAACTCTGTGTCAGCCATTACAAATTCTAGTTCCTTTTGCTAGCACGTTTTACACACCCTATTCTAGAGTGTTTTCTTATATTATCGTGTTAAACTTATTTAACTTTACAAATAAAATGCGAACACTAGAGGCGAGTTTTAGTAACTATAGTTCGAGTTTACTAATCAATTCTAGAAATTAAAGTGAGAATTTCTAACAATACAAAGTATTCATAATATAAATGTATCTTTTTACCATCTTGAAAAGTATAGATTAGAATTTCTCCATCATTTCATCTATTCAGTTTATTAGTTTACCTTATATGCATAATACATAAATCTAAAGTTCTTGTTTAGGGATTCATAAAATGGCTATTTATCCGTTCTAGACGAAAGTTGTACATATATATTCTTAATGTAATTTCTACAGAGAAAAAAATTAGAAACATACTCTATGAAGATATGATTCTTCTCACTTTTCTATCCATGTGCTATTTTAAAACGCATTTATTATTTCAATATATAATAAGCATATAATATTTCATTTTACACTACTATTAAATTAAAAATTAACACTACTTTTGAAATTTTTAAAACTAATAACATTAATTGTTATTTTATATAATAATACTGCATACAATTTCATTCGCATAAAGTAAAACTTGTAAGACTCAAAATTGTTTACTAAAATTTTGATTATACTTCTACTCTTGTCGTTTCATTTTAGTCTGATGGAGGAGGTATGTCCTATATTACTAAATAAATATTTCGTCTTATTTTTATTTGTCTTAATTTTCTAAATATTACCTTTTAAAATGCATTTAAAACCTTTGTGCTGAGTGTTTTTAGAATAAAAAATCACAGGATCTTTTTTACCAAATGCAGAAAATGCAAAAGGTGTTTCCTATGTTATGTTCAGTATAAAAAGTATGCTTTTAAAAATACCGATCGTAAACTTTAATACATCAGAAATATTTTGCAAGTTCCTATACACCCATAAGTTACCCAAATTATACCATTTTTAAGAGAGAATATGCCATAGAAAACTTGAATTGAAAAACATATACTAGCTTCAAGCCATTTAATAAATATTAGCGCGTGATCATGTAGGTTAATAGACAAACAAATAGAAAAGACGAAATGAATCCTTACCCTCTCTCAAACATTCTTAGAATCTTTTAAAGTGCATTTCACGACTGAAAACGCATAATCGCATAATATTTTATGACAAATGAAATCAAATATATAAGATGTAGCGAAAATGGTATTATTATTATATTAATATTTTTATACGTATTAGCAAGTAAAAGTTGTTAACCAATACCCCCACTATTTTTTAATTAATTAATTCAAGTAATTAAAGTTATCTTTTTAATTACTTCCAAATTATTAATATATATTAATAAGAAAAAGTTGTCTTAAATTAGAGAATACCCTACAATTCTTTTCCATTATACTCTCTTACATTATTCTTATTATTTTGCAAATTTATCACCCTGTAATTATGAAATATAAATATGTATAAGCATTATTATTATTATGAGTTTATTTTCTTACAATGAACTTTAAACGAAAAGATTTTATTATTATTATTATTTTATTAAATTTAAAGGGGAAAAAAAAAATACTTTTTAAGATTCTTAGTAAGTAACAGCTATAAAAATTAACATTAATATAAAGCATTGTGCTTAAATTATTTTTTCAGCTTATTAATATATTTTGCCCTGTATCATATCATTTAAATCAGGATAAAATATAAAAAAAAAAATAAAATAAAATAAACTTACCAAAAACCCAGATAGTTTATTACTTTCAAATTATTATTAGATAATAACGAGAAAAAGTTGTTTTTTATAATAATAAATTATCTTATTGTATAAATAAATCAATTGTATTTTTAAATTTTTGTCGTATTACATTTTCAAAGCAATCTTTTCATTACCCATCATACTGTAGATATTGGGTTCTTAGGCAATCATAAATTTTTTCATCCGCCGTTTCTCAACATTTCTACGCGTTATCAGTTGTGAAGAATGTAAAAATCATAATATTGATGTGGTTTCCGTTTTTTAGTTCGTTTGTGTGTAAGTTAATTAGTATGTGTGCACGATATTACAAGAACAATAAATTTTTTTAAAGAAATTAAAACTTCTTATACATTAAGAAATTAATTTTAATAAGCTATTTTTGAGTACGGAATTTTTTTTTTAATTATTGTTTATAAAAATAAATTTAAATAAAAAAAGGAGGGGAAGCAAACAAATAGACACACGAAATGAAGTCATACTCACTCGAAATCATTCTTAGAAGCTGTTAAAAAGCATTTCAAAACTGAAAAGCATTTTCATTTACTATTATTTTTTATTCGATTTTTTTCCTATGACTATATTTCCTGGTGACTTTTTTTCCGGGGCTTTTTTTTTTTTTGGTGACCTTTTCCGGGTGCCTTTCGTTCCGCCAATCGCCTTTTATACAGTAAAAATTTTTATTTTATTTTATTTTATTTTCGTTTTTCTCTGGTGACTTTTTTTTCGGTAATTTTTCCGCCAGTCTATTGGTCTCTTACAATAAACTTGCAGGTACCATACAACTATCAAAATAATCTTGCATAAAAAAATAATTTAATATAATTTAACCATTCTATATTAGTCACATGTGCGATCTATCTTACAGTTAGTTATTTCTGGAATGAAGCCACTACAGTTTTTGTTAGTAAATTAAAACAGATTTATTCTGAAAATAAATAAAATTTTATATTTCCCATAATTGGTAAATGGAAATATTTATTGAAATTTTATTTTTCCGACTGAGTGAAAATAATGCCTGGACCGGGACTCGAACCCCGGAACTTTGACTTACAAGGTCAAGGCTCTACCAATTGAGCTATCCAGGCCGACATCCCGGTCAGCATTACTCACTCAGACAACCTTTTAGGCAGAAACATCTCTGGTCTATCATATAGATAGCTCAACAGAAAATAAGCCGCAGGAAATGGAAAACACCATTAGATAATGGGAGAAAGAAATACAATTTTTTATTAAAATCACACAATCAACTGTGGAAGAAAATCATATTAATTGAAATTTTATTTTTTATTTTTCCGACTGAGTGACTTCGGGGTTCGAGTCCCGGTCCAGGCATTATTTTCACTCAGTCGGAAAAATAAAATTTCAATTAATATGATTTTCTTCCACAGTTGATTGTGTGATTTTAATAAAAAATTGGAAATATTTATTACTGTTTATTACTGTTAGCTATTTATTTATTACTGGAAATATTTATTACTGTTTATTGTAGTTAACTATTATTATACGCTTTTGAAACGATATGAAAAGTCATTAACAGCTTAATTCGAACGAACATCTTAAATTACTTTTAAGAAATAATAATGCAATATATGGAAAAAATATTTTTAAGAGTGAATTATTTAAAATGGGAACATAATTTGATAAACCGATGTAATTATAATCGGAAAATACTCTTATATTGAAACATTAATTAAGTCATACAACTATTAATTTTGCTCTAATTGTTTTTATATAAGTTAGCGAGTGAAAAACAAACTTGCAGGTATAGTTTAAAGTGAACAGTTAATATAAATATTAAGTTTATTCATTATAACATCCTGGGACGGAAAACTTTTTAAAATTATTAAGCATATTTAATAATGACTATCAAAAAATGTTATTAAATCATCCGCATTCAATAATCTAAAAAAAAAAATAATAATAATAATAATAATAATATTTCTCATTAACCATTTAAAAATATCTTTTTAATATTTATATGTGTATACATACACAAAGAAAAAATATTATTAACCGTGCAATTATTTACTTTAAAAAAGTATGAATAAAGAATGATTTTTTTTATAGATTTTAATCATTTCGTAAGTTTTAATTTTAAATTGTGTATGAAATTAAATTGCTTTATTGAGTGCTGATGTGCATAGCACTTAAATATACGTGCTTGTCCTTTCATACTCTTTTATAAAAGTATGAAGTTTTGTACTTCAAAAAAAAAAAATAATAATAATAATAATAATAATAATAATAACATCTCACTTTATACTATTTCATTACATAAAGTTTTCTTATATTTCCCCTCCATCATTTCCCCAATGAAACAAATCCCCCTTTTTTTTTCCCTTAGAGAACGGGCGGAATTCTTCAAAGTAGCGAGTACAAATTACAAGGGTCACGCCTACCCCAAAAGTGGGGGTGAAATTTTCTCCAAGATGATGGGAAATTCCGGTCTTTTCACGTACCTAGGAAAATTCAAGTACGGTTGTCAGAGAGTTAAGAATATCTTTTCTCGAACACCTGAAGACATCGGAAGGACTAACATCACCCAGAACCGAATTGACACAGGAAATCATCCTCCAATCAAACAACATCCAAAAAGACTTCCATTTGCTAAACAGGAAGAGGTGACTGAACTTCTAAACGAAATGCAGCGTAATGACATCATCGAATCATGAACGAGTCCTTGGGCCTCTCCCATAGTACTGGTGCGAAAGAAGGATGGTTCTACAAGATTTTGAGCGGATTATCGTCGTTTGAATGATATCACTAAGAAAGACTTCTCTTCCTAGAATTGACGACACATTGGACACACTTGCTGGCGATAAATGGATCTCGACTTTGGATCTGAAGAGCGGTTACGGGCAAGTAGAATTACATCCTGACGATCGTGAGAAGACTGCATTCACCACATGACAAGGACTATGGCAGTTTAAAGTTATGCCGTATGGATTATGTAATGCACCTGCAACATTCGAGCGCCTCATGGAAACAGTGCTAAAAGGACTTTCCTATGAAGCCTGTCTGGTGTTTTTGGATGATATTATCATTGAGGGGCGCACATTTGAAGATCATCTAAGAAAAATTCGTAAGGTGCTAGAAAAAATTAGGATGGCTAACCTAAAATTGAATCCTAGAAAGTGCAACTTTTCCGTCCTGAAGTGAGTTATCTCGGCCATATCATCTCTGCTGAAGGTGTGAGAACTGATCCTGATAAGATCGCTGCAGTCGAGAACTGGAATCGCCAAGAAAATGTACACCTACTCCGAAGTTTCCTGGGATTATGCACTTACTACAGAAAGTTTGTGAAGGGTTTCTCGAATATTTCCAGACCACTCCACATTTTTACATGATATTACTAATTTAACAGATTAACCTCCTAGCTTCTTCCTACTGGCTCAAGTTGCAACCTACAATAGTGATCATCCCAAGCTACTCAGTTCTGCAGCACTACTCCAAACTTGTACAGCAACGTTACCAAATTAACCACTGTTGGCCCCTTGTCGCGTGGGGCGAAAGCCCGGCAACAACATGCAAATGTCAAAAAGACTTTTATCAATGCACCTAAATCAACTCAAAGATTAAAACGAATGAACTGAAATACTTAGCTAATGACAACATAGACTAAACCACAATGCAAAGACTTAACAAAGCTTTTTATTCCTCTTTGTGCCCTCTGTCGCATGGGGTTTAATCCCGGAGCCACTTGATATAAATAAATTATCGCCCTCTGTCGGTTGAGGCTCAATGCCTGGCGAATTTTGTAAACTGTTGTTGAATTCTCACTAAACGTTCGGAGCAGTTCCCTCTGTCTCGGACACTTGTTGCCCGAGACACTGAAGCACTCGACATCGCTCCACGAGCAATGAGCGGGGACTGTCCCCTGTTCAGACCACTCCACAAGCTGACGGAAGCGAAACACAAGTTCCTGTGAACAGATGAATGTGAAAAAGCGTTCAAGAGACTTAAATACGCTTTAACATCATTGCCTATTTTGACGTATCCACAGCCCGACAAACAGTTCATACTTGATACTGATGCCATCTATGAAAGTGTAGATGCTGTTCTGTCGCAGGAAATTGATGGTCATGAACGTGTCATTGCCTATTGGAGTAAATGGCTGTCTAAACCGGAGCGGAATTACTGTACCACCAGGAAAGAGCTACTCGCCATCGTAAAAGCCATAGAACATTTCCATCATTACCTCTATGGCAGAAGATTCCTGCTCCGGACTGACCACGCATCTTTAACGTGGTTGCTTCAGTTCAAGAACACGGAAGGCCAGATTGCCAGGTGGATACAACGTCTCCAAGAATATGACTTCGAGATACGCCATCGCAAAGTGACTTTACACGGTAATGCAGATGCCATGTCACGTAAGTCCCGCTCAGAAAACTGCAATAACTGCTCTAGTAGCGGGTTCACATGGCAACCGAGACGATGAAGACAAGGTACAGTCGGTAACAAAAGTGTCCGAACACTAGCAAAAATTCCTATGTAAAAAAAGTACACTTAATACGGTTTTGTTAAATAAATCCTTATCGAATGATATTCTTACGCTGACTACGAACAGGATTCGACAAAGAATTATTTAACGTAACCGTATGAAGTGTACTTTTTTTCATAAGAATTTTTGCTAGTGTTCGGACACTTTTGTTACCGACTGTACGATCTAAAGGCTGCACAACATGAGTTCAAGGAAGGAGACAACGTTTGGTTGTGGAATCCTGTTCGACGCAAAGGATTCTCTCCTGAGTTACAGTGCAACTGGGACGGACCTTACACCGTCTTAAAAAGACTGAATGATGTTGTTGTAAGGATTGCTAAAACACCTTCATCAAAACCGAAAGTGGTTCACTATGATCGGCTACCAAGTACCACACCTAATGGTAATATTCAAATTTAAAATGTAAATATTCGTTAAATTTGTGCATGTGTAATATAAATATTTGTATATAAATATTTGTAGATATGTCTGTAAATTTTGTATTTCTCACCTGATTTTGCAATCTGTATTTTTATTTTATTGTTATATGCAACTTAGTTTTTTGCTATTTTAGATTGTTTAGTTTCGCCTCCTGACCAAGGGTTGCACAGCCCGGGGCGTGCAGTCGTTGGGAGGGGGCAGTGTTGCGAAATTGTAAATAATTGTTTTTTTTTTTTTGGTATAAATTCTTTCAAAGAGGCTTAGTAAGTTGATAAGATGTTAATTTTCTGCATTTCCAGCTCTTTTTCGTGATTAAATAGCTTAATTTTCCCTATAAATCGCATTAAAAACTCCAATAAGGCAGGTAATGGATTTGGCGCCAAATTTGTCGACTTTATTTTGTGATAAGAAGTTCTAGCTCACATGATCTGTATAGAAGTTTAAAGGCGATAACAACGCTAATTAAGTAACGTAGCTTTTTCTACCGCCAACATTTTCCCAGATGGGCTAGATAATGGCGGACACTGCGCCAGATCATATCATATAGGAGCCTTAGGCTAGAGCTCCTCCAATACAGGCTGGCTCATCAGGGATTTTGTTTCCCATTCAGCGATTGTTGCTCACTCGGTCCGAATATCAAGTGTTATCAAATCACATAAAATGGAGGTTTTGCAGCCGAAAAATGCTCACATCATACCAGAACTGCTTTTAGAACGTTTAGATTTCCAACAGATGAAGAAAGGCGAAAGAAATGGGCTATTAATTGCCCAAAAGAGAATTGTACGCTTAGCTTACAGTCACAAATATGAAGTGTAATTATGATATGTTTTCTTGCATTTTTTGTATCAATTATCTGCTTTTATTGCTGTTTGATTATCTAAATGTTATATTTTACAACTTACACTGCTTTTCAACGTGTATAAATATTTAAAATTAACTAATTTAAAAGCGACAGTGATGGCTGCTTTTTACAAGGGTTATAAGAAAATTTCGCCAAATATTACCGCCAAACTTATCACGTACAAACAATAATTCGCTCTTCTGTAGGGCTAGATTATTTATCAATATATCCCCAAGTATCGATATTTTTTAAATATCTCGATAACAATATTTAAGATCTTGCTCTGCAGATATATCCCTTTAACGATATTACCTAATGCGCACTGCGCGATCAATCGATGCCGATAAGTAACGTTGAACGCCAACCACGGATTAATAGAATTATGCTTCCGCGCTAGCACGCATTAGAGGTGAGTCCGGGCTCTATTTTGGCAATTCGAGCTCGCCCGGGCCCGAAACATTTTTGAACTGAGCCTGCCCGAGCACGAAAAATTTTGTGTGATCAGAGCCCGAGCCCGATATTGAAAGTGGTACGCTATGCAACGCATACACAATAGTAAAATTAAATACCGTTTTCATTTTTAAATTAATTTTCTTATTATCAATCCTCAATTTAAATAACTATAAATGTTATTATAACAATTCATAATGTCTGTGTCTCTGTATACATGTATATATTTATGAAATATATATTTATAGTGCAGCCCATTGTTTATAACGCGCCTATCGGGGGACAAAAAATTTATCCGAATGAGTGATATAATGAGGCCCAATATAACGAAGGAGGAATGATTACTGTATAACATTATGACATAATATGCATCCCGTTGAAAAAAAAGTTCTATTTAGAAAAAGGAAAGTTAAAGCTACTAAGGTTTGCAAGATTATTTTTTGATTCATAACCTATCATGACTATTATGGCATTTGGCATTACTAAAGGTGCTCCTAAAATGAATATATATTTTTTTTAGTGCTAGAGGCCTATTTCAGTCGGTACAGTTGTCGAATTTTTATAATACACTCTTAATAGTGCTAAGGGCCTATTTCAGTCGGTTTATTGAATGGAGATTTATTGAATGAAGTCCCCCCAAGGCACAACTTTGACATGAGTCCCCCCCCAAGGTACCCCTATTTCAGTCGGTACAGCGTTTTCGAATTTTTATAATACACTCTTAATAGTGCTAAGGGCCTATTTCAGTCGGTTTATTGAATGGGGATTTATTGAATGAAGTCCCCCCAAGGCACAACTTTGACATGAGTCCCCCCCAGGCCCAACTTTGACATGAGTCCCCCCCAAGGTACAACTTTGACATGAGTCCCCCCAAGGCCCAACTTTGACATGAGTGCCCCCCCAGGCCCAACTTTGACATGAGTCCCCCCAGGCCCAACTTTGACATGAGTCCCCCCCAAGGTACAACTTTGACATGAGTCCCCCCCCCCCAAGGCACACCTTTGACATGAGTCCGCCCCAAGGCACACCTCCCCCTCATTGGGAAAAAGAGAAAAAACGTTGTTTTGCGGCTATAAGCAAAGCTTCCTAGATCTACTATCAAGCCTGAAGGTCCTCTTCGTGACGTCACAACCGGGGTCCCTCCGCATCGTTTACTTTCGCCTGAAACCCTTTAAGATCTTCTCTTAAAGCTCCATTTCTTCTTCATAAAAACAGATTTCTTATTAATATTCCGTTAAAAAATATTATTTGGCATTTATCTACCATTTTTATTATATATATATATGTATATGTATGTTTTATCCCCCCATTGTTTCAGCTAAAATAGATATATTTTCCCTTTCATTTATGTTTATACGTGTTTACATCAAGTATTTTTTAAAATCAAATATTTGATGTTATAAAACTAAGATTGTACATGTTATTTTAATAAACGAGGGAAATACACCGAATTCCATTGGAATAATTTATTTTATAACCATTACACCAAGGAAATTAAAATATTTAAATAATAATAATAATAAATCTTGACACACGTTCTTTAATTTTAATATAAACAACTAGGGGGCTCTGCCCCCTGCTCGCTCCGCTCACCAACCCCCGGGGAAGGCTTCGCCTCCCCCCGACACGCTTAGCTCATTAATCCCTGCGGGATTCTACCCGACTATTCGCAACTTTGCCTTTTATTGAATTGGAATATTAATAATACATAACACAAGAGAGTTGAACAATATAATAGAAATCCACCATATTTGGTATCGCATTGAAATACACAATATTTAATATTATATCGTTTATAATATGTCAGAAATCTGTTATAACGTTCGACAATTTAATAACAATTTGCCTATATTTTGAGAGAGAACATAAAATAAACAACCATAACACTAATTACTTAGAACAGAGAGAAATTCTTGACATCTAAATCATTTAGCGTTACAACTTTAGTATATGATCGACTTGTTAATTTTTTGTCACAGTTTGACGAGGAATTTTTTGGGTGTTATTGATTGATAAAAGAAATTATGAACTTATTTTTTCTAATGCCTATATTTTTTTTTACTATTGAATTTTTTTAGTTAATTTAAGACAATATGTATTACTCTGCATTTATTTCCAGCGTACATCAAGGTTTAAAATGGTCCTTCCAACACTAAAGATGCAACTTTTTAAAGTGCATTTTTTCTAGAATATGATTTAGTCAGGTTGAAGATAAATATTTTATGCGATTATTGCAATTATTTTAAAACTTTCATTAGTAGTAGTAGTACGACAGGACAATTTCTTTCAGATAGCGATTTTGCATTGTCGACACTTATTGTAATACACCATGAATTTGCCAAGATGCCTGTCAATATCTGATTTTACCGTTTAATTTCTTAAACTGTATTAAATACTAAGGAACAACTTTAGTATATCCCCACAACGATATTTGGCGAATTTTTGTTGGCGATTATGGCTAAATTATAAATGATAAATGATAAAATCATAATCTAAATCATAGATTATAAATTATAAAATCATAAATCCAAAATAAACAACATATAGGCGTTCATATTATATCGCAAACAGTCCAGAACGACATCGTTATCGTTCAAAACGACGCCAAAGAAAAATCGCCAAATTCAGTTGTAGGGATATACTAAAGTTATATCAATACTAATTTAAATCGGAAAAAAAAAGTCACATTTTTCGAAATCTACTGATAAGTGAAAAATTCATCCTTGATTGTATTGTAAAAATGAATTGCCGGTTTGAAGTATTCGAGATAGACCATCACCATTCATAAATTGGATGGCTTTTGAATATTTGTTGATAATATTTTCTGAATAAGTGTTGATGATGGCTCCTGAATACTTGTTGGCGATATCTGCTGAATAATTATTATTGTTGGCGATTTCTACTGGATAGATATTGATCATGACATCTTAATAGTTGTTGGCGATGTCTCCTGAACTTGTGTTGATTTTGGTCTGAATATTTGTTGGCTACATCTTCTGGATATGTACTGATTACACCTTGATTATTTTTACATATATATTATGTAATATTAAATTTAGAAAATAAAAAATGAGCGTGGAGGATGAAATTTAATGATATTGGATAATTTAATTTAATTTATAAAGACATCAATGGTACGGGAAAAACTACTTCAGCCTTTTTCTTTCTAATAATGAACAGAACGAAAAACGGATATTTTACCTGGAGATATTTTGTACATTTAGACCAAATAAAAATTTTTCTTCTTTTTTTCCCTGGTGAATTAAGTTGAAAAATATATTTAAAATAAAATTGAAAAAAGTCGTTCTAAAACAATGGTACAGTTTAACCTCTTGGCGAAATTTCAAATTTGGCACCGAAGTAGCTTAGACGTTTCTGGCGAAAATCTTGACATGCATAATTGCTATAGATAATTTAAGTCATCGTCAAAATAAATGAAACATTTAAAGTCAGCCAATGAGGTCCTGTATTAGCTGTAACTACAATATTTTAGCAATGCAGTTACTACGTTCCTTTATGTATATATATATATATATATAAATGTCCTGTTGTATTGAATTCTGTTTTCTGCAAAGTTTTACATCAATGCTTAAAAAACAAAAATAGGTTGCGGGTTTTATTATTATTGCCATTATTATTGCACCATTTTATAATTTATATCTATAGGAAGGCACGGCTAGAGTTAAAATGGCTATTGTGGTTGCGTAAATGAATTCCTTGGCGAAAAACGTACGAGCTTCATTTCTAAATTTTAAAAATCGCTAAATTGGTCATAGTAAAGATCTATCCTATTAAATATGTTTTGAGTTAAA
This sequence comes from Salticus scenicus, assembly GCA_963930645.1. NCBI lineage: Eukaryota > Metazoa > Arthropoda > Arachnida > Araneae > Salticidae > Salticus > Salticus scenicus. The sequence goes on from OZ005661.1 coordinate 96,086,098, forward strand.
AAACTAAATCTTTATATAAACTAATATAAATTTTTATCTCATAAATTCAATTTTAAAAATGTCTGCGCTTAATCTCTAACTCTATATCAATAATTGTTTAACATAATCATGGTATTCATTACTAAATCTTTTTCGCCTAACGTTAAAATAAAGAAACAACTTCAGTATATCCCCACAACGATATTTGGCGATTTTTTGTTGGCGATTATGGTTAAATCATAAATCTAAAAATCATAAATCATAAAATAATAATCTAAATAATAAAATCATAATCTAAATCATAAAACATAAAATCATAAATCCAAAATAAACAACATATAGGCTGCCATACTATATCGCAAACAGTCCAGAACGCCATCGTTATCGTTCAAAACGGCGCCAAAGAAAAATCGCCAAATTCAGCTGTGGGGATATACTGAAGTTATACCATAATATAAACTAATTTTCGTTTCATCTTTATTAAAATTTTACGTAATATTTTAAAAATATTGGTTATTTTCACGGAGTAATAAGACAGGAGAAGAAGGTAATGCTAAAATTTTGTGATGTTGTTTTCTAATGTTTACAGATGGCGCCAGCGTGCAATCCTTCCTTCTCTCCAGCTTCCGCAATGTTATTCAATGGGGAAATGTCTCGTTTTAACTATTTTTTTAAAAATAATATCAAGCTGAAAAAATTTCGATTGAAAGCAAATTTCATTAAATAGAGTATTCTAACCAACATGTTTTTTTTTAAGAGCCATTTTATACTAATTTTACTTTGAAAGAAAGCTTTTAAAAAATGACGATTCTTATGAACCGAAGCTAGCTAAAACAGACAATTGGGAGGAAGGAGAATGGATGAAATTTTGTAAAGAAAAAAAATAAACTTACTTTAGGTGCAGAAAACACGAACTCGAACTTTATTTCTCTCCTAGGGCTTTTTTTTGTTTTTCTTATCACTATCATAGCCTGTTTTACAACTAGGAACGAAGCATTTATTTGAAACATCTGAATTATGCAGTTTTAAGAACTTACAAACAAATTAAATTGCTTAAAATAAAAAATTTTAAATGTACTTCAGCAAAATTCTATTGAAAACAACAGTATATCCGCACCGAGGTAGGGAGGAATGACAAGTGGCGCCCTCAATATTTACCAAAAATTTAGATCACAGTTTCGTAGCTTTCTCCCATTGGACCTTCAACTCCTATTAATATTACTCCGTGGTTATTTTCAAATGTTTTGCTATTCAAAATAATTTTTTCTTCTCTCGAGCATCTCAAAGATGCCAATTATTCAATTTTTCTTATTTACACCATTGATCACATTTTAATTTTCCTGAGGAAAGTGACGTCAGAGACACAGAAAAAAACGTCATAAGAGAAACTTTTCCCTCCGGTGGCAAATAGAGTACCTTTATAAACCAGCGTTTTCACTTAATAACTTACTTAATTAAAATGATAGAAATTTCTAAGCAGCTGAAATGCCTTCCTTAAAGCAGCCGGAATACACTGATATATCTCATGACGCGGGGAACCCTGCCCTCCACGAGAAGTTGCTGTCGCAGACAAAAAAGATTGACGCCAGCGACAGTTACTTTTTTTTAATACATAGAGAAAATTATTACAAAAGTTTACATAATTTTAGCATATAAAGATTTAAATTTGAGTTAAAGCAACAAAAACGATATTTAATAGTGCTCATTTAAAAATTAATATAAATGAAAATTTTTATTATACATATTTTACCAAATATTTATTTTATTTTTAATTATAATCACATATAGAAGTATATTTTAAAATAAAATATTTCATGCAATAAATCAAGCTTTGTATATTTTTACATTATTTAAAAAAGTATGATATATTCAGAATTTCATTAAAATCATTCAACTTCGAAGTTTTGTACAAAGAGTATTAAATTAATACTTAAAAAATAAGTATTAATAATTTTTAGATATACATGCATTCACTCTTTCTAAATTTTCCAAACTGTGACTTATAAAAATTGAAATATGAATCTAAATTCAATCTTTAAAAGTACAAAAAAAAAATATTTTTTAAATCCTCTATTTTTGGCTACGTAACATATTTGAAAATATTAAGTATGCACATTTTTCATCATTTTTATACATGAATTTGAAAGTTTATTTTCTGAAATGTAGATACAACAATTCTTTAGTAAATGCTGATTTGTAAATTTTGAAAAAAAAAATTCGAGTTATAATAAATACGAGATGTTTGAATTACTATTTCAAATTAGTCTGTATTAGGCAAAATTAAAATCATTCAGTTTATAGGTAATATCGAATAAATTTGAAATAATGTTTGCCAAAAGAATAATGAATTTTTAACATGCATAGATACATTCAACACTTTTAAATTTCCAATTTTTAACATATGAAGATCGAAATTTGAATGTTAAATTTATATTTTAAGAACACTAAACATTTATATATACAAAATTATCCCCTATTTGCAAAGCACAATAATTGAAAATGTTTTACAAACATATTTTGCGAAATTTTAATTGATGGCTTTCGAATATTACTTCCTAAAGTATAAATTTATCATTTGAGTTACTATGATTGTTTTGCAAACATTCAAATTAAACAATTTGAAGTCATAAATATAAGATGTTTAAAAAATATTTCAGATTAATATATAAGAAATTTTTGGATCATTCAATTTAAAATTACATGGGACGAAAAAAAATTAAAACGATATTTAAAAAATCTGTTTCAGATAAATTTATAATTCCTAAACAAATTCACGCACTACAAACTACCTATAAAAATCAATTTCCATAATGAATAGAGACAACTTTCATATTAGAGAAGTACAATACTAAATTTCGAAAAAAATAATTTTATGCTCTACATTCGAGATTGTAGGAAGTGTTTCTTTCTTTCTTCTTCTTCTTTTTTTTTTTTAAATCGATAACTTCGTTTGAAATTATCGAAGATACATGGCTCAACTATTAGTTTTAAAGGTATTTAGTATTTCTTTTAAAAAATATTTATATTGAAAGTTTACAACATTCGGGAGGATTTTCCTCCAAGGATGCAAAGATGCTCCTATATATACAAATGTTTCTTATAAGTATTTCCGCCCACAAGCGGCCGAGCGGTTCTGCTCGCTCAAAGCTGGTAGACGTGAAGTGCCGGGTTCAATCCCAAGTCACACTCGTCGGCCTAGCTGTTCGGAATTTTCCGTGGTTTTCTGCAAAATTGTGTAAATACGGGATAGGAACCCTAGAAAACCCCCCACGGAGGACATTCCTCTCAGGCCTAGGACCCTAGTGCAGTCCTCACAACCCAACCCAACCTATAAGTATTTCTTTTTATTTCACGATGATTCGTTAAAAATAATCGTAATTGTGTTCATTTATACAAAAGTTTCTCCTATACTGCCATATTAATAATTATCATCAAACGTCGTGGTATCTCCACCTGTTGGCGATTTTCACCAAAAGTTGAAGGACATTTATAAATCAAGAAGCAACTTAAACTTTTATGAAATTCTGTTCATTAGTACCTGAGATACAGATACCACAATATTTTGTCACACACACACACACATATTGAAATTTTCTAAAACTGATCAGATCGTGTTTGTCCCTTTCAAAACGTGTAAATCCATCGAAAACCAGAAATAGAAAATCTTTACGAATCCAAGACATTTTTCTATTGAATTCAGAAGAAAGAGAAAAATAAATAAAAATGAAACAAAAATTTGAAAATTTAAACATTTTAATGAGTGGTGTTGCCATTCCGCTTTTCATAATTTTTAATGTGCCCGTATAGGACAAAGTTTCGTATAACTGAGAATAATTTTTAATGAATTATTGTAAAATCAAGAAAGAATTATTCATAACAGTAACAGTCAATCAGGATAACAGTCAACCTTGCGTGGGTGAGAGTGTAAATTTTCAATATGGATATCTTTTAAAAGAACTCATCAATACCTTTAAAACGAATGATTGAGCAAGGATCTGTGATAATTAAAACAAAGTTTTTTTTTTTTTTTTTTCATTTGGAAAAAGTGTCCTCCATGGGGGTTATTTTACGGGGTTCTAGCCCTATATTTAAACGTTTCGGGGGAAAACAACGAGAACTCCGAAAGGATAGGTTGACATGTGTCACTTAGGATCGAACCCGGCACCTAGTGTCTTCGAGTGCAGAACTTTTTGACCACTGGGGAGAGACTTTCGTAATTTTTAAAGAATTTTTACGTAACTTCTATCGTTTCTAAAAAAATATTTAATTTTTTTAGAAATATTACAAAAATTTAAAGAAATTAATTGGCGCTTTTTAAAATCTCTGTTTGACACTTTTTTAAAAATCTTATTTACAGTTGCTGATTTTCTGGAGGATCTACTATGAAATTAATCATTTCTTGTCTTCGTATAATTATTCAAAAGAATGTTACACATTGTTTTTATACATTCATTAATTAACTGAGTTAGTGATTTACCACAATTACAAATTCCTTCAAATTCTAATCCGTCATCCATTAGTTTTTCTTTAGACAATCCACATAATAGAAAACATTGATTTTCAGATTTCAAAAAAATTTCCTCATATTCTGCCGTAATACAATGTAAATGAAAATTAACTCAATTGAAGTACATTAAATGATGGAATCTAAAAATTCATTCATGAAAAATGTAATTTAAATGTATGTGAAGTGTGAGGTGAAGACAAACATTGTTTGCTACATGCATTCCAAGCAGAAAGTAAGATAGTAAAACGTAATAAACGGACCCGATGCACATCAGTTTCTTACAGATAAGGGACCCGGGTTGTGACGTCACACGCTGACCGCAGTGATACCTTCAGGCTTGATAGTAGATCTAGGAAGCTTTGCTATAAGACAGTTTGGACTTCCAACGTTATTTGTTACAATATCTGCAGCTGAAACACATTGGTTTGATTTAATGAAAACTTTATCATGGAATTTAGATCGTCACGAATTAACTGAAGAAAAATTTGTCGATATTAACAAGTTTAGCAGTAGGCCTCTGGCACTAAATTAAAATCTGTCAATGTCAGATTTTCATGTTTTAAATAATGAAATAATGTCGTGTCTGTATAATTTTTTTTTTTTTTTTTTTTTTTTTTTTACAATTTCCAAATAGTGAAGAATAAAGTAAACGGAATTTTTAGCTTGCATCCGAGCCCGCCCGGAGCCCGAAGACTTGCGTAAGATTTGAGCTCGATCGGGCTCAGGCTCGGGCTTACGGGCTCGGGCTGAGCCCGTTTCTAGAGCTGGACGATATCAGAAATCAAATATCGCCAAGTTAATATCGATATTAATGATATTATCGATATTTTTTCAAGAAAAGGAAAATAGACATTTGCTACTTTTTAAAGATAAATGAACACCAATTTTAATGTGTACAAGCGTGGATTGTTTTCAGTGTCCGGAGATGAGAGAAGTCATGTAGAGCCGCACCAGATTGTATAAACGTGAGAAAAATGACGGCTTTGGCCTTTCTCACGGTTTTGTGAGGTCTAACTGCAATAGAGACAGTGCCCGGAGATGAGAGAAGTCGTGTAGATCCACACCAGATTGTAAAAACGTGAGAAAAATGGCTGCTTTGGCCTTTCTCACGGTTTTGTGAGATCTAACTGGAACGTTTCCGGCTGCAATCTTTAAGAGACAGTGTCCGGAGATGAGAGAAATCGTGTAGAGCCGCACCAGATTGTAAAAACGTGAGAAAAAGGCGGCTTTGGGCTTTCTTACGGTTTTGCGAGGTCTGACTGCTATAGAGACAGTGCCCGGAGATGAGAGAAGTCGTGTAGAGCCACACCAGATTATAAAAACGTGTGAAAAATGGCGGCTATGGCCTTTCTCACGGTTTTGTGAGGTCTAACTGCAACGTTTCCGGATGCAATCTTTAAGAGACAGCGTCCGGAGATGAGAGAAGTCGTGTAGAGCCGCACCAGATTGTAAAACAATATACAGTACATAATTATTAACACTTCACATTAGCAAGTTAATTGTATGATACATTATTTGTATCATACAAGGATGGAAAGCGTTCGCTGACGATGACGCGAGTTCAATGATTTTTGTTCACCCAAAAGTTTTCACTTCAAATGGAAAGCGTTCGCTGACGATGACGCGAGTTTAATGATTTTTGTTCACCAAAAGTGCTCAACGCGCCTAAAGAAGTTTTCACTTTAATAAATGAATGAATATGTAAGTAAATATATTACTTTTATGTCGAAAAAAATGTATAAATGTACAAACATTTTTTTTTTTTTTTTTTTTTTTTTTTTTTTTTTAAATAATTAAAATAGAATTAAAAAAAAAAAAAAAAAAAAAAAAAAAAAACAGTGCTAAAGAAATGGAACCGCTCCAGTATAGCCCTTTGCAAAATGTAAATTTGGTACCGAAGTAACCTGGATATTTCTTTCCAAAATTTTCGATAGCCACTTTAATTCATCAATAAATTGACAACAAAAATTTAAAAACCACAAAGGGGCTCCTTTGCTAAAGTTATACCAAAGACATTTTAAGAAATGAATATAGTAATCGATGCTAGTGAATGAAATACACTTATTAAAATAAGTCCAGTCGTACTAAATTAAATTCTGTTTACAATAGAATGTAAGCAGAATTTCTATTTTATTTATTTATTTATTTATTTATTTTTTTTTTTTTAACCACTTTTCTTTTGTTTAAATCTCTTATATTTAATAAGAACAGCTAAAATAAATAAATAAATGAATAATAATAATAATAATAATAATAATAATAATAATAATAAAATGCTGCACAAAAAATAAAATAAAATAAAAATGAATAAATAAAATAATAATAAAATGCTCAGTGTTATATCATTGTTCAGTCTGAAAACTGTCCCTATAAAATTTCTGAAGATAAAAATCTATTTTACTAGCTTAATAAAGAACTGAGTTTATTAAAATATTTAATAATAATAATATATACAAAAAAATTTACATTATACTGCACACGATTAAAAATTACAGATCGAAATATGTTCGGAAATTATTTTATTATTTTCCTCTCCGAGACATCCCAAACATTTCCATATTTCCATTTTTTTTAAATACCACTTGATATTATTTCGAACAATCGATG